>VZRJ01000411.1:945158-1006365 GCA_013397565.1 Ptilonorhynchus violaceus
CTACCCGGAGGGCCGCCGCCGCCGCTTCTTGCTCCCGGCCGCCTCCATCCCACGCAGGGCGGCCCCGACCGCCGCGCTCCTCCTCGAGCCGGGTGCCTGCAGGCGCCGGGAGGGCGGCACTGCCCGGCCGCAGCGGGCAGAGGAGAAGCGCCAGCACCCCCATCGGCCACCATGCCATGGCGGGGCGCGACCCGGGGGACGCCCCCCAGCCCGCGGAGCTGAGGCCCACCGGTTCCCGCGGGGGAAAGGGGCTAGACCGTCCTTTCTTCCCAGCCCCTGGCCGGAGGCTGCGCCCCGCTCCCGCTCGGGACGAGGCCGCCCCCGGCGGGGCGGGGAATGGGGGAGAGCCCGCCCAGCACACCGGATCCCGCACCGCCTCTCAAGGGTTCGGACAGCTCTTCGAGCTCTTGCTGCGGGGATGCTGCGGAGTCCGAGCTGTGTTTGAGGGTGCTCGGCGGCGCCGGGACAAAGCCCGTATTTCCAGCGGTGTTTTTCCGTGAGGGAGACGCGCGCGAGGCGCGCAGGGCTGGAGACGCGGGGAGAAGGGGTGCTGAGCGTTCAGGTGTCTGCCAGGTTAAAAGTCCGTGCGAGCCCTTCACCCAGAGGAAAGTTAGTTGGCACCTGCAAGCTGGGCTGCCAGTAGGAAAAGGAGGCAGCAGGAATGCAGCTTCCAGGCTTTATCAACGCAAGGCACGGGTGGGGAGAGCGGAGCTGCCCGGTGCGACACAGACGGTGCCCCCAGCCCATGGGTTCCACTGAGGTTAGCTTGTGCTGAAAGAACACACGAAGAGAAAACACTGCTTTCCTTAGAGACCAGTCCTGCTGGTACCTGAGCAAGCAGGTCAGTGTCCGGCTTTTAAAAGCTCCATTAGGCCACTATGAGTTAACACAGCCCTCTTTGTTAATTTCCATCACCAGGTACGTCTGAGCAGTGTTTGCAAATAACATATCTGTATGTTTTCAACCTGCTGTGTGTTTCAGTTCTCTCTGTTGCTTTCCCCTCACGCACCACCTTGTTAACACAGCTTGAAACCACAGGTGCCCTGTCCTGTGGTGCCAGTAGCAAACCTGGCAGTACTGTGCTTAGGAAACACAAGGCTTTTCTCGTGCTGAAATTTTAAGGTTCAGCGTGTGAATTTTTGCTGCTGTCCCTCTGTTGTGTAACAGCGAACTTGTGCTGAAGTTTGAAGTTCATGAGGGTGTCAGAGTTTGTAATGGGTGAGATGTTGAATTGTGCCTGTACGTGTTTTTTTTTTAATTTTTTTTCCCCCAGCATGTAGCATTTTATCCAGTAATCCAGCTCTGAAAGAAAAGTTACACTGTATGATATGCAAGAGATCTGTGTATTTTGAATTTCTAGATCAGTAGGTATATACAGAGCTGGTGAGAAAGAGACAGAGTTAAACTAACACCCAAGGTGGGTGGAGGGTGGGTCAGGGTGGCCCCACTACCACCACGATTGGGCTGTGGCTCAAAGAGCTGTGCCTCTCTCTGCCCTGTCACTCCTGTTCAAATGGCAGTGCTTGCTGACTTCTGAGAACTGATCTTCTTGTAATGTTCATTTCTGGGATAGTAATTCCCGTGTGAAGGGAGGTCCAGGTAGTTTCAGCAGTTTGAGTGCTTGACTGATGTCTGTCATCTTCCCACGGGTGATTGGAGAAGTAAGTAAATAATTGATACACTATGCTTTTCTTTTTTTTTTTTTTAAAGCAACTAAACAGCAATTTTACAAAAAACCACTCACTTTTCTGAAGGCAGGTCACAGTACCAGAGTTGTTTTCTGTCAAGGGGTGGGAGAATAAAACCCAGCACTTTAGTCATGAGATGACAACAGTTCCTTCCAGTCCATCCCACTGATATAGGAGCAGTTGTGTTTAGTTGCAGAACACTTACCATGTAGGTACCTTTTTGTTATGATTGAAAGAAAAAAACATTCTGCTTTGTACCCTGGAGTTCTACTTATTTCTGTAGTGAAGAGAGAATTTAGCACTCAACACCACTCAAATGGTGGCCAGTAGATTAATGATAGAACAGTCACGGCAGTTCAGGAAACTCTTGACAGTATAAATAAAAGTTTATGATCTGGTCTCACCAAGTGGTTTATGTCCAGAGTTGAACAAACCTGTGGGGATCACGATCCAGCTTTGCCTTTGCCTTCCTCCTCCCATGGAATGACTGTTAGGGGATTGGCTGAACCGCCACCAGTTTTGTTACAAGTAGGGCTATTTATGGCTTATAGCCAGAGTGTGAAAGAGCTTGTTAACGGGTCAGCTTTTATTGGTTTTTCTGATACAGTTTATCATTGTAAACCCAGGATTGGCTTTAGAGATGTTATTACAATTTATTACAAACTCATATTGACACAGTGAGGTCTGGGATCAGCATAGGGCCTATGCTCATAGGATGAAGACAGTAACATAAGAACTGACTGGTGAAACCTTTTTAAGGATATCTGAACCTCAGCAGCCAAATTCTGAGGCAAATTCCATCAAACTGTGACTGAGCACTGAGGACCTCATGGGAAGTGCAGGGTGTAGTGGCTGGCAGGAGTGTCAAAGGACAGCTTGATACAGTCACCATAGCTTTGGATGTACTGATTGGGGGACGAACAGAAGCCTTAATGCAACAGTCACATGATTTTATTCTCGATGGTATAATAGAATCGAATAGCAAAGAAGTTATTTTGCCAGTTGGTGTAAGCAGTAGAAAGATGCTGAAATTATACTTTATTTCAAAACGTACTTTCATTAAAAATGTCAGGTTTTCCACCAGGCTAACGTGATCAACTTTCACTATGTTGGCCTGCTGGCCTTGAAATCCATTGTTTGGGGATTGCAATTATCTCAAGCTAGAGATTTCTTATTTTTTAATATATAATCGTTAAATTTTAAAGCAGTCAACTTAGATTTAATAGAGCAAAGAGGTTAACTCTCAGTTTACTTTTTGGTTATTATTTCCATGGACGATGCCCTTTTCATAACGGAAGTTGTCTTAATTGGAGAAGCTGTTTTATTTTGTATGTAGACATCATGGGTTACTTTTCCTGTGAAACACATGAGGGCAGCAAAGGACTTCTGAAAAGGTAGTTGCGAACCATGCAGCTTTCATTTTTATTTTTATTAAAATAAATAAACCCCAAATAAGCAAGCAAAAAATCGCCTCCTATTTTGGGAAAATATGTATATCTCAGATTGATTTGCATTAAAAATTCTCTGTAGCACAGCAAGAGGAAAAGGTGTGTTTCCCCTCAAGTTGCCCTCTGAGTACTAAATAGATTTGCCAATTTATCCTGTTCAAGAGGAGAGAGTGCAAGAAAAGTCAGTATCTCCTCTGGTGTCTGGCTCAGGGGGAATAAAGTGTAACAAATAGCCAGAGGTAGGCGACTGACAGGCAAAGCGTTTCAGAAGGTTTTATTTTTCCGCTGAACTACCTACCATGCTATTAAAACATTTTGTGCCTGTGCTTAGTTGAACAAAATCCTACCAAAGTACACAGAGAGCTCAGTCTATAGGCATGTAGTCCCTGCTCTGCTTTGAATTACTCCAATGTAAATTTAGCTATGCTTCATTAAGATAGAAGAAAATGCACTTGTAAAAATAATATCAGAATAAGGCCTATAAAAAGAATAGGGTATAAAGGTGTTTGGTGTCTGTGTTTGTTTTGGGTTTTTTGTTAGGTTGAGATTTTTTAAAGGCTTTATTGATACAATTCTTATTTCTTCATTAGCACAGATAAATCATATATTAGTTACCCTGGCCACCCCAGACAGGTAATGAAAAATTTTTTTTGCCTTTTTCCCCCCTGTAAACTCTGATTTAGACTTTTATAGTTGTAAATGCTTATTTTAAAATATATTTTAATGAAATCTTGCATATATCTGTACCATTCTTGCTATTTATTACAAGTATTTGATGAGCTGAAACAATGTGTACTAAAGGAAGAAGCAATAACGGATATATATTTAGGAACTTCTAAACTCATTGTAAGATGTTTTCTTTATATGAAGATATTCCTTTATAAAGAGAATTTGCTTCTTATCCGTTACAAAACACTTATTTCTAAAATTACTTGTAACAGCAGTGTAATTAGTGGATGGATTCAGGTTCAGATTGAAAGATCATGTTCATATTTACTAGTCAGGCTTTTTTTTTTTTTCCTCCAGGGGTTTTTGCTTAGCTGTTTGAAATAGTTAATTGAGTCTTGTTAGACAGCCTAGCCCCTTGGCCTCTATGTTTATAATTATCAAAGCAAACAGGGCAAAATACAGAAATTACTTCTGAGTTGAAGACAGGTCTGTCAAGGATGGGTGTTGCTGCTCCTAAGGGCAGTAATGAGCTGTGTTAATAGACCTTTGGGTAAGAGTGATGCCTTTATAGCACTTTGGGAAGTATCTACATAGCAGCAGTTTGGACTCCTTTTGTAGGCACATGAGATGTTTAACAAAGGGAAAATAAATGCATCTGTATTGTGCAGTCCTCAGCCTCAGAGTGAAATATTCTAAATCCAGCAGATGGAGCTGAACACCTTTTCTTAAAAAGACTTGTTGGGAAAAATTATGTCAGGATAAGCCCAAGGATTTGTTTATTTTAAGACCTTTCAGAGGTGGTGTTTGCTAATATAGTTGCACTGGTAACAATTATTGAATGTAAACAAAGCAAGTGAGAATCGCAGTCTTGGGATGAGATCTGTTCCGGTTTAAGCCTGTGTGGGGGTAAATAAGTGGTGTTGCTGTAGCTAATGTTCAGAAGTTGTCTTTTCTGTGCCCCAAGGTAGACTTTTTTGAAATTTGTGAGAAGCAGAGAAAATTACACATGGGAACAGTTGGGTTTGCAGGAATAGCCAAACTGTGCATGGGATTGCCTTAGATCATGGACAAACATCTGTGTTGACCATGAAGTCTCCTGGTAGAATGATCTTCCTTTGCAAATAATGAAATAACTGTAGGATCTGCTTCTCAAACCTGACTCATCTGTATCTCAGCTGAACATTCTAAACACCAGTAAGTCTCTAGCTCTTTTAAAAATGTTTTTGTTCAGTCTTGTCAGTAGGGGATGAATTATGAACGAAGAAGGCTGGCAGTGGAGCTAATAATTTGAATCAAACAGTGAATCAAAAAATAAAAATGCAGAAAGGAGCAATACCTATTCTGAGTGAGACTGAAGTAAGAAGTCTTGTCAGTTTTAGGGAGCTGAGAATTGGCTTTTCTCTGAGAAATCTGATTTGCTGATACTCTGATTTTCTCTGTCTTCATTGCCAGTCCCACTTGCCAATGTCTATAAATTCACATTAAGTATTCTCAGTGGAAAAAATTTCTCAGATCCAGGTCATTCAAGTCTTATTTTCTTTGGCTTTTTGTTTCTTTCTTTCTAATATTTAATTATATCCAGAAAGTGGGCTAAATGGCCAACTTTTCAGGAAGAAATTCAGGCAGTATTTGGTGCAGCTTTGTTTAAGGGCACAAGCATTGATAAACATTTATTCACTGTAATTGCTCTTATTTATTCCATCAAACTGTTTGACTGTGGGATGGGGACAAAGTGCTCATATGTAGAAGTAATGCTGTTTTGCAAAATCTACTTTGAAAATTTCTGTAAATCCTCCAGTTAATTTGTTTATATATCCTTCATGAATTTATCATTGACTTTGTTGGTAGAGGAATCTAGCAAGAGGTTAGAAGGTCTTGCAAAATTCACATGAAAAGAGAAACAAAATTAAAGAAAAAAGTACCATTCAGGAATCGAGGTATTTTTATCCTACATAGATTTTTGTGCTCATTTTTGGAGGATCTGGATGCTGAATTTCTCCACAGGTGATTATAATTCAAAAATGCTGTTGAATCATCCCAACCTTATATTTTCTCTGTTTCATATGCAATACCTTCCTGTTTTGATTTACTGTGGAACTTAAAAGAATAGATTTTACAGTCACATTGATGTGAATCAGTTGTGACTTACTGCTATGATTATAATACTATTGAAATTATACTTTGTACCCATCATGCTTTTTATTCATAGAAATCCAGTGCTCTTTGTGGGAAGGTCAGCAATGTAAAACCAATGTCAAATTTGCACCTAAAGCATGAGTTCCATGAGTAACCTGTGTACAGAAATAGGAATTTGCTTTAGTATGGGTCAGCCCCCATCCTGTACTGGTGCATGGGATTGTTCCTCCCCAAGTGCAGGATCCTGCATTTGCCTTTGTTAAACTTCGGAAGGTTCTAAAGGGCTGCACAGCCCTCTGGGGTATTGGCCACTCTTCCCAGCTCTGTGTTGTCACTGAACTTGCTGAGGAGACACCTACCTCTTTATCCAAGTCACTGAAGGATAAGTTAAACAATACTGGGCCCTGTATCAACCCTTGTGGGACACCACTAGTGACAGGCCTTGACCCAGACTTCATACCACTGGTCACACCCCTCTGAGACTGCCACGCAGCCAGTGCTCAATCCACTGCACTGTGCACTCATCCAGCCTGCACTTCCTGAGCTTGCCTATGAGGATATCACAGAAGACAGTGTTAAAAGCGTTGCTGAAGTCCTCTGTTCCTGAGTGGTGGTGCAAAGGCACCTAGGGAATTTCCATCTTTGTCTCATTCCATTTTGCTTATGTATGCGGTGTCTGACTAGAAGAGCAATCTTTGAGCTGTTCCATTTTTGATCCATTTTGCGCCTGTCCATTTTAACTTTTTTTGTGTATTCTAATATTAGGTTACTTCTTGGCATTCCTTTTTGATTATGAAGCCTTCTACAAGCTTTGGTTGAGATGTGTATGTACAGTTGAACAGATTAACATGTTTAGATCAGAAAATAAATACTAATCAATATTGAAGATTTTACAAATATTTTAAGTTAAAATAGAAAGCATTTAAAGCATGGAGTTGCTAATGAAGAAGATACCAACTGGATATATGTTGGGAAAAAGTTGCTTGTTCCTTAGTGAGTGAAATTAACTGGATGACAGATTAGGACCTTGGCTTTATTTCTGTGACTCAAAGATTGTTTTTCCACTAGAAACCCTTCTTTATTCTGGGCTATTTGCTGTTTAAAGAACTGATTCTTCTTTTTAGAAAGAAAAAAGTGCAGTAGAAATGTATAATATATACTTACTATGCTGATAAAGATTTGGAGGCAAAGAAAAGGTAAAAATGCTTTTGTTATGCAGAAAGGCAAAATGCTTTAGGATTCATAAAGGTGTCCTTTCACTTAATGTAATCACCTTCTAAATTAGAATCTGAACATATTTCGAAGTTAGGGGATCATAGGATAATTTTTTATGCATCTGTAAAGCATCAGCCAAGCGAGTCAGTTCTGGGCTTGTAGTTGTTTATATTTTATGTGAAGTTGGATTTAAATTGTTTTTTTAACATAATTTCAAATAAATGTTGTCTGTTCAATTGAGCTGATGCTTGTTTTAAGACTGTAAACAAAAGTTTAGTTTCACTGTTATTCTATGGTCCTAGTGGTGGTTTTAGATGGTGTAAACCAGGAGGAGCTATGTGTGAGTGTGTAATTATAGTGATGGGAAATTAATGCCATGGTGAGCACAACTGAACTTTGTATATTTTTCTTAGTTATGGATTTTGAACTTGTGTCTACAGCTTGTCATGGGGAAGGGAGAAATCCTATCACAGCTTCTAGTTTTCTTCTTACAAACCAGTGCTGTCGGCCTCCTATGTAAGACCATACATGGCAGTGCACACAGAGTTTCCCAGATGATTAAATTACATTGTTTTGAGAAAATTAGATGATATCAGGAACTGTTGCACAAAAAAAAAAGTTCCATTAATTACCCAAATATTTACTGTATTTGGGGTGATTTAAAACATAATGACAGCTTACTTCACTCTTTCTCTGTTAGTAAAAGTTAATCATGGTTTAAAAGGGTAGTGCCAAGTTTTGGGTCTTAAGGTCTGACTTGTTTTGGTTCATGAGGATACTGAGCTGCTCTTCTAATTTTACCAGGAAGTAGAAACTCTATATAAGGCAGTTTCTTAATTATGGGGTTAGCATTCCCTGTTCTACACTTCACAGCCTCTCGTATGGAGCTGACCACAAAGGAAGACTGGAGAGGAGATTTCTTTTGAAAATCCTGATCACGGCAAATGTTACATATTACCTTCTAAAAAGGAAAACTTTCTTGTATTTCAGCTTTTCCTTGGAATATTGAGAGCTTATTCAAGTTGAAGCCCTTCATACATGGAATCATTGAAAACGTTATTCTCTAAAAAGGACTCAAGAAAATGTTCTGCTTTTACACAAAGCTTTTGACGTTATAATTCTTCTCGTAAGTTTTCTTTTAGATGCATTTTAATTACCAGGCTAGCGACGTAGACAGCATCTCCAGTGTGTTTGTTGCGATAGCTCCGTATCCAAAGACTGTGAAAACACAATGTGGTAGAATTTGAGGGAAAGTAATACATATATAATATTACATGAAAAGGATTTAATACCTAATTTAACACCTACATTTAAGTTTCAGTTAAAATGAACAACATTACAGTAATTTTTTTTTAAACAATGTTATCTAAGTAGATTGAGGTAATTCTTAAGGGAACATTATGTCTGAAGAAATAAATAAGGATGTAGAAGATTTTCATGCTAAAACTGTGAAAGCTTTTTATACTTTGAGCCTGTCAGTCCCACCTAGATGTCTATTGAGTTACCAGTGCATCACTGGGTTTTTATACTGATGGTGAAACATTGTGTCAAACTATGGTTTTTTGTCTTTGTGTGGTCATTTTTGAGGAATGTAGACGTAATATTCATGGACAGATGTGGATGTGTGGCTGAGATTGGTACATGCTGTGGCTTCTCCTAGGGGAGCAACTATCTCTGCTAGTTCTTCATGGTGCGTTGCCACACTGCATTATCCTGAGTAGAGCACTTCTCTTTATTGACAGGTTACCATGTATGTTGCTATGCACTTAGCTTTTTTTTTTTTTTTGAGACTGAAATGCTTATCCGTCTTTTGAACTTAACAGAATTTCTCTTTGGGGTGGTTAAAGAAGTTTTATTAACCTTGCTGCCAGACTACCTAGAGCCAACATCAAACATGCTGCTTCTTTTGGTTGACCATGAACATACGATGAGGTTAAAATTTTCTGTGCTCAAAACAAGCAGTTTTTCCTCATTGAGTTCGTCATGCTTCAGTATTTTGAAATGACCGAGAACTTAGTGAAATTAAATAATGTATCATTTGAGCTGAGAAGAACTGCAGATGTTTGGACTATGTTTCTTAACCCAGTATACCTCATTTTGATGTTAAGAAGACAGGATATTTTTAGTTAACACTACCATTTATTTCCATCCAAAGTGAATGCAAAGAGAGTATAAACTCCTACAGAATTAGATTTCACATTTGTAGACTGCAGAGGGAAATGAGCACTAATGAGTGCTTAGAAGATTTTTATTATATACCTTTGTGGTCCTGTTTTGGGAAGAATATGCATTACCTGAGATGTAATCAATTTAAAACCCAGGCTGGCTGGCCCTAGCAATTAAATAACTGAGATGTTATTTGCCTTCACAACTAATTGTAATCTGGAGCCAATATTATGGTGAAACGTGTGCAATAAAAATGGACACTAACTGCTGTGGCAAGAGGTGCTTACCTGAGCCCAGCTTCCAGAGCTTTCAGGAACTTATTTTCCCCAGCAGGCCTGCCATATTACAATCTGCATTTGCTAATTACACAGGCAGTCTGCCTTAAACAGTGCTGAGTTTGTATTGCCATAGGACTTTTTCTTTATATAGAATATATTACTATGGAGCCTGTAACCACACTGCACTAGCTGTACACTGTGAACTCCTCTTTGTCATGTGCTAGGCAGCCTGTGAAGCAGAATTGGTATGCTTATCAGCAAAGCATGTGCTGGGAGTGCTGTTTTCTTTAAGACTGGTCTTATAGCTGTGGGAGAACTTTATTCAGAGATCCTTTGTTTTGAGTCTGAATAGACTTGGGTTAATTTTGCTCCTTTGTTTGAACTTTATTAAAGGGAATTTAATATTTTTCATTCTTCTGTTCTGTTGAGTGTGATTCTGCATAGTCAAAGGTATCATACCTCTGGGTCATGCAGCAGATGGGGAGCAGCTGGGCAGGGGCCAGAGAGGCAGTGCAGGAAAGCACAACCAGGGAAATGGCCAGAAAGTCATGATTTCCAGGTAGGTCTGATCTGGCTGTATTTCCAGTGCATTTCAGGAAAGGAAGTGAATGCACTAGTGTGGGGTGACTTTATCCCTTTACAGCATTTAAAAATACATTCTTGGTGGAGTCAAATGTGTTGGTGAGAAAGTGATTTCTGCCCTTCAAGATTCCCAGTTACATCCTGCAGCAGTCAGGGCTGATTGCAGATTTGGCAGCCTCCCACATCCCTGGTGAGCAGCTGATGGAGCCATCCCATGCTCAAGAGATACGTGACATGCAGACAAAAATGGAGATATTCATTGTTTTATTTGGATGTTGGGACAAATGGCTGATACTTTCTCATTTTCCTTAGAGATTTTCCTTTTGATAGAGATGTTGATCATGTTAAGGAGCACAAAGTTCAGACTTGAGATAATGACTTTTCATTTGAAAGCCAAGTATGCTGTGTTTTCCTGGTTAGTTAGAAAGATATCCCATCAGACTATTGTTTTGATCACCCCTTTATTCTAATCATCTTGGAAAATGATGATTGTTTTCCAACCTCTTGCAAATCAAAATAAGAAAGAAGACAAAGACCAGCATTTGCTCTGTTTGCTATAAATCCAAGCATAGGTCTCTCATAAAGTGTGGATATAATGCCTAACTAGAATTGCAAGAAGTACTGCACCATGAAAACTTGATAGGTCATTGATAAGTTGCACACCCCTCTGGCATGCCTGGTTAGCCTTCCTTAAATTCATTGAAAAGCTCTCAAATGGGTTTTAGCCTCTGACCGCTTTTCTTCTGGACTAATCCTGCAGTTATTGAGTTACCACCTCTGGGGACTAAGAAGAGAGTATAATAACATGATAAAAATCTAAAGATTTCTCCATGGCTTGCCAAGTGAAATATCCCTACAAATGCACTTGGTTCATTGAAATATCAAACTCCAGATTGTTGAAGTAGTTTTCGGTAATTGTAGAGAAGATAAAGTGATTTGAATACATGCTTAGCACTTGAAAGCTGATTAATCATCAGCGATGACTCAAATTTTGACTTCACAACTTAGTCCTTGCGCAGTTCCCGTTGATTTTTGTAACCACTCTGAACACTGAAAATGTCAGGGCAGCAACTGTGTCACTAACCAAAATGCAGTACTGAATTGGGTGCTCAGAGAGTTTTACTGCGTACTCTTGTGTTCTATGAGTAGGAAAAAAATCTTGAAAATAAATGGTCCCACTGCTTTGGGAAAGAATAATTGAAAAGGGTGATTAATTTATGAATTCTTTTCACTTTCATTTTAAATAAATTACTGTGGAAGCAATTAAGGATTTCTTCCCAAGTAATAAGTTAAATTGATGAATTGTGATGGTCTAGAAATGGGTTAGATTTATTTTGGGCAAGTACAGTCTGTCATATTAAAAGTTAGTAATACATTTTCTAACAGTCTTTCAATAAACAAAGAAGCCTCACTGTGACTGGTTATATAAATGCTGTTTGTAAATGATTTATCTTCAACTCACTCTTTGAGGTCTTTGTCCAGGAATTAAGTTCAAATTTTACCTGAAATTATTTCAGGAAGACAAATAATGCATATGTGTCAATGAGTTATTGACAAAAGACATTCCTTTACCGAATAGTTTTAATCTGATTAAAAGATATTTAAAGAACTATATACAGTATTTTCGTTACCCCCTTTGAAAATACTATAAGCAATTTTACTTTTCTGCACTGCAGGTACTTTGCAATAGTCAAAGATTTCAAGCACTACAATAGTTTCCTTGTGTTAAAGAGTTAATTTAAAGGAGAAATAATAAAAGAAAATCATGATGGAAAGCCTGTGGAGAGGCTGTATCTCTTATCACCAATTTCTAGTCCTAAGGCTTCTTGCATCTTTTCTAAACACAAAATGTAACTAATGGCATACTACAGACTTAATTTACTATAAACCCAGAAGTAGGGTTCTACAAAAGGACTTGAACAGTATATAATTTCATCAACTGTCAGCTAATTCTCATTAACCTGCAGCTGAGGTGCCCCAGCTAATAGCATAGTATGTTGGGTGTTGTGGAGACATTCAGGTGTATTCCTGCTGTGAGCAAGAAGTCCTCCAGGAAAACCAGCAGCACAGGAGAGGGCATGGTGGAGATGCTGTCATTCCTCCTTCAGCCTGATCCATGCCAGCATATACTGGCTCCATGATATTCCATTCCCAATCTAAAAAGTAAACTAACTACAGAGAACTTCATTATAATGATAATAATACTAAAGTAATAGAAGAAATGTATATATTTAATTAACACAGTGCAGTCTTAAACACAAATTATAATTTTTTGTGTAGAATATATACCTACTTTATATACATAACTATATTGCCTAAAGTTATAAGCTTGAATTACAGTAACTTTGAGGTACATATTAATTATAGAAAAGGCATTTAATAGAGTTGAAATGCAGCAATTAAAATGTTTTTAAACAGTATTTTACAATTTCTTTTAGTTACTTATAAGAGAAAATATTATAAGAGTTAAATATTATTCAGAGTGTATTTCAAAAGATGGCAATTTTTTTCCTTAGAGATTCTGGGTGGTGATGGTAAAGACCTACATTTTCCAGGTTGCAGTTACCAAGATAGAGAAGGACGTACTCAATCTTTACTCAGTATCTGTTATTTTAATAGCAGAAGAACCACTTGATGTAAAAGTATTTACAAGGATGCGTGGCTTCTTGTTGCATCATATTTTTATCTGTCAAACCCTGTCAGTCTGCGGGCAAAAGAATGAATGCCCAGAAATATCTCAGTACAGCGTAGGTGAGCAAAATGCTAAATGTGAGCACATTTTCTTACTGTAAAAATTGGTAGCTGGAATGTGAAATCACAATAAACTTCACCAAAATTAATGGGCATAGAGGTGATCAGAACTTTTAAGATCTGGTCATCTGGAAACTATCTTTTAAGTGTATTTCACAGCGAGTCAAGTGGGCTTGACACAACGAGAAGTCAGACACAAAATGTGTCAGTAAAAGGTATTGAATAAACATGTATTTATCTTAGATTTTCAAGGGTTAATTTAAACCCTAATCTTGTACCATATTACTGTTTTAAACTCTGTCTGGTCTGATGTATGCCTCACTCAGGTAATAGCAGGGATGAAAATGGTATTCTGCTGTTGTAGAATACTGTGTGTACGACAGAAGTGCTTGTTGAAATAGACTTCTGTGTAACTGTTCTGCCAGTGAGTCAGTTGCATTCAAATATAACTTAATATCAGGGAATAGTGGTATGGTATCTAAATCTTATTTTCCAGTACTTTTTCTTCAATCATAATCTGCTGCACTGTTTAAGAATGTAGCCATGGAAAGGGAGGTTTCAATGAGTAACTGTGGAAACATCAACGAAAAGTTATTATTCTTGTGCTGTTACGTGTTAGCTTTCCTGAAAACAACTGCCTAACTGGAGAGCTAAAGCAGTCAGGGTACTTGTGTGCCATATTTTTGGTCTAAACCAGCTCTCTTTCAGTTAAAAGCTATTCCTCCTCACAGGTAAGCATGATTACTAGAGAGATTTATCTTACTTTGTAGCTTCTTAATATGCCATGTCCCAAGAACTATCAGCTGCAACTTCTGCTATTGTTATTCCCTATGCTGCCTGCTAAAGCAGAGAGTTCTGTGTGGGTCAGGACTCCGAAGACTCTCCTGCTTTGACAGCCTGTAGTATCACATCTCAGATGCTGCTCTGTTATCCCTTTCTGTGTTCCTCTGTTTCACTCAGTCTTGCTCTAATGAGGCTGTGAATAGGGTCCCTGAGTCTACACCTGCCTCTGTAAGAGCATCTGTCTCAGGCTGGCAGTACTGCAGTGTCTACAGAAAAAAAATATGATGTTTTACATTGTCTTTACAGTGCTGCAGTTCTTCAAATGGATTTCTTTTATTAAGTCAGCATCATAGTAATGAGTGCCTTAACCACTGCCATAATCTCATTAATTTTTCTTGCTGTTGGTATGGAAATATGTATTTATAGTGTTCTGAAATAGATAAGCAAGTTAACAGAATGTAAAAATAACAAGAAAACCGTGGAGGTTATTACTATTTTACTTCCTTGAAATGTGATTATCTGTAGAACCCTGTTAGCTAAAGCAAATATTGAAATAGAAGCAGCTGACATTAGGTAGGTGTTACATAAGATATAAAATATTGTGTCTGATCATAAAAGTTATAGGTGAGGAAATGACTTAAAGCTGTGAAAGGGTAAGTTTAGACTGGCTAGTAGGAAAAAGTGCTTAACTGAGGGAGTGGTCGAGAACTAGAACAAGATCCTCTGGGTAGTGATCATGGTCCCAAGTCTGTTGGTGTTAAAGAAGTGTTTGGACAATGCTCTTAGATATACGGTTTACTCTTAGGTTGTCCTGTGTGGATTCAGGAGTTAGACTTGATGATCCATGTAGATCCCATCCAACTCGGGATGTTCTATGGTTCTACATGTGCACATGGTTGAATTTTCTTCTGGAACTCTTGTCTTCTCAAATCCTCATATATTATCACCAGTCTGTAATACATTTCAAATATTCAGTGCAGGGATTTGCTGTCTTATTTGTGACTCTGTAACATATCATAGTTAATGCAGCACTTGTATTAACTCATACTCTTATATATAAGATGGAAAAAAAGAAAGTGATTTATTTTCCTTTTTAAATGCATTAGTAGAAGAGGAGGTAAGGAGTCAGCACTATGTGACCATTCTGCTGTCTTTTGATAGTTGATGTGTCCATACTTTATTGTTGTGATTATTCCCCAGTGCTGCCTTAGGATTGTTTTACTAAGTCTTCATGGAAGCTCAACTGTGGTAACAAAAAGTTGTGTTTTAGCAATAAAAATCAGTTTCAAGTGTAATGGCTGCAAGGAATAGAGATCAAGATCTTGGCAAATTCTGTCTGGGTTGTTCGACAGATTTCAGTCTTTGCTAAAAGCAGGAAACATATCTTGCTAAAATGGCAGTGTTTTACTGCCATTGTTTACAGACATATAGGAACACAGGCCATAAAGGAGTAAAGAATTAGGCATTCAGTCTTCATACTGGGCTGGTAGGATCATTCAGTTCCTGTTAAGCTATATCAGGAAATTACAGTATCAAATGATTCACAGCTTACATTTATTTTTCCAAAGCAGAATTTTCAGTATGTTATGTTATATATCATTCTAACTTCTGCTTACAGATACATTGATCTTTATATTGAGGTAAAGAGTTAAGAGGAAATGAGACCAAGATTTGGTGTCTGCTTATAATGAGGTACTACTTCCAACCCTCTCCTCCACAGAATTAACTACATGACTTAGTGTTGCGGCGTGGCCTCGTCCAGCTAGATGGTCGGTGGCCGCAACCTTCCTGGAAGCCTTACGCTGTCTGGCTGTACCTCGGAGCGGTGTGCGACAGCCGATGGGAAAAGGAACAGCATTGTGCTTTCCCCGAGAGTGCTCTGCAGGTTCCAAGGCTCCCTGAGCCTTGCTATCCAGGGTGGCGGCTACCACCTGCAGTTGGTGACCCTGAGGAGGGGCTGTGAAGCCACCACACCAACACCCACTAGTCCCACCCGCGCAGGTGGTCGCGCAAGCCGTTGCACACTCGACACCTTAAGATGGAGGTAATGAGTTGGAGGCGGACTCTCCCTATGAAGTTCCACAGAGATAGTGTTTATTGGAGGGTCAGGGAGGGAGAGCCAAAAAGAACAGGGTGACGCAAGGTTATATACAGCACCAAACGGGGGCGGAGAGAGCACTGAGGACCAATCACATGAGGGTAAGAGGGAGGAGAAAAGGCGGGACTACAACATTTACAACCAATAAGGGTGGATGAGGGGAGGAGCAGGGGGACAAAAGCCAATGGGGCATCAAGTAGGGGAGAATTCTCTAGAACAAAACCATATACAGGTACAGGGATTGACAGCTTACTGAACAAGGGAATGTACCATAGTAATGTCTGGAGGGGAGAGACCTTCCTCATTATCAAAACCGAGGGGGAGACTTTATGTGGCTGGCCTATTGTCTGCAGCATCTTCTGCTGCGGGCTCAGCCACCTCCACAGATTTAGTGGTCAGATGCTCAATGACATGAAAGAGATTGTTTTTCTGAGCCAAATGAAGATTAAGAAATATTACTTTCTGTACATCACATATCAAAGAACCAGAACAATGAAGAGGAAATAAATGATAGTAAGTTCCAAAACGAATGTCCCAAATGTTTATTTTGTGGCTGTAAAGTGATGTTACAGGGTCACTCAGGTCGTATGAGTGTAACCTTACAGCATTTGAGAGGTGACTCATAGCAGTCTTTTCCTAGCTCCCTACCAGTGGCAACAGAGTCCAGGGTTTATGAAGGGATAAACAGTAACCTTGCTTTCTGCCAGCACTGTCTTGGCCTTGGTGGAAAATGCAAGTTCTTTCTTGGCTAATTAAAAGGTTTGGTTTGCCTTTTGTGCTTCCATTTTATTCTAGAGTAGAGCAATAAATAGAACTCGCCTGGTTTGCTGTGAAGAGTTATGACAGTGTGAAGTACTCAAGTATGAGATACTGTAGCCCAGATGCTCTTAAAAACATAAGCAACGAAGATGACTTTACTATCTATGGGAATCAAACTACAGCAGTCCAGTCTGGAGACTTGGAACTGCAGAAAATAATTTAGGTGCCCCTGGAGACAAGCTGAACATGTGAAAGTGATGTATCCTCTCAATAAAGAAGGCCAGCTACATACTAGACTAAAAGCAAGAGCACAGAGAGCAGGTGGAGAGAAACGATTATTTCCCTCTGTTTGGTGCTTCTGAGACTGCATCTGAAATACTGTGTTCAGCTTTGGGCTCTCCAGTACAAGAAATACGTAGATGTACTGCAGTGAGTCCAGAGAAAGGCCATTGGGATGGTAGAACAAATTATATACAAGGAGAGGCTGAGAGAGCTGGATTTGTTTAGCTTGAAGAAGGGAAGTTGCTGTTCCTGTTGCTGTCCTAAACTGTCTGGTGGGTAGTTATAGAGAAGATGAAGCCAAACTCTTTTGGTAGGTGCACAATGACAGAACAAGAGGTGTCAGAGAGAAGTTGCAATGAGGTAAATCCAATTAAATAGTAGAAAAACTGTTTTACATTGAGGGTGGTCAGATACTAAATCTGAGAGTGATTGTGTAATCTCCATCTTCAAAGATATTCAGAGCTGGAGCAGAGAATCTCAACTAGTCAAACTTGATCTCGTGAGAGTTTTTCAATCTGTATTGTTGTGATTGTTATTTTGTAGTCTGCCAGAAATTGTAGAAAATTTTCCTCATAGATACTATCCTACAAAAGGTTTACCTTGAGGGGATATTTCAAAGCAACCTGAGGTACTGATTGTGGAAGCTCATTCCTATCTCAGTTACATGTAGCCTTTATTTATCAAAGTGCAGTAGAGTGAAAAAATGTTCTGTCGCTGTTGTTTGAGCCAACAGCTCTGTTTCTCTACAGATAGCCATGAGAGAGAAAAGTACCTTCTCACAATGGATATATTCGGGAGGTCTCAGTGTATCCCTTCAAACTTCTTCAGCTTTTACCAGAAAGTAAGTGGGTTCACTTGCCCTTGTGTTGAAGTTGATATTTTATGCTAGAGTATAACAGAGCAATTGGACTTTATTGATATGTTTTGCCCTAAAATTTATGATAATCTCTTCCGTCAAACAAGATTCTGTTTTGTTAGTGTTTTGTTGAGGATTTTTTTGTTTGTTTTTTTTTTTTAGGTAATAACGTATTAAGAGCATTTGAAAAAATTATAGAGTTCTTTAAACCTTTTTCCATTATGTGGATTAAAATATGGGGTTTGAATTGGAATATGGGGGTTATTTGTCCTTTTCAGATGGGCAAGGACAGAAGAAAATCACACTTTCTGCGAATTTATTCACCAAGAGGTGTATAATACACATAGGCTGATGGTGAAAACTGTCATGTAACTTGATACTGTTCTTCAGCCCATCAGAAGCTTCTCCTCCTGTTTGCTGCTGCTTCTCACAGGAAAGGAGAGCTTTTGTGCTGGTGTTGCTTTTGGTGAAGACCCCAGTCTCAATAAAAAAATTACCAGGCTCCTGTCTTAAAATAATGAATTTCTTGCTTACAAAGTCAACATAATAGTTTTTAAGGCTCATCTGCATAATAAACTATGTACATTTTGACAGTAAAAGGATTATTTAAATTATTGTTTAAGGCTACAGAGATTAAATCATCTGAATTGTTTATTTTTCATACCAGTTAAAATTAGGGCAGGGAATTTTTTTTACCTAATTATCTGCTTACATAATTTTCTGAAGAGAGTTGAAGGTAGTGGTATTCATGATAGAGATGACAGTCATGTCCACATCATTTGTGCATGGGAGATCCAATAGAGATGAGGAAAACTAAATGCAAAAAGGGACAAAATTCATTAACCTATCTTAGCAAAATTATTAAACCCTTGTTTGTGAACAGGTTATCACAGTATCATCTGATGTAATGACCAATTTGTCTTGTAACTAAGATGATTACTAATACTTTTTTCTGTTTGTCCTTGTTTGTTTTGACAGGAAAAAAGAAGGTAATTGTGATTAAAGGGGAACTTTTTAATTTGAGCTGTTTGGAGAGCTGTAGAGTTGTTCTATATGAAGTGTGTATTGTTCTGGTGACTCCACCCTCCTGTTCTATTTGTTTGTTTCCTTGCATGTTTTCACTAAGAGCCTGTTTTGTCCTTGGTTGCTGCCTCTGTGCCCAATTATGTATCTGTGTATCTAAAAGATAGCCCCTGCTTTAACAAGGGATGGCAAACAGTTTGTTTATATATCTTACTTCTATTTTAGTATTTTCTACAATATTTGTCAAACACGTGTAGGAAGCTTTAGATCACAGCTTCACTGTCTTAGGCCCAGTTTTGTAACTCTTCACATATCTAAATTTATTTTTTCTCAGTTGTTTATTAATAATTCAGTTAAATTCTAAAGGTTTCACAGTGTATAAAGAACTGCATGCTTCAGAGGTATTCATACTATCTGCACTAGATAATTTTCATCAGTTATCTTAATCAGTTGTTGGGCGTGATGACTTTACAGTGTTGACTTTAAGTAGCTGAGAGTAGGCGTTATGAGTGTTTCATGGTTTCTAGAGATATTTATCTATTTTTTGCAGATTCTAAATTGCATCTTCATCCATGCCCTTTAAAGTGCAATGAGTATGTTAGATAAAAAGAAATAGAAATGTCACAATCTGTCTTCTTTATTCAAAATTCCCAAATGTGAAAAGAAACACAGGCAGTGTAATTGTGAAAACAATGTCTTTGAGTGTGCCCAGGTGTGATGGGTTGACTAGCCAGCATCTAAGCACCCACCCAGCTACTAGTTTACTCCCCTCACAGTGTGACAGAAGAGAGAATTACAAGAGCAGAAGCTGAGAACCCCTGGGTTGAGATGAAGCAGCAAAGCTGCTGCATGTGCAAGCAGAACAGTAAAATCAGAAATACATTCACTGTTTGTTGTTGGCAGGCAGATGTCCATCCAGTTCCTGAAAAGCAAGGCCTCAGCATGCATAATGGTTACTTGGGAAAATGAAAGCCATAACCACAACCCCCTTCCTCCTTTGCCTGAGCTTTTATTGCAGAGCATGATGGCATATCATAGGAAATGTCAGTTCGGTTCCACTGTCCCTACTGTGTCCCTTTTCCAACCTCAGGTCACACCTCTGGCCTACTTGCTGAGGTGGGCAGAGCAGTGAAAAGAAAACAGTGATGCTGTGAAAGCCAAAACACTGGTGTGTTAATAACACTGGTTTAATGACAAGTCCAAAATACAGCATGATATGGGCTGTAAAAGGTTAACTCCATCCCAGCCAGACCCAGTATGCCGGGGAAGGCAGCTTTTATTCAGAGGAATAGTTTGCTTTTTCCCTGTAATAAAGTTATTAGCAAGAAAAAATAGCAAGATATATGGCTTATGAATACAACATCTGCTTAAAACTCTGCCTCTTTGTTGCTTAAGGTATGTTAGACTAAAGGAAGGGAACTCTACAAACTTGTATGTACTTATTAAAAAAATAATAAATTGATGGATTGTCTTGAGCTCTATGCCTGTGCCACCATAAAGGAACTTGCACTGTTTTCAGCCTTGCTGTTTTTCACCTTTTACATCAAAATCAATATTAGTTGTCAATGTTAAATTAGTGTATTTTGTAAACGTACATTTCACATTCTGAATTGCCTTCAGTTAATTTCATTTGTGATTATGTCTAATATTACATTGATTTGTATAAAATTTCTCAAAACAACAGATGAAGGTTAAAAGAAAAAAAAAGAAACGATTAATAAACGTTTTCCTTAAACAAAACCACTGAGGAATTTCTGGCTTTCTGTTAGTACTTGCACCAAAGGAGGAAAATGGAGAAAATAATAGATCAAATGGTGTGCTTCTGTGCATAAAGTTTTATTTTTATTTGAATATCCTTTTTATGGTAGAATGAATTTAGCTTGATTTGAAGGAGCAGGAAAGGTCAAAGATGTAAACAGCTTTGACTTTGAATGCTTTCTGTGCTCACTGCACTTAAGTCCTGGCAGGATGTTGCCATGCATGACTTCTGTTGAAGCACAGTCACTTCTCATGCTTGTGGATATCTTGTGTTCTCAAAAAGGGGTCATCTCAAAAAGTCAGATGTTTTTAGAAATCCTTGGAAAAAAATTTGTCATTTTGGTGATGTAAAGGCCATAATGCAGAGAATAGACTCTTAGCCAATTTTTAGTCTCTCAGTTCCCCCAAACACATTTCCCAGATCACTAAACCATTATATGGTTTCAGCAGTCACATTTGCCTGATTTTGTAGCATCAGATCTAGAAATCAAGTAGAGAGTACATCTGGTCCAGTACTGTTTACTTTAGTATTAACTTCCTTCTTGGTTTTACTTGTTTGCTGAATTTATTTTTGCTGCAGTTTTCTGCCTCTGCGAAAAGAATGTAATTTAAGAAAATCCTGCTGCTCTCCAGACTGTTGTGTGCAAACCAACGTATAAGATATCTGAACTGACTAAAATGTCTTATTTTGCTAATAACAGTCCTTGTCAGGTTCCATCAAAACTAGTGCAGTGTTTGTCCAATATCAATGTAGTAAGTTGGTAAAAGTAACTCAACTGATTCCCTGAGATGATGATGAAAACTAATGCCCAAGCCATCCAAATTGTAGAATATAAAGGACACATTTCAGGTGGCCATGCATAATTGAGCCTTTGGTATTTGGGAAAAGACCTGATTTGCATACTTTAATATATTTTGCACCTTATTTGATCACTAACTAATCAGTGCATACAGATGGCAATCAGATTTCTGATCTGAATACAGAAATAGTACCTTGTTAATTCAGTCAAGGGCTGTGAAGCTGCAGATTGGGAGCTCTACTCAATTGGAGTGAAAAGTTATTAATATATCTCCTGTGATTATGAAAGTGGAGGAAACAAGGGTTTTTTCATTAGTATTTTAAAAGGACTTGCTAATTTATTCATCTGTGGAAGATATGTTGGTGAGAAAGTAAAAATTGGCTGTGGACTGACTCCAATTCTCCATCCATTTTTATTTTTAAACTTTATCATGAGAGTGATATAAGTCTTATCGCTTACCGAGGAGCATGTGAATGGAATGAGTACTGTCAGTACTTTCAGAGTACTTTCAAAGATTTCCTGTTTCTCAGTCTTTCACCTTCCCTGAGGAAAGGAAGAGTTTGTGTGGATGCTACTTGGAAGTGCCCATGTGGGCTTGCATATTTCATAGAAGATGATTGAGATTATAACACCATAATTGATTCTTGCTTCCTAATTGCCATAAGTTTTGTTAGAAGTTAAAGAATCCATATGGATGAGTCTGAAATCTGATGACTTCAGTTGCTGATTTCGTGTCTTTCTCCTTATTTTTAATTCTCTGTTAATAGTTGAACTGGTAAATTGCAACTGAAAGGTGTTCCTGCCCATGGCAAAGGACTTGGAATCAGATAGTCGGCAAAGGACTTGGAATCAGATAGTCTTCAAAGTCCTTTCCAATCTAAGACATTCTATGGTCTATTACAACATCCAAGCAGTTTTTATATGATCTTAAGGTTTCTATATTCTCTTGTAAAACATTGTATTTTTGTTTTGTATTTCAACAGCTTTTGAGAGAGAGAAACATTACCCTGCTTTACTTATCAGTCATGCAAGTGACATTTTTTAAAAAGTTGGTAAATGGTGAGCTTAAATACATTGTGACTTGTAGAGCTACTTTTTTTTTCAATCTTGTTCAGTGGTCCGTAGCCATTTCAGCCTTGGAAGTTATTTCTTTCCATGAATGTTGTTAGCTATAAAACTCAAGCTGCTGACCTATCAGCAGACTTCTCCCTGAAAACAATTAAACTTCAGAACCCTGTTCTTTTAAGGAACTTCTAACTGGCTTGACCTTCGATTGACTCCCCAGCCTGCTTTGCACTGAACTGAAATTTCTGTGATGGTAACATCATTAAGAATGCAATTTCCTTTCCCTCTGAAATATTAGCTACATTGGCAAAAGCCTTCCTACAGGCATATTCATATGTGCAAAAAGCCACTGTTCGAGGGAAAACACTGATGTTGCTTGTTGCAATAGGGTATTCATGAGATACGATGCAGTGATAAAATGAAA
Source organism: Ptilonorhynchus violaceus (assembly GCA_013397565.1). Classification (NCBI taxonomy): domain Eukaryota; kingdom Metazoa; phylum Chordata; class Aves; order Passeriformes; family Ptilonorhynchidae; genus Ptilonorhynchus; species Ptilonorhynchus violaceus. Next base: position 967,940 of record VZRJ01000411.1, read on the forward strand.
TGGTCTCTACATTAAGTGAATCTACTGTTCTGTCTCTTATCACTAGCGAGGTTTTAATCCAGTGTTTTAATCCTGGCCAGCATTTTAATACTTGTGTATTTTACTGAAAAGATACAATTGATATGCAAGCTATATTTTTGTTATCTTTTATGTTGCAAACCAAGCTGCTGCTGATTTTTAACTTGAACTAATGTGTAGCTGTTTCATTGCTAGAAGTTTACTCAGCAGCAGCTTATAACACAAGATTGTTTTTAATGTAAAAATTGTAAGATAAATGGGGTTTATGTTTTGTTATTTAATTTAAATTCCTATTAGATGGAGTAATCAAGTAGACTAAGGCAGCTTTTTAAAATAATGAGATTTTCTTTTGTCAGAGTAGACATTTGTTTTAAATGAATCATTAATCTTGCAGTTAAAGCACTGATTAAGAATATTCTTTGATTTGCTTTCCTTTGTCTAAATTTGATTGAGGAGAGAGACTATCACAAAAGAGGTTGATAAACCTATTTATTATAAAAATTAATATCACTGGTATCTTGTATATCCTTTGCTATTCATTGTCTGTGTTCCATTTTAATTATTGGATCTAACCTTTCAAGCTCTGAGATAAATTGGTTTAATATTTTCCTTTTTCATAACTCAAGTACTATGAGACTAGTCAAATTAGTTTAAAATACTCCTGCATCTTCAGAGGTGTCAGTGAGTGCTTGGAACTGCGACCTCTGGGGCTCTCCAAAGACCTTTTCTGCCCCTATTAACTTTGCTGTGGTGGCCACATTACACTCAGCCCAGGGAAGTGCAGACATGCTCTGCAGTGCCTGTTCAGGGCGCTGAATGTGCCCACAGTTGTGGCCTCTGTGTCGGGTTTTGGGTGGGAGGAGGCACCTGCTGCATGTGAATTTCCTGCTGCCTGGCAGCACAGCCCAGCAGTGCAAGGACCTGCTTTTCCAAGGCTGGGGAGCAGGAGGTTTGAAGTTCAGAGGTGTGAAACTTAAAAGCTATGGAAACACTGTAAAAAATGAAATCTAGAAATAGTTACAGAAAACTGTCTGTTAGATGACATATATAAAAAAAAGCCCTGGGATATCAGCACACACTTTTATGCCCTGCTGTTTGAAATCCTTTTTGTCATTCAAGTTTACGCATGTAGGGTATTGTTAAGGAGGTGCAGTGTGTCACAGCTGCAGTACAAGGTTGATGTGAGTGCCCTGTAATGGGCTATGACTGGTCATTGGTTCTACTCTGTCCATCTCTCAACCACCCTTAATGGAGGGCAGGGTGCTGTTTGCATTTTCAGGATCAAGGCTGCTGTTTGTATGCAAAAGTGTATGACTTTTCATGTTTGCCCCTATTCTTTCTCACTTGTTTGCTCATATTGTACTTTTCTCTTTGCTTGAAGACAATAAAAACTGTAATAATGCTCTATTCTCTTAATTCTGAGGACAGGTACAAACCAGAAGTTTGCAATTTATCTTCCTTCCCCTCTCCCCACTTACACAGATGCACTTCAGAACTGAAGCTTCTGCTTTCATAAATTTTAGAAAAAAAATTACTTCTCTTACCCAAAATTAAAGGCTCTAAATACTTTTTTAAAAAAATACTTCCCATATGAAATCCCAGCAGGGCAAGTGAGAAGATTTTCATGTGACTGTTAACATATCTAATGTTTTCCATTGCTGAGCAGCCCACAAGTATGAAATATTTATTTTATCACTTACGCAGTTATCAGCTAAAAAGGAAAAAAAAAAAACTTTGTGGTAGCTTTTCAGACTCTAATTGTATTTCAGAAGCATCTCTCTTAAATGTAATTCTTGTGTAAGAGTCTTAAGTGCAACATTTTGAAATCTAAATATGAACTAACAGTTTATAGATGTAAATTATGAATATTTTTTTGATTACTTTCTTCCTTTTGTGACTTTGAAATTTTACCACAAGGTCAGATTAGAAAAGGATTGTACATAGCCAGTTTTAGGTTCCTGGAATTCAGTGTAAGTTTAAAACAGACAGTCCCTGTGCATTTAAATGATGTTTACAGGCATGGTTACCAACATCGCTTTGTAAAAGCTTCAGATAAAAAGAATCCTCCAGACCAAAGGAGGATATGGAAGAGAAGTTTGTCTGAAAGAAAAAACAACTCCTTTGTGCAAAGCTGTGAGCAGTAGTGCATTATAAACCGAGATCTTGCAGGTGTTGATGCTCCATCCTCTCTCCTTCATGAACACAGAGACCACTTAACAAAGACTGCAGATATTCTGTGCAGGAATTTAGAGCTGTAGGTTGGGGTGGTTTTTTGGTTATCTCTGGTATGTGTTGTCTTAATTTTGTTAAGTTGCATTGATAGATCTGTCATTGACATATATTCCACAGGTCTGTTTTAGTTCTGCAGGTGTGGGCTAGGCTGGACTATGTTTTGTTATGCACCCAAATAATGAATTCCCAAAAGCAGAACAAATGTGGTTTCAAGTCAAATGGTCAATGAATATCTTCTAAGCTAATTTAATGCTTCTTTTTAGGACTAGCCTGTTTTGTGATAAAGATAATACTATTAAAATTGAATATAATTTCTATTTAATTAACTTTCAGAGCTACAGGAAAGCTGCAAGAGAATTACAACTCACCTTCCGTAGGGATGCCTTTCCTAGGGATGCTTCCTTCATGGTGTCTGTGTCTGGACTCCTTGCCTGGAACCATACACTGAACTGGCACATTTGTGTACCTTGGCTGTAGCTGAGGATTTGGCTTGTGTACAGGCTGCTGATTATGATTGGACTTGGTTATTAAGTAATGTTTTTTGCTAATTATTGTGTTATCCTGCTTTTGTTGGTATCACCCAGTATTACAGTCAAAGTTTAGAGCTGGATACCTTTTGTTTGGTGGTGAGACTTTTTGTTGAACTCTTCACTGTTGCTGTCATGTCAGGTAATGATCCTTGCTGGTGCTTGAGTATCTGGTGTTGAAAGGCTTGATCTGGCACTATTTGTTGGCGATGGAAGCTGTGTGATTTGTCTCTGAATCTAAGAACACCCTTGGAAGCACAGAAGTGAAAAGGAATAGGTTGGTCATTCTCTGTGATTGCAGAGGACTGCCATAGGACAGTGTGATGATTCACTATACCAGGGCACACAGTGATAATTCCTCAGAATTCATACTTGTGGCAATGCACTGTTTATCAGCTGCTTATGCAACAGCTGTTGCCTTCATGGCAGAGCGTGCTCTCCAGCCAGAAACTTGTCCTATTAACGTAGTCTTAGATTTCAGTTTACAGCCTGCTCATCTTCAAAGATGGTAGTAAATTCTCTTGATAGAGTGCAGAGATTGTTTCAGCACAGCAGTAACAAACCAATCATTACTGAAAAGTGAATTAGACTGTGTGTTGCATTGGCATGAAGTTCTGAGCCAGAGTAAGACAAGTTTAGGTGGTTTAAGGCTAGTGAGGGATTAGATGGAAGTTAGGCCTCTGGAACAAAATTTATCTGGTTTAAAAGGAAAAAAAAAGAAAACAAATCTCTATCCACCATTTTAAAATTGCAGGAGAAATGGTTTAAAAGTATGAGGACTTGTACTTTTTTATATGAACTATTTTTCTGTGGTTGCTTCTGTACACTCACTGGGAATTATTTCTGCCTACAGCTGTTTTGTGATATAGTAACAATTATTTCTGTAACAGTTTCTTTATACTTTCCTGTAAAATAGTTATGAGCTTTTTTTTTATAGTTATGAGTACTTTCCTACATAAGCTAGATGTGATTACAATGTATTGTGGATTTCTTCTAAGAGTGACCTTTACAAAAATGATAGTTGTGTCTCAGGTTTCAGTCAAGATAACAAAGTTGGAAGCAGTAGTGGAAGCTTTTAAAATGTTGCAGTGGGCATCTCAATCTATAAATGTGTTTGGAGGAAAGGGAATAAAATCAGGAAAAAAAGCACCCAACCAATACTGGCAGGCATACTTCTTCCTTGGGAAGGGAGAAAAGAAACCTGGTGCAGCACAGGGAAACAAGTTGAGATCTGAGGCTTTAGAGCATTTGGTGCCACCAAACATGACTGTCTCAGCACCTGTAAATGAAATTCTGCATTTGGGAGGAAGGGATGAGGGATTCTTGGTTTAGGACTAACTTCTGGCATCAGCTCTCTGCAGAATAAGCGGTAAGGAAGGGATCAACCGTGGGATGAAAGACTAGCGAGCTGGATCATTGTTTCTTGTTCCATAAAGAGAAGTTCCTGGGCCAAACCTGAAGTTTGTAGGGCAACAACTACCTTCCTGAAGATACAGGTAGAAGAAGAAGAAATGCCCAGTGAGCTGCCTGCAAAACTTCTAATGTCTAGGTTTGAACTGTATGGGAAAGAGACAGTCTCCTGCAGGACCTGTGGAGGTTGCATTATTCTGATGAATAAACACTGCGGCGGTGGTCTTGCTTGGAGTCTCAGATGCTTCTGCAGTCTTATCACAACTATATTTGCTGATTACCTGACATCTTTTTCTAAGTAAATATAAAAAATCTTCTTTGACTAGAAAAACTCAAAAATTTGTACTGAAATGTGGGATATATTACCATTACCATAATCTTGCTTCTTGGGAAGCAAGATTAAAGAGAGAAAAATATTTAATTTATGATGCCATTTCATACCTTAGTAAATTGCTTCTAGTGTGTATATCCTACTTCTTACAATAAATTTAATAGAATAGGGATGGTTCATTATTATGCTGGGCCATGTCTTACACAGACTAATGTGACCATGCTGATTGTTCTGATAAATCATCCACAGTTCCTGATTTCCTTTAGTATACTTGCCAGTGGATTTGATTGCAGGAAACATTTGCATTTGTTTGGAGTTTTGGAGTTCAAACATCCTAACTCTTTTACATAATCTGCAAATTGGAGAGGTTTTACATATCACTTAAAGGTCACGTCTGTTTTTATTACAGAATCTCCCCAGTTTACTCCAAAAGTGTGAGATTATGGGACTATTTTGGATCTCTCTATTATCTCTGTTCCTTTAAACTTTCTTAGCTAGCTATTCATGTAGAAGTGCTTGTGCCTTTCAGGGTGAGTTTTTTTTCTTTTGCTTACCTTTGCTTTGTGGAACACAGTCTCTGGGATTTTTGGATAGTTGTGAAAAGCATCTTTGTTTCAATGGTAAAGAGTGATTTTATTCTGATCTGTCTGTAGATTAGTATATTTTCATTCTTCTCCTAGTGTGGTGAGAAGGAAAAAATAGTATTTTACGGCAAAACATGCAATTCAAAGGTAAGCAATTAATTTTCGTTATTTATTCCTTCAAGTGAAAAATGTCCTCAAGATATTTAGTCATTAGGATCTTTGTACAAGTCAGGACAACGCAGACACCCATGAATAATACTTGACCTAATTGTGTGTGTATTTGTCATGTGAGCCACAAAAGGCCTGTCTTTTTTTTCTGGAAAATGAGATTTTTATCCTTAGGCCACTGTTTTCTTATTTTAATGGTCATTCAATATACTACTGTATATAAGTAGTTTATTAATCATCATTCCTTATTCTCTAAGAAAATATTCTGTGCAGTGGGCACAGAATTCCTCAGTAAATGAACTTGTTGTGCTATTGCTATTTTCTCCCATAAATCCAGACCTGCTGACATTTTATCTGCTGGTACGAACCTAAAATGAAATTTCCATTATCAAATCCGAAAAAACCCCATCCTTTGTCTGCCAATTGCTCTTATAAACAGGCATGCTGAGAAGCCAGGAGGCTACAGTAAGAACATGCTGGTTTCTATTCAGTGGCTGGTCTTCTGCAGTGGGAGTCCTGGATAATCATTCTAGTGTATAATTTTCTCTTTTTGATGGAAGTTAAGAATTCTGCTTTATTATCCAGTAAAGTATATTAGGTGTAAAATAACTCTGTACTGAAATAGAACAGTTCAAAGGTATTCGGTAGGACAACCACAGCAGTGTAGCTAAAAAATAAAATGTGGATTGAATTGAAGGGGGAAGAATTGCCCCCTTTAGTTCATATTATAGCACAAGAAGTGTCAGACTGCTAATGCATCAATTTCCTTTTTCTGTGGTTTACAATTTACAGTCTCAAGAACATTGGTTAGCTCTTATCTCTTATTTGAACAGGACAGGTTTCAGTGCAGACACTGGCATGTCATTCTCTGTTGGCCCTAAGACAAGCCAGAGCATGAGACTCTGGCTAAGTCTGTGAGTCAGTGCTGGTTTATGGAACTGGAGTGGAAGTCAGAGAATGTTTAAAAATTGGAGGATGGTGGGGGTTTTGTTGTTGCTGTCTTGTTTTTTTATCTCACTGCAAAGAGAAGACTGTTTGACTCCTGAAATGGGTGAAATAAGCATTCAGAAAGCACTAGTCATTCTATTATTTTTACTAAATATGGTAATGCATCATAAATATGCCAAATTATATTATTTTTATTTAAGTAGCCATAGGAAAAGTTAGATATTATCATAAGGGTGAAAATTAAAGGTGCTGCAGTATTCGGTTTGTAGTATGAGTGGTTCAGAGCTGCACAGCAGTTACATTCTGCATCTGCTAGGAACCGGTTCACACATGCTCACTTGTTTTATGAACATAAGTATTTGATTTCTCAGGCGGTCTCTTGGGAGATTAGACTTGGCCACAGCAGTAGTCTCAGAGAGTTTCCTTGATCTCCTTGCATCTGGTAAGTGTTAATATGGATCAAAATAAAGACTTGTTTACATAGTACATATGTATCTGTATCTTACCTTAAAAATGAAAGCAGAAGTTATAACAGGTCAAATATCCCCAGATTTTTCAAGCATGTGCAAGCCTGATGCCTCTCTGTAATGCATTTTCTTTACTCGTCCATCTCTTTCACCTGGCAGGGAAATTCAGTGGAGATGGTTGTACCATTTCAAGTGCAAAGATCATATATAGTGTCAGTACAAAGCTTAGGACGAGATTGTAAAACCATTGTAAAATAACACCTCTGCATTTTAAAATGATAAGTATGTGACTCTAAGTCTCCTAATATATCTCTTAAGTCTGTTATTAATGATGTATTGTCTTCTTTGCAGCATGTATGTACACAGGTCTCCCAAGGTGCACGTCTCCCATGTGCACCTTACCAGCCACTCTGGTCAGTCCCAGGGGTGTTTTTGTGCTCTCAGTACTCAGTGAATTCCCAGTGCTCTGACTCCACTGACAAAGGCCACAGCAAATGGTGACTTTTACTTGTGACCTGTGTCTCTAGCTCCTTTAACAGTAGGACTATGTAGATTGAATGAATTGCTGAATGAATCTCCCTTGTGAGACTCCACCTGTGTTAATGTATCCAGGTCTGGGGTCTTCAACACAAGAAGGACATGAACTTGTTAGAGAGTGCCCACATGAGGGTCTTGAAGATGGTCAGAGGTGTGGAGTAGGCTTTGGGGAGACCTAACAATGGTCTTGCAGTGCTTTAAAGGAGCTTATAAAAAGGAGGGACAGGGACTTCATATATGGGCAGATAGTGACAAGACGAGGGGCAATGGTTTTAAACTGAAAGAAGGCAGGTTTAGTTGGATGTTAGGAAGAAAATTTTTACTGTGAGGGTGGTAAGGTACTGGAATAGGTTGCCCGGAGAAGCTGGGGATGCTCCATCCCTGGAAGTGTTCAAGGCCAGATTGGACGGGGCCCTGAATACTCTGGTCTAGTGAGTGGCATCCCTGCCCACAGCAGGGGAATTGGAACTAGATGATCATTAAGGTTTCTTCTAACCCAAACCTTTGTGATTCTATGATTCTATAGTGATTATTTGGGACTGTAATACCAATTATTTGGGAAAAGGTTCAGTGCCACTTGGGCATACAGCACCCATACTGTCTTGTTTGCAGTCCCAAAGTTCGAGTTCAGTTGGTTAAATGCGCAGCATATTTCAGTATTTTATTTGGGAGTACTCGCAAGCTCTGTACAGTAAAATGAGATGATTCATATGTAGAAAATCAATCTCAGCACTTTCAGTTAAACTTGAGACATATAGTTAAAGTAAATGCCTGAATACTTCAATGGGTTGAGCATCATATAATCTTTTTAGCATTCAATGATACATCTGTCAAAAACCAATGTATTTTCCTTAAGCTGTGCAAAACACTATTTTGTTATAGTGTTTAAGCATTTCAGACTTCACATGAGATATGTTTTTAAGGTGTGTTTTGTGACCTATTCACTTTAACTTAATATGAACTCCCATTTCGTTTATGTAAGGATTGAAAGTCATGTAATTTATTTGTTGTAAATAAACAGCAAATGTTATTGTTGTCCAGACTACCACTGAGGAGAAGCTCTTGCATGTTTAACTCCTTACCCAACCTCCTACTCCTTCACTGCAATGTTGAACTGTTGTTTACTGTAGCCAGTAATACTAAGAATTGATATCTATAAAACAGCATTCCTTCCAAGTGTCTCATGGTTCATAGTCACAGTCTTTGCTATAATTACAGATTAAAGGCAAGTTCCCTCTCTCCTCTCAAAGATCTCTAAAACTGTGCCTTATAATACTTGTAATTTTGAATGGTAATAACTCTGATGGGTTTTATACTTAAAAAGAATGATTTAAGGGAGCTAGTGAATGGTAATGAGCTGATAGCTCCACCAGGCACAAAGTGAAAACATATGCATCTAGTTCCAGTCACAGGAGCTTTTCTGAAATAAAAATCTTGCGGTGGTAATACAATGAGCAACATGCATTGAAGTGCTGGTAACTATTCAAGATACATCCCCTGAATATCCTCTGAAATAATTTAGTGACAAAGGATGCCTCTATTTTTGGTTTTATTTTGTTTTTTTTTTAAGCGATACTGTATAAGAAGTCATAAAAAGGCTTTGAATGAACAACAGTTATTTAGAATTCCACAGTCTCTGCTAAGGAAATACAGTAATTCCATGTGTGTTTCCTTAAAGGTTTCAGTGATAATTCTTTTTTTAACTTTCTTAATTATCACTTAAGATGACTTTGAATAGTGGTATTCAAATTATGCAGCATTTATTTGCCTTAATTTATAATCTCATTCTGAGAGTACCACTCCCAGTTTTCAGGTAATGAGTTTGCCTCATTTCAACAACTTTTAATTGTGATGTGGCATCAAATATAAAGCATTGCTTTGGGCTTTTTTTACTTTTTTTCCTTTTTCTTAAATTGACTTTACTATATATAGACTTCTTTGCATGCCGTTACTCAGTAGGAGAAAATGGATGTTGATATTCACACATTCTTTGTCTCTTTTTTTAAAATTTCTTTAGAAGGTGTATATGTATTATCCTGATATTTTTAGAGAAATGCCTATATAAAAGAATAGATAAGTATATTTTTCTAGGGAGAACCACAGGTGTATAGTTTTTACTACAGGAAGGGAAAAATCAACAGCTTCCTTGGCTATAAGGATTTCATCTGTGTTTCCACATTTGTTGAGATTATAATATAAATATAACACATTGTATATTTTATAAGCTTTAGGAATCTTTATCACTTGATTGCAGTGAATATGTGCCAACCTTAATACCTCAATTTACTTTATCATAAATAATCGCTTTTTCTTCCCATTTTTCAAATTATTACTTGCACTGTACAATAATAGTTTACTACGCTTTTCTAATGGTTTATTACTGTTTTGCACTAAATGTTGCCGTAGAGATTTTTTCTTCAAAGACATGTTGACATATTTCATGTTTTACTCCATGATTTCATTGAGACTCACTCACTAATTCATCCTTTTTGTGTTGTGTCTTGTTTTACTTCTGCGACTGTCAACAACAGTAGCTTTATTTTACCTCATTTGGTAAAATTCTGCTAAACCTTGCGGTGTGAGAACTATCTTGTCAAAAAAATTTTGAAGACTTATGTGTAAGAGAAAATACTATGGAGTGATTTCTGCTGTCACTCGTGCAACTTGCTAGAAGTCCACCCTGTAAATCTGGTGTAGAACAGTGAGCATGCAATAATTAATTCTATTTTATGATGTGCACACAGTGCCAGCGAGGAAAGACAAATAAAAACTTAAGGTCTGAATCAACACCACTGAGACCAATGGGAAAATTTCAGTCAAGTTCTTAGATTAGTCTTAATGGAAATGCAGTACACAAGTATTGGTGATCTTGACATTTCAACTGACATGTGGAAACATACCATTCATTACCATAGTTTTGCCTTGCAAAAGCAAATCCTCAAATCTATTTGGGAATGCCTTATATCAGTTACTGAGAATATGGTTGCTTATCTTGTGCATATATATATATAGATATATGTGTATATGTATATATATATGTCTGTTCAGGTCAGAGTTTGCGTATGGACCACAGAGCAAATTCCATATGGTTATCCAGGTCAGATGAATTTTGCTCTCTAAAATGTTGTCCAATATTTTTCTTAAATACTTAATTGGAAGGGAATTTTTTACATTATTTTCTTATATGATACAATTATATTTTGACTCAAAATGTACTTATTTCTGAACTCTTTTGTTCTAAAATTAAGAGAAAAGTTGAGTGATATGAAAAGCTTAAAACTATTACAGTTATTATGATTTGTGTGGTATTGTACTTCACAGGCAGTGGTGCAGCACAAAGAATATTTAAATGATTTTCAAAGCATCACGTAAGAACTTTGTACTAAAGGTAAAATAGTTTTCCAAGTCAGTAGTTAAAGGTCGTTTCCATTTGGTCATCCTTTACCTTTTCTTTTATGTTTCCAGAGAATGTAGTCCATTGTATTCTTAGTCCTTGCGGAAAATAAATCAGAGGTCGTAGATATTTTTTGTTCATTATATATATATATATATATTTTTTTATATATATATATACACCTATTTTATGCTTTAAGCTCCATTTAACCTTTCTGTGCACCAGAGTGGGTTTTTTTTGTAATAATAAATTATTTGAACTGCTAAAGAGGTGGGTTTGACAAATTTATTTTTCAATGAGAAAATGCACAGAACTTGTGTAGAAATAGAGCAGTCTGTAAAAATTTGTCTGAAAACACTATTCCAACTCAGAAATCATATGTTGACCTATTCAAGGTTAATTTCTCACATAAATGACCTGTAAGAAGTATCTGAAAGTCAAAATAGGGTCCCTATAGCCTGTCTAGATAGCTATCAGTGAGATGGAAATGGGCAGATAGACTGACAAGGAGTAATTTCTGTCTATCTGCTCTCTTTTGTTTGTTGCATGAAAATCTCAAAATGTCTTAGGTCCATTATGGAATCGTGTAGGAAGTGCTTACATTTCAAAAGGCATGATGGGTCATGAAAGCCTGTTCTCTCATGAAAGCTCTCTGAATCGTAACCATCTTTCACGGTTGTTTGTTTGTTTACTTGTGTGTACAGAACCTGGTTGACTTGCAACCCAAAGTGGGTAAGTGTTCTGTAGATATGTGTGATTTGATAGAACTAAAACTGATCAGTAGGAACTTGACTCCTTACCTTATCCACGGGGTGGACTCCACCTATGTGTGGAGTCTGGAACTTCTGTCGAGGTAAGAGCTTTAAAATGCTCTGAATCCATTTTATTAATGTCCAAAGAAACCTCAGCTATTTGGTTGAGAGTCTGTTTTTGTAATTATCAAGAAAGATTTTCCCTGATAGTGATATGGCTTTGGAGAACGTATGATTTGTTGGGAAAGTTGTCTTATGATTATTGTTTTCTGGTTTTGTTGTTTTTTTTTTCTTTGTTGTTATGGGATATGTTCCTTTAACATAATTCAAGTAAATGCCTTGTGTGTGGAATAAATACACAAGCTCTGTAGGTTGCTAGCGCTATTTTAATAGAACGAAAATTGATAAATAAAACAGTTGATATGGGAGTGTCATACTGACAATGAGATCTGTAGGAGTTTTTTGTGTTTTTCTGTTATGGTATATACTGAGTTATATTGTTATTTCAGAAAAAGTCATTTGATTGTCAAACAGCTTTGAGTTTATGGGCTTTTCCTAGAGGAAGGCTCCTGTGGATATCCTGCATTCCCTATCTGAAGTATGACATTGATCTCCTATGTCAGGTTATTTTGCAAATAGACCCAACACATGAGACTTTCCAACACTTGCTGCCCCTGATACCCTTTATTTAAGAAAAAAGTTTAATTAATTGCTCAGAGAACCCTTCAGTGATGTATGGATAATGATTTGGTGGGGAAGGAGTACAGGAAGGAGGGCCAAGCTGACTTGTAATTGCTTCAGTCTGTTGGAAAGTCTTGTACTTCCCAGCAGGCATTTAGTGTATTATAGTTATGGTTAGATGACAAAACTAAGTTTTTATAGTAGCTATCAACCTTTATTTTCTATTTAAAAAGGGGAAAATTCATTTCATTAAACAGTAGAAAGTAGAATATAAAATTTAAGCACCTTTTTTAATTTTTCATAGTGACTCATTAAAAATGAATGGATATGGAAAGGCAGGGGTTCAAAAATTTCACCCTTTGGCAGTCTCTTTTCTAGTTTCTCTTGTTCTTCTTTGTGGTGGATTCTAAGAAATGTGAAATATTCTGAGATGTGTTTTGTCTCCATTATTCCTTGTAGTATTGATACCTGATTTATATTCATACAGATAATTTATTCATATTCACCTGTAGGGCATTTTGTAAACTGTCACATGTAATGGAAAACGCACATGAGTGATCCACTGAATATTGATTTAATAGAATTGTAGAGTAATTGAGTTTGGAAGGGATCTCAGGAGGCTTCTAGTTCAACCCACTGTTCAAAGTAGGGTCAGTCCTTACGTCAGCCTAGGCTGCTCGGGTCTTGATCCAGCTGGATTCTGAGATCGCCAGTGCTGAAAACTGCACAGCCTGTTTGGGCAGCCTGTTTGCTTGTCTGACTGTCCTAAGAGTGAAAAAGTGTCAGGTTGATCAGGCACGATTACCCTTGGTAAATACATGCTGACTGTTCTCAATCACCAAGTTTGGCACATGCTATGAAGGCTAAATAACTTCTCAAGTGCATGAAATGTCACAGTTTTATTAAGCTATTATCCCAGGAAGTAATTTCAGAGGAACCTTAGTGTACACTGGAAACACAAATGGAAACATTTTGAAGGTCTGATGGGTACTATTGACCTTGTACCCTTTATCTCAGATTCACAGTTTCTCCATGTCTTTGCATTTAATTTCTGTTCCTGCTGTATAAAGTCCTAGGCACAAGGGAAAGCAGGAAAATTTGTTATAGATGTTTTTTACTCCAGAATGTGAATACTGATTATTTTGTAGTTAGTTCTAAAATTTCTGTCAGTGTTTTGTCATTCTGAAATGTCTCTGAGCTACTGAAAATGTTTTACTTGGTACTGCAGTAAAAAAAAAGGATATTTTAAGAAAGTCACAGTTATGCAACAGATAAGCCTATCTAAAAGTGTGAGTCTTCTTTGCTGTTAAGCAAGAAGTAGTTGTCTATAAAAGCAGCAATACTTTAATGAGAGTATCTCAGTTTAGTCAGCTTTCAGTGAGATTTCATTAGAGGAAATATTAGAATGGCTTAACAGCACAATACCTTCACTGTCTGATCTTCAACGTCACATTCCTTCCTATTCCTTTTAGTTTTATAATGTAGGCCAACATGACATGACTAGACTCAAGCTTCAATGGAATGATATATTCTGTTTTCTAGTCAGATGGTTTAAGCCTCATGTCTCAACTGGGACAGAAAGTGCAATGTTGAATGTAGATGTACGTCACAGACTGGCTGTCAAAGATATATGGCCCATAGGTAATCTAATTTTTTTTTTAATATGTCTGAGGAAAGAATTAATGAAACCACATTTTAAAACTGATTTGGCAATGGATTCTGTTAGTTATGGACAGAAATGAGAAGGTAAAGGAGTGGTTAGTAGGAAATGTTGAGGCAATCTCAAATAGAGAAATTATTAGGCACAAGGCCTTTAATAAGTTTATTTCTTTTCCATTTCAATTAAACATTCCATAAAGGTTAAATTAAATAAAATCTGAAAAAAGAAGGGGCATACAAGGTTTAAATATAGTAGATCTATTGTAGCTACCAGATCAATTCTACCTAAGCAGACTTTAAGTGTTTATTTTTCAATCTAGCTCTCAATTATGTTTGCTGGATGCATTAAGGAGCAGCTAACCAAAAAAATATGAATATTTCTAATCTCGTGTAGGATGGTGGTACCTAACTGTGGTAAAAAAGTGGCTCCTGGAGTCAACCTTCATTCATTAACATGGAGTTAATGAGCTAAGTTTTATTACACCAATAAAAATGCTACCAGTTTAAGAAAGAATTTCTACTTTATATAAAATAGAGCTTATAAACCATATGTTGTATATGCTTAATGAGAAATGTTTATATTTTGATTTTATATTTTGATTGAGAATGATTTCCCCTTGTCCCTTTTTGGACAGAGGATTTTGCAGAGTTTTGCAGGCACATTCTAGGTTAGTGAGTTATTCTGTTGTTCATTGTGTGGTTAAATGAAATAACTGAAGAACACAGGAGTTACGGGCTGGTGGCAGTGCTATTACTATGCCTAATATATCTTACAAGACACTGAAATGCTGCCTGGAGCGGAGGCGGGGGGGGTATTCCTTAGAACACATTTTTACAACTGTAACTGCACTTTGCTTTTTTATGTGTGTCTCACCAATCTTAGCTTTAACATATTTAGTAGGACTTTTATTTCATTTGTCCATTTCAAAAGTGCAATGAATTCTACATCTAATACAGAAAAAAACCAAAAAACATACTTGTGAACTCAGACAAAGCCAGATAAATTACAAAGGCGAGAGGGGTTTTCAATGACCAAGATGTTTGGGCATGTAGTCAGAAGCTCATCTTGCAACCCTTATTTCTATTAATTGTTTTCATTTTGTTCACTCCTCAAGATTTACAGAATGAGAATGAGTGACTTGCCTTATGTGGTGTTTGGAATTACTTCGTTTTAGCATAAAAAAAATTGGGGGTATAAGTTGAAAAACTAAGAGCCTGTATTTTTTTCTGTATGAATAAATATATTTGATCAAGGAAAAAGATGATTATGGTTTGCATAGTCCTCTGTCACATGGATGTTCCAATGCAAGATAGTATTTGAAGTTTTCGAACTTCTTTGGGACTAAAGTTGTAACTTACTTGGGAGAGTTATGTCTAATGATCCATCATTAACAATAAACATTTGAGCAGCCTTAAGGGTTGATTTTAACTCATGATGACAATAAACTGTTTAAACGATAAGCTGCAAAAAGGTGATTCAAGTAACATAAAATTGTTCTCAGATCCAGATAATTATTTTATTCTGGCCTTTTTAATAATTGACTTGTGTATTACATCACTCTTTTCATTTCAAAGGCACCTGAAATGAACCAGAAAGAATAGTGCTGGTTGACAGGCGTCTTAGTACAGATTTCCCCCCTGTCACATTGTGCTTCTTGCCAACTTATGACCCAATTCCAAGGTTACATTTACATTGTTAGAGAAC
The DNA here is from genome assembly GCA_013397565.1 of Ptilonorhynchus violaceus. NCBI lineage: Eukaryota > Metazoa > Chordata > Aves > Passeriformes > Ptilonorhynchidae > Ptilonorhynchus > Ptilonorhynchus violaceus. The sequence goes on from VZRJ01000411.1 coordinate 983,353, forward strand.
TAGAAGAAAGTGCCTTGTCTGTCAACTATTAGCAAAAGATATCAGGAATGCAAAATGTCTTGCATATTAGTATATTGGATTATGGAGCAGAAATCGTCTGTAGCATTGAAGACTAGAAATGCATATACCAACTTTTATTCTTTCTCATGAAAGAAGCAGCTATGTTCTCTTAAAATCAAATAAAAAACCCCAAATGCTTAACTGGTGTTACCACCGGCACTTTCTTAGGTCTATTCCTTCTGATATGCTGCCACTGTCTTTTCTCAAGGTACTTTTTTTCTCATTATGAATCTTTTTCCAGGGAAACATGATGAAGAAAATTGAAAAAGGAGCAGGGCTATTGTCTGAATTGGTTTTCCCACTGCTCTTCAAAAGATGTGTTAAGATGGATCCGGGGTACCTGTTACCTTGCCAACCATAAAGTAAGCTTATACAAGTCCTTTTATCGGTAAATAAATAGCTAAATACCTATTCAATCAGTCCAGATCTCTGGTGTAGCCTCAAGGTATGCAAGTATAAAGATAACCTTCTCTTCCTGTAACAGAAACCACTGTACATAGCCCATAACAACACTTTTTTTCGAAGGCAGAAAACAGGCAAACTTCAGCAGGGGAAGTCATAGGAATAAGGATGAATGTAAAAGGAAGGCTCTCTGTCAAGAAGAATGGATGAGTTGGTCAGCCTAAAAATAAATGACTTTGAAATACACGAGACATACTGTTTGCTTACATATATTACAATGAAGAAATTTAATCCAGATATGGTTTAAATGACCCAAATCCAAGCCTTTCATGCAAGATCGGACCCCTTTTTGCTAAAAACCACAATTAGACTCCTGTGAATAATGGCTTATAAGAGAAATCAACAAACTACAGAAACATAAGCAGGCATCGTTAAAATGAAAGTTTAGTTCTGATTAGTAAGGAGGTTCAGCTGGATCATGAGTACAGGTCAGTTGGTTGTTTTCACTGAGGAATTGAAACTATGCTAAGTTGAACCTGTACTTCACTTTGAATAACCAATTGTTTTTTAAATATCTTTTTGCACCTTTTTCATTGAGTCAGTGAGTGCTGTTCTTTTAATGAGTTTTTCGTTGTGCGTTTCCCTGCAACTCCCCCTTCCCAGGCTATTTACTGTTAGAATGTGACCTTACTCTGTGTCATGATTCAGTTTTATCTTTTAGTGTGATTTTTATCATGGAAGGAAGGACAATATGTAATAGATCACAACATGAACAATGAAGATTACTTGCTTTGATTTTTCAGTAGCACTCTGGTAAAGAACCTTGATGGTTGCCATTAACCCTGAGTATGGGGTTATTTTATCCTTCCTGAATTGCTGAAAGAGCTTTTAATGAAAATAAAGACTTCTGCCAGGAGAAACTAGAAATGCCTGGTCATAATAAATGTTGAAAGGGCTGATAAACTCTCAAACTAAGACAGATTAAACATGAATGATGCGTATAGTTATTATGTATTTGTAATTTATTGAGAGAGGGTTGATGGATAAAACATTTCTTGTCTGTTTTTTTCTATGGCTTCTAAATCTGGCCTTGCAGAATTCTACATAAAAATCTAAACCAAAAGCCTGTGTACTCAGACAGGCAGGTGCAGGAGAACTAATGGTCTTATCAGATAGCCATACATTTCAAGAAATTTACTTCACAAGACTCTAGGCCTATCTATGCAGATGTACTTAAGTATGGTATAGGTGTAGGTTAACGTGTATGTTTTGTGATGGGTTTACTGATTTGTCTTTAGTGACTTAGATTCAGTTTATTGGGGTGGTTGAAGAACCCCATGAAGGCCAGGGCTTATGATAGTGAGGCCACTCCTATCTGTCTGCAGAGCACCTCATGCACTCAATCTCCCTAGTCAGGCAGCCTGGAGCAGCCCCCCTGTCTGTCTCATCTCTCTGTCCTCCCTTTAATCCTGACTCATAAGCTCTCTGGCAGCTCCTCATCCATCCCCGGGCAGAGCTCTGTGCACTTCAGATGATCACTGACATAGCAGGGAACACCACCTCCTTGTACCCTCTGCCTGTCCTAAAGTGCCTGTATCCTTCCATTCCAACACTCCAATCATAGCAGCCATCCCACGACATCTGTATGGTGCCAGCAAGGTTGTAGCCCTGCAGGTGTGTGTATGTCTTTACATGGCCAATGTTTTTAATATATTTAAAGTGCTGTTTAAGGCAGATAACTGGTCATGAGATGATAACACGAATTGTAAGATAGTGTAACTGTACTTGAAGACAGAAACTAGTTCATACATATACATTAGTATAGCTTGAAATACTTATAAATGTTTAGGTTTTCTAGGCATATTTTCGTAGGTGGTATTTTGTTAGACTTCCTTTATACCACTTACTGTAGTGTTAATTACAGGTAAATATTCTGCTCCACCAGACGCAGCATTTCTTTAAGCATTTAAAGACGTCAGAAATATTTTTAAGAATTAACAGAAAGCCTGTTAGAGAATGAGAAACGTTGACTGCCTAGGCTTTTTCATGTATTGACAATCCAGATGTTACAGGAAATAAGAGAGATTTTACTGGCTTCATTGATCTGCTCTGATCCATCAAAATCTCTGAAGAGGAAATTTTTGTTGATTAGAAATCTAATTACAAGTTCTATTTTGAAATCAAATTGATTGTAAAAGGTACAAGAATGAACAAGTAGGAGGTTGCTACCCTCTGTACATGTTGGGTAAAATTCCAGCTGGCAGGGCACTGCTTTCCTCATCCCATTTATCCTCTGTGCTTTAGTCTTGATGTGAGTATAACAGTAGCTTCTTTTATTTTCAGCCTGATTTGGGTTCCACATTCTCTGGGAATTATTCCTGGCCTACAGAGGTGTAAGGGAAAGAAAAATAGAACTGTAAGTCCCTTTTAAAAGGATTAGGGTGTTTTGGATACTTATATATATATATATATATAAAATTGGCAGCTGATTCAGATTCATTAGAGGGTTTTTTTTCCTTTTGAGCTTAGGTCATGGCCAAATAAGAATGTCTAGGAATAAAAAAATTTCTAAATTCTGCAGGACTTGAGAACAGTGCAGTTACATAGGGGAGAGTGGTTCCAAGGTTATTCATCCCTAAGGTAATGAATTGTGAATGGACTTAGTATTTTTATGTGGAAAGGTCTTTTATCAAAACTGTAGAGTTAAGGAAACAACAGAAAAATACCGTGAATTCTGCCAGAATGGAGATTACTGAAATAGGTTATAGAACCACTTTATGATGGTAAGAACATTCTTTTTCAGAAGTATTTATGTGTACAGCTTATTGGAAAATGAGCAAAAAAATTTGGGGCAAAAGTAGTGGCGTGTTATTTGTAGATCTTAGGCCTTACCTGTTTCACAGCCAGTGAAAGTTCCCTTGGTGGAACCTTAACCTGGGACCAACAGGCATTGCCCAGAGGAAGCAGCTGTCAGGGGAAATTTCCTTTGGCAGTCCCCTCTTACTTTGGCAGCCCCCTCTTACTTTGGCAGCCTTTTTCTGACCGTATACATACTGTGGCTCTCGGATCTCTTTGGCAACCTCTCCCTGCCAGCTCTAACTAGATGGTCAGATAAGTCTTTACCTTGGACCAACAGCCATGACCCAGAGAGAGAGGTTTTCAAGGGAAATTTCTTTTGTCAGCCTTCCTCTTTGGCAAGCATTTTAGCCCTACTTATACTGCAAGTCTAGAGTTTATTGTTTTCTCAACATTAATTCTATGCCTTCTTCTGAGCCTTAACCTAAGAACTATAAAAAGAATTTTCTGCAGCCCACCTCTTGCTTTGGCAGCTCCTTTTCAGCCTTACTTGGCAGCTTTAGGCTGTCTTTGTTTACAAACCCTGAGAAAAATTGCAGGTCTTAATGATCGTTTATGAGAGTGTGTTTGGCAACTTTTATTCTTTTCAGAAAATGTATCAGTCCTCCATTCTTATGCTGCATGTGCTGTAAATTCACATTCTGCATGCTGAAAAGGCAGGTTGTTAGTGCTACTCTTCTCACATACTTGTTCTTACATAATTTAGTTTACACTAAAATTCATTCTGAGGGGAGATAGTTACTTTTATGGTATGGAATGAATGGAAAGATCTGTCTAAACTCCTTCAGATGAACATATGTGGTGTCTAAAAGTCTGTGTAAAGACTGTGTAAAGATTGCCCTCCACCATCAAACTGCTATATTCTTTGAATCCCCTAAAGTAATTGAAATACCTAATTTTGTAGTTGTTGCATTCATGATGCATACAGAACCAGTGTGCATAGAAAGGATGGAAGCCCTTCTATATTTCACTTCAAGGAAGAAGTGGTCTCATGTGATTTGAGTGAATATCACTGTCACACTTATTTTAAAAGCAAGTTCAACTACATTTTTAACTTGAAATTTAATAACATCTGATATCTTTCACTATAGCATCTGTCAGAAACAAATATATTTTCTTCTCTGTATAGAGGGAAAAATATCGCCTTTGCTCATTAAGCACAAGCAGAATGTAATTTCTCATGCTATGTCTGTTTTACTGGCAGAGTTTTTAACATGGCTGGAATGGTAAAGCTCACAACATCATTAAAGTGGCAAGAGTTTAATAATCCCTCAGTTTTATTGCTTAAAATATAACCTGATGGCATTTCAGAAATTCAGGATATTTTCAAGTCTTGGGGATTTAGAAAAAAAAAGTATGATAAAGCTACTTCACCTGGAAATGTGCAGGAGAGGTGGAATCACCCATGTGAGGGTGATTCCATTTTGGTTGGAAAAGGCCTTAAATTATATTTGATCAAGGTCTACAAATTCATAAAAGTGATAGCTTAGGAAGAAAGTGATGACAAGCAGAAATGTTACTCACAAAATTACACAATTCTGCAATTATGGGGCAATCCCTGAAACCACTAGGAAGTCAGTATAAAATAGATAATACTTTTTCATGCAGAATGTAGAAATTCTGAAATTTCTCACTCCAGGAAGTTGTGGAGTGGCAGAGTTTGAGAGAGACTTTAGCTGGATGGAACATAGGATGTCACAACGGAATCTTTTATGCTCTTGAATGTCAAGTAGTTTCACTTATGTTCTGGTTTGTTTGTTTATTTTTCTTAATTAAAACAACACCTTTTCTGATAACATCTATCAAAGTTTCATCAAACTAAAGATATGTATTTTAGAAATATAAAGAATCTAATGAGATTTTAAATTTTTTATTTAGACTATTACAATGAAATCTTCAATTTATGACCCTTTTCCTCAGTAAATATTGAAAAATCAACAGAAGTATTTCATTCTCCTATTCTTATGCACCAATACCAGCAGTCAGATTATCTTGTCATTGTTCACTAGGGTCTTCCATTGGCTCTCTCATGGAGGCTTCATGATGACATAATTTAGAACAGACACATAAATATGAAGCAGCTGGCTAGAATTCCTGTGGAGGAGTATGAACATCTTGGGTCTATTGGAAGTTCCTTTTTATCTTTCAGTAAAATAAGTCAAATTTTTAAAGATAAGGCAACTTGTGTTCTAGACACAAACAATTAGCTCTAAACAGAAAATTGTTGAGAAATCATTTGACTAAATTCTATTCATGCAGTTCAGAACAGTTCATGATGGAGGCTGGTTGTTAGAAAATTAAAGGGAAAAGGGATGGTGGGTTTTTTTTCTACCCAGAAAGTAGCTCCTCCGCCATTAGGAAGGAGAAAATAAAGGATCCACTGCCTTTTTTTCCATACTCTGAGCTTATTAAATAGCTCTTTTCCACCTTTATCCTCTGCAGGACATCATATGTGATCTGTTTATGAGGATTATATTACGCAAGACTAGCATGCATACCTTTTTATGTCCATTTGAAGTAGAATAGTATTGATTGTAGATTGTATTAAAAGAAAATGTCAGAATCATAGCACACAGCAACCTGATTTAAATGATGGCACTGCAGTTTTTCACTTTTGTTAGTTTTCTGTGAAAGCTGATACTGCTAAATACTCTGCTGTTGACAAGATGTTCTCATTTCTCTTTCTGTAAAGAGAATGTTCCAAAAGTTTGGTTTGATAGAAAACAATACTTATTCTACTCTGCACTAGAGGCTTAGAGAGGATTTTATTTTATTTTTCTTTTCCCTGAGTAGACGTTTCCCTCGCCACATTTCCCTCAGAGCGGTGCAGTCCACTCTGAGAACAGCAATAGAAATTGAGATGGTAGGATTTACAGCAGAAACAAAAAGGAGCTTCTCTGTACTTCTATATTCAATCACTTTTTTTGGATTTTGGATAGGAGAACATAATTTTAAACTCAAGGATATGCATAGTGCCTATGCAGAGAAGGCAGTAAGCTCTAATTATCTTTTTGAAGTTCTATTAAAACATAAAAGCAAAGGTAACCAAAAAGATTAGAAAGAAAGTAAGAACATAGAACTTTATTTCTACCTACAAGAAAGGCTTAAGAAATTGGAAAAAGATTTTAAAGACGAGACTTCTTCATTCACAAATATGACCTCTGTTTGCCCCCAGTTCCCCATTTTTATTATCCTAATTTTTTTTTCCTCTATATGCATTTTAATTTCAGAACACTGACTTTTAACTGACCAGGTGAAGTGTTACACATTCTTGGGAGGAGGTTTACTTAAAGGTTTGAAAATATTTGGATTTATCAACACCTTTTCCAATATCCCCCCAAAAATTCTTGACAATAACCTTCAGAATATGGGAATTCACTCTCAGTCTGAGTTTGTCATGTCTGTTTGCCATCGTATTTTTTTTACTATTATGTTTCTGTTGTGGAAGCCTGTCATATCCTCTGTGAGTGACTAAGGTATAAAATGGTGGAGAATGTTGGTTTTTTTAAAAATTTCACGAGGGTTTCCAGTAAATGAATGGACACTTATATATGATATTAAAGTAAATTTCCTGCAATTTCATTAAAATAGATCTCTGGCATTCAAGGTAAACCAAGGAAAATATTTAAGTATAAATTTTGTTCTCTGTGTATTTAACATATTTCATTTTGTGTGATGCGTTCCCTATCCCCCCACCTCCCAAGGTATGTATTTCATAATCTTGAAATGCAACTGGCACTGTGCAAATCCTTATAAGATAGCAAAAAATCTAAATATGACTGTAAGAATAAATAAGCAAACATATATACAGTTTACTATGATTGCATGCTTCTTGCTCTTGAAGACAGGTTGAGAGAATCAAGCTGTCTTTTATATAAGTTCCTTATTAAGGGACTTAAAAAGAAAGTCATCTTGACATTCAAATGCTAAGTGTGAGAGGGGTCCATGAGAGCATGGGAAAATTTGTCACTGTGCTCTTCAAAACAGTGAGATGTGTAACTTACTTTACTTGTCTGGGAGGGAAACATGTTATTGAAACTTTATACTGTTAAAAGAAGATTGTGATTATCTGCAAGAGTAAATAGCATCTATTAGCTTTACTGTTAAGGTCCAGTGCTTGCAGTAAAAGTAGTTTCTGATCAAATGAATATAGCTTCTCAAGAGAGTACCTTTTGAAGAAATGAGAAAACAAGGTGTTCAAGGGTAACTTGCTATTTAATGAAAAACATAACTGAATCTTAACTATTTCTAAAAATGTTATATTGTAATGATCAGGAAAAATATTTTGCTATGAAACACCTACAGTTGCTCATCGTTGCTGTCAGCACTGCAGACAGCAGTAGATTCCAGACCCAAATATTGTGTAGGTCTGGTCAAGTATGCCTACATTCAATAAAGTCAGAAATGAGAAAACAGGAAAGTTAAAGGAAACAAGCTACTTTCAACAGCTGTTTCTTCGTGGGTAGATTGTCTAGGTTGTAATTAACTGTGTAGTGTGCAGAGACTCTGCCACTGCCTTTGCACTAAGCAAAGTAGTCCTGGAAGACTTACTTATAAGCATTTTTCCTGAGAGCTGCCCTGGAACAATTTAATGACTTATTTCACTATTATCTCATGTATCTTCTCCTATTAAGTTCTTGTCATGAGCTGATAGAGAGTTTTGTTGTCTAATAATCTCTGGCATCAGTCACTGTTTTGCTTCATTTGGGTTCTTCTCTCATTCATTTCCAGGAATAACTGTTAACAAACTGTAGCTGATGACATCTTGCCGTCATCCAAGGTGCACAAAGTTGTCCTGTATTTGCCATTGCTGTGCCCCGTTGCTACAGCAAGCAGAATTTTCCTTAGGCTTAATGCGGTGTCTGTGTAATAGGACACACTGGTGCTTCATTAAAAAAAATGTGGAAATTAACTGTAAACCAAATAACTGAACTGTTTTCCAATATTTTTTCCCTTAATTCATATTCAATTTCAAAAGGAGTGTTAGCTATTATTGTGGAGATTAATTTCAACAGTGAGACATGTGGACAGAGATCCTTGATAGTACTGGTTTCTTAGCTTATGCATCAGTGAAATTCTAGGAAATAGCCTGTATTAGCCTGTATTTACACTTGCAAGAATATCTTTCCAGAAGCCTGTTAATTGCTGAGTGATGACCCTGTGTGGTGAAAGTGTATTGATTTTTCATCTTTTTGTCAGCTTAAATTAAGTATGTGTTTCAGAAGATGTCGTACTTGTTATTTAATTGTGAATTATTAGAAATAATTGAGCATTGATTTGCATACTAGTAAACAGGATATAATTAAGTTTGTCTTCTCAAACTGTGCTATATTTTAATTTCTTTTCATTGTTTAGATATAGTAATTGCTTTCAGATTGTCCATTTATTTTCCTCTAGGTTGTCCCTGATGGTATAACTTTCTGATTCTTTCTGCACAAAATGTCCATCTTTGAAGAAAGTACATCATTTACTTCTAGTAATGTTTGCCTTTCTAGAAAATGTAAAAGATGAATTCATATACCTGTCCAAGCCATAAAATGAGAATTTTAATTTATAATTATTTGGGCTTTGGCTATGTCTCCCTGAAATGTTAGGAATCAGGACTTTGTCCCAATTTGATCTCAAATAATTTTAAAGTAATCTTTTCTTGTAGTAAAAGTAAACCACGTTTTAATGTTGTATGCCATGGAAGGTTTAATCTTTATGTTACTATACATAAAGTGAAATAGCATACTCTCTTAGATACAGAGCCTCAAAAGAACTTGAGTCCCAGCTATAGTAGTGGAGTGCCAACTGGATTTCCTTCTTGACATGGTGCTGCCTAACTTGCCTTTAGTAAAAGTTTTCTAGGCATCTGAGCACGTATAGAAAGTTTGCCTCCATTGTATCACAGTTAAATGACTCGGCACATGTTTTGTGCTCAAGCCTGCTTCAGATCCTCACAAAAGGGTCCTTCAACAGTTTACTGAGAGGGGCTGCATTCAATAGGTCTGTTCTTTGATACACCACATGCATGTGCTTGAATTCCTTCTGTTCAATATTGTAACTCCATTTTGCAAAGGTATGGTCGTCTGAGATCCCCTGTCTTTCAGAGTGTGAGGGATTTCACCCTACTTTTTCCGTGTAGGTGAATGTCAGAGTTGGAGGCTTTTGCTAATTTGTTTGGAGGCACTTGCCATTCTTTTACTGAAACTGTTCCAATATGCCATGAACAACCAAATAATTGTTGGAGCAGAAAAAAAGCAAGCAAAACTGTTTGAAAGAATTTTGATATTCTGAAGAGGCCTGTTCTTCAACTCATACTTCAAGACAAAGTCAATTTAGAATACAGAGATATTTTATTGAAAGCACAAATCCAATCTCCAGAGCAGGTGTCCTTTCAAATTTTCTTTTTTTTTTAACCATCTTCCAGCAGCTCTTCCCCTGACCATGTTCCTCTCCACAAGGTTGAGATATTTGGGGCTGCTGCAGTGACTAATGGTCTTCCTCCCTGCCAAAATCCAGTAGACTGTGGTTATTCTAGATCAGTTATTTTCGACTTTTTCTTAGTGTGTGGACCTTTTTAGAAAATTGACATTAATAGTGTTGTACAGAATAAGAACTTGCTTTTCTTTATGTACTGTGGATTTTTTTAGTTGGCAGCTTGTATTATCTATAGAAGAAGCAGATTTGTTGTATCTTCATGATTCCCCTCTGAGACTACAAATTCCTTTTAGATAGAAAACTGTATTTAGTGTTTGTTTGCTACTTCACATGATCTGGATTTAGATTAATGATGTCTAAATAAGAAACTTCATCAATTACAAGTAATTAGGTTTAAACTCCACAGGTTTTTTTCAGCAGAGAAACTCCAGAGCTAATGATTACTTCAGATTAAATTATTTACCGTGAGTATATAATGTGTACATTGTAATATATTTAGTTCTTCAAATACTCCTACTGTTAGCCTGAGATACTCAATAAAAGCAGTAAACCTATACTGAGAATAGCTTTATTTCTTTTCATAAAGACAAGCCATCTTCAAAGTGTATGTATGTACACACATTGTGGGAATGGGGCATTTAGAGGTTATACCTCTAGCAGTCTGGTTCACTTAAAGTTAATTTATTTTCTTATGCAACTGGATTCTTTTTCACTGAGGCTGGAAGAAAAATCAATTTCTATGATACGTCACCTCTTCAAAGTCATAACCAATGCTGCTGATTCATGACATGATTACCATGCCTTCAAAAGTTCAATTAGCTCAATCTGAAATAGAATTTCCAAAGGCGCTGTTGTCCTTTGAGGTAATATAAATGTCAGAAAAAATGTACTAGCTGAATAAATATCATCCACTTACAGTTAAATACTAAGACTGCAGATGGATTCTACTTATGGCACTTAAGCAAATAGAGCCATATTGTAGAAAAAGTTGAAAATATGCCTTTCAACCCTGTGAGTTCTGTCCAAGAAGAATCAATATTAACAAAAAATAGGCTTGCAAAGTTCTGAAGCAAGGTGCTTCTCTAAGTTGTGTATTTGTGTGAAAATTTTTCTGCTTTGTAATCAAATGCACTTAAATCCGTTTACTTGCTGTTGCTATTTTTTGTGTACTGCTGATACTCTAATTTCTTAAGTTTCACTAAATTTCAAATTGAACTTCACGTAAAGTGAGATAAACAACGTTATTTCCATCTTGAAAGAGTTTAAGTGTTTTGGTATCCAAAAGGTTTGGCACCCAGTGCAGCATCCATGGGCCTGGGCTGGAGTCTTCAACTTGGCACATCGTGGCTACACCTCTGGCTTCTTTTGGGGGAGGTGACAATTGCATGCTTTGTGCAGTCTTCACTTCTGTTAACCTGGTAATATGGAAAATGGATTTAAGATAAAAGTAGTCATTGGAAAGGGAGACTGAGAGACAGTGGATTAAACCTAGCCTGAGGTTACTGTGTGATTTTTCTTAAGGAGGCAGAAAAATATCCCCCCCAAACCGGTAAGCTATGATGACAAGCATGATAAATGAGGTGGTTATGCTTGATTGACAGGTTTATATGAACGGTTTGAATGGTCTTGTATTGTGCAGTATGCAATATGTAACAAAGCTGGCATTGATAGTTTGCCTACACAGCCTCAAAAACTTTCAGTCAGTTGCCCAACAAGAGCTTCTTTTCTGAATGCGTTTGTGCCGCTCCTTCTCTTCATGTTGCTGAGGAACTTCTGTGGTGTGTGGGGTATGCAGCTTACTGTAGCAGATGTAAGTCTTAACAATAGTATAGGTTTAAGGCTTTAACATAAGCATACGAACAGTGAAAAATAGACAGTGGAAGTCTTCAGAAAGAAATTCAGGAGTAGTCTGGTTATTGGCACTTGGATTTTTTGGGGGTATGTGATTCTCTGGGTTCAGTATACCTCATAGAATATTCTAAGAGCTGCCTCAGCACGCAATGGTATGCCCTGTCCAGATGTCGTCAACATCTTGGTATCCTTTCTACATCACACCTTAATTTAAGACAGTGTAAAAAAACTTAAGGAGACAGTAAGTGGAGGAAAAGCAGTATGTTCCATGATTTGTGAACCCCTTGTTTCAGCTGTTTTGTGAAAACCCATGTGTGGTGAAAAATGTGCAGAAAACAATTAACATTGTATTTTAGCTTCAGCCAAATGATGATATGAGGGAACAGATTGGGATTCCAGTGTTGCAGGTGCACAGCTGAATGTTATGGGCTGAGGAGGAATAATTTAGTAGGGATGCTCCTCTTTCTAGCATTGAATCAATTAAAACAATGGTTTCGGTTCAAAATTCTCATCAGCAAGAATTCCTCAATGAGCCAAAATTGAGGACAGGGCGACCTGTTCATTTTTAGTTCCTGTGCAGTGAAAATGGTGGTGGTATAAGCAATCAGTTACTGAAAGCTGATAGAACTATCGGGTATAGCACTGCAATCTATTTTGAAACATTATTCTTTAAATGGCAGATTTTAATACTGCTGACCATCATTTTTTCAGCTACTGGTTAGTGTTTCTAAGATGCAGAGCTTTGATAATGACCTTTACACAGAATCTGGTGTAACAGCTCAAGCAATTTTTTCAGGGCATATTGAAAAGATTTGATATGAACAGCTTGGTTTTAGGTTTAGTGTTGGAAAAAGTAATTACTACAAGGTAATTGCACTGCTGCTGTTTTTGTTTGGAACATAAGGTGACTATTCCAGCACAATTTAGGATGAAATCTGGTCAGATTTTGACAAAATCTCAAGTAAATAGGCACCTGTAAGAATCATGTTCTTTCTAATAAATATCCTGTATTTATAAATGGAAATTGTAGTGGAAACCAAGCAAAACTACGTTTCTTACGTTGGTCAAATGACCCTGGTGCTGCACTGGACTTGGGTGTTGAAGGGAAAAAGACTGCTTAAAAAGCAAAATATTAACTTGTCATGGTTTGGGAATGGTCTTCTCCAATTCAGTAGTCTCACTAAAACCTTGCCACCACTCACTGCTACCCTCCCCCTCCAACTGGAAGCACAAAAGGCAAAGATCGTGGGTGGAGCTGCCCTGTGACATAGGAACTGACTTTCTGATTATTTATTTTTGTAATTACCAGAAACGTTAGAGTGAACATAGAACTACAGGAGCTCAAATAGACTCCTTTATTTTTCACTAAAAGGTGTCACCTTTGTGGTATCATAACTGGTTACTGTAGAAATGATTACAGGGTACCAAACAGAATTGTGACTGAAAGTGTTGAGTAAGAGGAGAAACTGATTAACACTTGAGGAAAAATTGTCAGTTTTTCAACAATCTCAGCAAGAGAGACATAACTATCTAAAGTAATGTTCTCCAGGTTCTTGAAAACTGTCAGGGTAAGCACTTTGTTCTTTCTAAGAGATCCCCTTAAAATGTGTCATATGATGTTAGGCAGAATATATGCTGTATAACTACAGACATTAGGAAGAGCCTGTGGGACAGGTGAATGAAAAGTATTTGTAAATCTCCTTCATCAAGTACTAAAAGTATTAGTACAGAGAAGATAGTTCTCTGCCTGTATAAAGCAATGGGAAGCAGATGCTTTCTGTTCTTTCCAAATTCAGACCTTAAGCTACATTGGTCTCTTTGGAAGGCTTGCCTTTGATGAACTCTACATAACTTGTGCAGTGTCTACTACATGAAGTTTTGATTTTTTTTTTTTATACTCTTTTTGATGAGCAAAACAAGAATATGGCTTTACTGACAAGATGTCCAACAATACTGAAAGAGTAGGACCTCAATTACCTCATCTCGTCTCTTCAGGCCATAAATTAGTTTAATATGAAGTTTGAACTGGTATTTTTGCAAAGCTCCAAACAGCTTGAAAATAATGAACTTAGTGTAATGCAATAAAAAATATTCCTAACTGCTTCAGGTTTAGAAGTATACTTTTATACAGCTAAGAAGTATATTTTCAATTGAATTGTGATTCAGAGACCGGCCCCACAGTTATCTGTGTAAGACACAGGGAAAGTGGAGAATGCTGTAAAATCCATTGAAGTTCAAAACTGTTTTAATGAATAGGTTTATCCAGAAATAACTATTTTGTTTTATAAGGACGAAGTGCTGCTTTTTTTTATGTTGACAAATTTTGGCACTGCTGCCACTGAAACGGAGACACTTTCTTGATAGGTCAGTGCTATTTAAAGATCACACAAAAAGCTATCAAAAGAAATACACAAAGAAAGGGCATACATTTGACTCTTTACTGGAGGTGACCACCAACAAAAATAGTTTATGTGAAACTTGTAAAGAATGTGATTAATTTAGGAGATCAGACATGGGAAGGAAAATGGGAACACCTGAATGTGGTAACACTTCGTGTTTAATAAGCACTTTGTGTGTAACAAGGGGCGTTATTTGTAATTGTGAAAGACATATTCTGAAGCCTTTGAGATATTTAGATGTGACTTTCAAAGAGTCAAAGCTAAAGAACATGGAAATGGTAATGTACTCCACAGCAGAAGTTATTCTTAGGCTTTCGGTTATGCAAGCTAAGAAATGGGGTTTATCAGTAGTATAAAATATATAAACTGGTAGAAAGACCAGCATGATGTTAGATTAATAGCAAAATTAGAGAAGGATGAATGGGAAACACACAGCATGAAATAAATAAGAGAAAGTTGAATGACTTGCAATTAACCAAATAATTTCCAAAATTAGTGGTTACTAGATTTTTCTTAGAAACAAAACTATTAAAAATAATTTTTATAGTTTGCCAGTTGTTAACAACTTACTATATTTAGTTAATGTATATTTCATTGCTTGCTAAGATTATTTTAAAACTTCTTGAAAATATTTGGGAACATATAATTGCACAAGTAGTATCGTGCTGCTCTTGTTTTATGCTGTGGTAACAAAGGACTTAACTTTTTTAAATGCTGCTTTTCATTCTATATACTCTTGGCCATGTTCTTTCAGCTTTGAACACTTGTATTTTTATTAATTTCATGAATTATTGTTTACTTTATAGTTCTTCAGTCTTGCATTTCAGTGTTCTTAGCTCTTGTTGGTACCAGAGATATCTGTATCCTTCATAGACTAAGTGAATATAGCAGTAGTCCCAAGGCTGGAGTTCTGATTATTTCATGCATTTGCTGAGACTGAGACACATAGACTGGATGGCTCCTATTGTCAGCTATTTTCTTACTCTCATGAAGTTAAAATTGAGGTTTTTGGTATCATTTGTATATCATGACTTTAGATTTGATTTTGAATCCTCTGGCATCAATGATTGTGTGAAATGGGGCATCTAATAATATTACAAGGAGAAGAAGTCTGCATTAGTAAAGCATCAGATTGAAATATAGGGTATCCAGGTTCTCTTTACTCTTAGTCCAATGACAGAGCAGTGATGAGACAGGTGCTTCATTTCTATGTTCTGTACTTAACCTGCCTGTAAAGTAGGCGTAACTATGCTAATGCATGTAAAGTGCATGCATTGGACATTTAAACTGTTGTAGGAGAAAAGTTACTATTAAGGCATGATTCCTGTATTCTCTCTCTTCAATCTAGTCTGGGAAATCCCAATCTAACTGCTGGACAACTGCAGTCTTTTGAATAATCTAAGTTTTTAATTTAACACTGGGGCGGAGTTGTGTGTTTCGCTTTGTTTTGTTTGTTTGTTTCTTTGTTTGTTTTTTCTTTTGTTCATGAGCAGCTTGTTTTATTTCAAAACCAGGAAGTTGCTCTTATGTTCTTTCAAAGATGTATATGTATATGTGTAGTATAAAGAAAAAGTGGTGTACTTGAAAAGCCTTTTGAAAAAAGTCAGATCGATAATCTAAGAGTGGTGTGGAAATAAACAGTTCTCTTTCATCTAAAAGTATAGCAAGTTAAAATATAGAGATGTTAATTCACATTCCTCATTTTTAATCCTCTGGGAAGGTGGTTCCCTTTTTCTGAAGGTCTGTCTCTACACTAAGAGTGCGCTTATGGAATTAGGAGGGTTGTACAACTAGAAATTAGTGAAATACTGATAATATCCAGTTCTGATTAAAAGCATTAATACAAACTTCAATATGGTCCTCGTAAGTAGCAATAGTAATATGAAATTAATTTGTTGTTAATACTCTCAAATATAGCTCTTCTGTTGCAAGCAGTGCTAAGATCCTCCTTGATCCTCCTAGTTTGTCATATGAAGAATATCTGCTCAAAACAGGCTGGTTTTGACCTTACTTTATGTTGGTGTGGCCTCCTGCAGTATCTGCACACCAAGGTTCCAGCAAGCATTGACAGGACAGTAAAAGAGAACTAAACTTGCTACCACAGCAAAACTCAAGACTATAGGATGGCAAATAGCACTGTAAAAAGAAACTGAAAATAATTTCTGTTAGATATAAAATCTTTGATTTTCTGTTTCATTTTGCACCAGCTTGGGAAGAGAATGTTCTCCTGTCTCCAACTACATTACTGGATGGCAGTATTGTAAAACAAAGAGTGGCTGCTATTTTCAGGGGATTGTCTAGTATAAATAGAAGAGTAAAGCAAGTGTAACAGTAATAATTAAAGGAGTATTTAATAACATTGAAAAGTACCTCCCTGATCAGCTAATTGCATAAAATAAAAATTTCTTTGGTACTTTATCCATAGACTAAAAGGAAACCAGGAAAGAAACACTAACAAACCATTGCAAACATAATAAAATAAGAGTATTTTTTTCCTGCATAAAAGTACAGTATTTTGAACTATGCTATTTATATAAAGTACTTCCATGTCTAGACATGGAAGTAACAAAGGTTTATTTGGAAACATCCAAAAACTAGATCTGTAATCTGGCATGTGTGAGAACTGCATCCCTATTTCAAATCAATGGGAATCAAAAAAACCCCAGAATTTCTGACATCTAGGCAAGATCCCAAAAGATGATGATACACTGACTTGTAACTGTTTCTTGGAAAAGTTTACTTATGACTCTGGTTTTTAAGGTCTGATGTGGTGATCAGATAACAAGAATGTGAAACGGTCAGTTAGGAAGGTAAAAGAAGTCAGAATACATGTGATTTCAGAGAGGCTTAGAGGATTATGCTATACTGGATAAATGGAAAGCAGTAATTAAGGTCTCCAGGTCTAAAATGCATATATATGCAAGAAAACATCTAAAATGAAACAAAAAAATCAGATTCAGCCACTGACTAGTTTTTGCTACATTTATGTGATGAAAGGGTTGAGGGAGGTGAGGGATTTTTGTTCTGTTTTCCTTAAGATGAGTTTAAATAGGTTTAGGCTGAGATTCTCATTAACTGGGAAAACATTAGGATGAAATATATGGCCACAATTACTGAAAGGCTTTAATGTGCAAAGTGTATCCTCAAACTTCAAACAGGAAATGTTTTGAATCAAGTTCATCTGATAACAACTCAGTTGACAATATTAACAGGTTCCAGGGAAAAAAGCTATTACATTTGTCATCAACAAATGGCAAATAGTTGATCATTCAGTGGAAGAATGGCTACTTAAGAATTTAATTGGATGATTTAGTATCCTGTACTATAATTCTTGATATATAACATCTTAATTTTCTTAACAATTTTGCTTTAAATATCCCATGCCTGTCTTTAAAAATTTACTTCCCCTCTTCTTTTTATTTTGAAAAAAGATCAGCATATAAGCACATTTGTTTGTGGGGAAATAGAAGCAGCTGCTGTTCTTCATGATTTTTAGGAACTGTTATTTAAATTGCTGTCCATATCTTGAACGGAATTTTTAATTAGGCTTCTGGATGCCAGTCTTGTAATGTAAGGTACAGTATACACAGCAGTACAGAGGCTTCTCATACCAAAAATGTTAAATTGTTTTTTCATAATAGCTGTGACCTTTTTAAACCATTTTTAAATGAGCTTCTTGGTTTCTTAATTTTATGTCAGATTATATATAAAACTCTATTGTTCTCCTTTGGAAGGAATCCTGCATAATTTAGTAATAAAACAAATACACTTTGTAAAACTCTTTAAAATCTCAGCAGTTCTAGCTCATATCTGATGTGCATGGGCAATGCAGTCACTAAGAGATGCCACAGTTAGTTTCCTATGGTACATTTCACATGAATCTATACAATTCTAAGGGAACTGTAAAATACATAGTACACACCTATATTCTTTTCTATAAGACACGTGTGGTGATACATGAATCTCCTGAGGAAACTGATTAATAGTTTTTCCTTTTGTAAATTAAAGGGAAACAAAATAAAATCCTCCTTACAACTTTTATGGTTCATATATTGACTAAGATGGAGACTATACCTAGTTGTTATTGCATTTCATTTAATGAAAATGCATTTCTTTCATATCTAATTGAGAATTAAGACAGCTTTATAAGTCTGCTCTTCTGTCCCTGAGGACATTGCCAGTGAAAATATAAAACCCACGTGGCCTCCACAACTCTCTCCAAAGACCATGTTTTTGTCTTGGAAGTAACACAGTGTAATATGAGATACAGCAGTTGCCAAGGAAACTGTTCTTTTCCCATTTGATAGCAGCAGGTGAATGGTTGCCTGGATATCCACAGTAATTTGCTGGGGCTCTAGTAATTCAGGAAGGATGTACAAATTCTTTTCAGGCTTGTTTTTCTCTCACAGAAGCTTCGACTAAAATCCTTAGGTACATGATAAGTGTTAAAATAGTATTCAATTTTATTAAATAACTAATCTTCTTTTAGTGTTGTGTTTTTAATGTTAATGTTTTAATAATGTTTTAAATGCAGAATTAGACCAAGATATTTTTATATTATGATAGTTCTTTTCAGAAGAACTTATTTTCTGATTTTTTTTTTGATCTTGGTTTTCTATTTCAAAACCTTTCAGAAATTTAGCTACTTAACACCACATTTAAATCTGAAGCTAATGAGAAAAATTCTGTAAGCAGAATTTCTGGTTTGTTTTTATTGCACTTTCCTTTAGTGAAATCAGTAAGATGTTTGAAAACAAGACTGGTCTCCCATTCTAATTCTGCTGCAGCATTCTCCTGAATTTAAAAAGAAATACACCCAGCAAAGAGATATTCAGATTTAATGGACTTTGAGAACAGATGGGAAAGTTCTCATGGAATGTGACATAATAATTATTTTCAGAGATTAGAACCTAAGCCCTTCAGTGTGTCATAATTAAGTTTTAGATTTACTGTGTAAGACTTACGGCTTTATTCAGTCTGTTGTCAGACCCAGAAGAATCTGTTGGATTGTTTATACCACAGTTTGCTTATTACATACACGTAATCAGAACAGGAAGAAAATCTTAAATTTGGCACAAACAAAATATGTTTTAGAGGTTTCAACTGTGCATAAAGTTGACCGTACAAGTCTCTGAACACATGAATGTGTGTGCCCTGAATTCTAGCTTTTAAATACCTCAGAATCGAGCAGTCCTCCTCACGTAATCTCTAAATGTAACACTATGTGCAAAATAGCTATTCTTAAAGAAAAAGAAATCTTTCTTCGTAATTCTGTTGCTATTATGAATAATACCAATGTCCCCAAAATAACATTACAAAGAAGCTGTCAGTACATAAGTAACAGGGCTAAATAAAACCATCAGCCCTATTCATGAAGAGAGGGACAAGACAGGGTCAAAGCTGTTCCACCTAAGAGCTAAAGACATACTTTCAGTGGAATTATTCTGTATACTTGCAATGGTGACATTCTGAGAGATTTGATGGAAATCTTGTATTTATTTATTTTCTGTGGGTTTTTTTCTTTCCAAGCACTTGATTTCTGAAAAATAGAATTCGTACTGGAAACGAATCTTTCAAAGCTGACAGTGAAATTGCTCTATAACAAAAGCGTAGTCTGCTCTCTTTCAGTTACTGAAATAAAATCGAAGGTGTGCCATTGTTGTATGGGATAGACAGGGCTCAGAAATAAACTTTTTTTGCCTCCCTAAAAAGGGGTTGGGGAACAATCAGATTCGTTTTAGGCATCCATCTTAGCCAAGACTAACATCTGACAGGTAGACTCAACATCTTGACGCCACTGTAAATGTTAATGTTAGCTCTGCTTTGGTTTGATAGCCTTGTCAGACACTTATTCACCAATAGTACTTACTTATGTAGATCAGACTCTTGCAATTAACAAAACTACTGTAATTCCCTGTCTGAGGACACTTTTCTTTTACTGAGGCATATACTTCCAAACAGATGTGATAGTTGTTTTCTTCTCCCTTCATGACTTGACACTAAGTCCTGTAGCTCAAGTGAATGACCAGCAACGACAAAAACACAGCTCTAAGATTCTGGGTTGACTCAGAAGTTATCTGAAGTGCATCAGTTCATAACAAACAAACCTCTACAATACTTCTGGAGAAGCTTTCTTTGAAATTATTTTTTGAATGTTTAATTATTAAAATAAATCTCTCTCTTTTCCTATAAAGTTTTCCAAATCCAAGCCTGCTATTAAACAAAGGTGAACCAAAAGAATGCTGCTATAGCTGCTAGTAATTTCTAAAAGAAAGAAAGAATATGTCTTATTGATACACATTTATTCCCTCTGGCTCTGCATATCATGTTTTTGATTTATAAAGTCTCTCATTAGTGGAACAGCGTGGAAAATGCAGTCCTTGTAATCTCACAAACTAGTACTTCTGTTATTTCAGTAGTGCAAAACTGACTTTCAATATACAATATATTGTTGACCCTTCTTCAACAATACTCTCTTCAAGGGTAGAATTATATTCTACCCTTCAAGGCTGCAGTTTCAGTACAGTTAATTGTTAAAAACAAAATAAATCCAAACAAACAAAAACCAACAAACAGAACTGAGGGTACTTAGATCCTCCTAAAGTTGCATTTCTCTGTGGTAATTATGTTATTATCTACCGGAGGTGTAATAGGGCTTCTAGAAACTGTAAGTTCCAGGCGTGTGTTTTCTTCAAACTGACTATTGTTGCAAAGGTGAATCATCAAATCATCCATGTGTTGTGTTTTCAAAATTCTTAGTTTATAGAAGTAAAGGTCAGCACTTGCTGGGAATTTTAACAACTCTGGTAAATTAGAACTGTGAAATACAGACCTGGGAGTCCAGAAAATAACTTTGAAAGGATTCAGTACTACATTTGAATAGAACAAACCCTGAATTTAATTTTTTTCTTAATGATTATGTTTAAAGTTTGGCACTTGTGGATGCAAAAGCTGCAGAACAGATGTAATACTTACAAAAGGATTAAAAAACCAGTAATGTTTGAAAATTTAGTATTTTGTGACAGGAGTGATCTTTATAAGTTGTTAGAAAACTGTTCTGCAGCTAACTTCTTAGCATCTCACTTTATCTCACAACCTTGTACAAGGTTGTTGTGGCTGGTTTTTGATATCTAAAAGGATAGCATGGAGGTCACTTGGGAACAACTACTTGAACAACCTCTTTGCAGAAGAGTAGAATTATATATATTAAACTTTCTTACTTGAATGGTTTCTTCCTTAAAATATAAGTAAAAAAGTTTCCAGGCTACAGATTGAGCTTCTGTCTCTTGATCAATAGGAAATCAATATCAGATCAATTAAAAATATGTCTGATTGTCTTTTAAATTTTCTGTAGTGTTTCAGTGCTACTGCTTATATAAAAACTTTTTCACCTTATTTATATGAAACAGAAGTAAGTTTACTGGCTATAATATTTCCAAAGTAAATTAGCTTTGGGTGGGGGCAAAAGCACAAAAGAACAAGTGCCTGGACTCATGCAGTCAAGAAATAGAAATGTATCATTTAATCTGTTTTATTTAGAAGGAGTAAAGTAGTTACCAGAAGTGAGGCCTGTGGGTGTGGAGGGAGGTGGAAATAGATTTTGGTGTGTTTTGACTAAGTGGCTATACTGAGATAGTGGCATGTTTAACAATGGATTGAATTGAGCTGTGTGAAGATCAGAGCTCCTAATACCTACTTCTAGAAGGAAGCTGTGAATGCTGTTTACGACAGTGGGAGCCCAGTGTGTATGTTAGGGATTCACTGCGCTGTGGCAGTATATAACATTATGGACTGTATATGAATTACTGGCTCTTATAAATGGGATTAATCAATGTAACTGGTTTTGAAAATAATTTTAAAAAATGGATTTGGAGAGAGTAAGCTTTTTCCTTTTGCTTATGATGTACCCTTTAGAAAAAGCAAGCTGTACTGATTAGGAAAAGAATGGTTAAATCACAGTTTGAACCTGTGTTGCTCCAAATGGCCACCAGAAAATAAATGCCACTATAATCCTACTTTGAGTTAGTTTGACAGCGTAAACAGTATTTAGGGACTTATCAATTGAATGTGTGCAAATGCCATCCAGTATAATGTAAAACTTCATCTCCAGCTTTCAGTAGGCATTCTCAAGTTCTGTATATTGTGGCTAAATACAATCCAGGCATTTATGAGTGCAGATGGTGTTTTTAACCAGCTGTAGCACTGTGATGTAAAAGGAATTCCTTGTAACATAGAAGGGCACCTCATCAGCTGAGGGGAATGCAAGGAGAAGCAATCTAAACGAGCCCATAGAAACATCTGTTGCAGTCATAAATATATATGAGGCTGTTCAGCTGTATAGAATTAAAATTATGTTTCACTAACACTTATTTTAATAAGCCATAAAAGAGATTGCATTGCAAATTATAGATGCTGACTGAATTTTAAAATCAAACTAATGCTTATTTTTGTGCTGCATTTTTACATCAGGATAACACTGTGTTTCCCTAAATAAAGTTAGAAATAAAGGAATTTAGCAAAGAAAGTAACAGGCCTATATCTTTTGTGAAGAGTAATAGTTTGGGCTATCAATGATTAAAAAATTTAAAATATATTTTGTATATTACTCTTCACTTAAGAAAAAGAATTAGTGAACTATCTCCTCTTTATCCAAGTGTAAAATCTCTTTCATATTCCTGTCATCTTGGAACTAGAAAAAAATGGCTTTTTAAATGAAGCTCCTCATTGTCTTCAATGGTTAATGGATTAAATTAATTTATAAATTGAGTCAATTGTTTTACAATACTTACAGTCTTAGAGAGCTCTTGTCAATGCTGGTAAGGTCATGATAAGTTTCTATACACTTGAGAGAAAAAAATAGAATGAGTCATACCCCTACCCCAAGGGTGGGATTATTTTCGTAAGTCTTAATGACAGAACTCCCATTCACCTAAATAAGACAAAATTTCAGCCTCTTTTCCTCTCTTATATTTCTTAGCTGCAAAATAACTTTCTTAACATGTTTTCAAAGTTGTCCTTCTGT
>VZRJ01000411.1:1006375-1179622 GCA_013397565.1 Ptilonorhynchus violaceus
TTTTTTCTGTTCCACCCCCCCCGCCCCCCCCAAATGATCTTGTGGTTTAACCCTGGCCAACAACTAAGCACCACACAGCCAATCCCACTGTCCCCTCTCCCCACCACTGCAATGAGCAGGGAGAGAATTGGAAGGGTAAAAGTAAGAAAACTCATGGGTTGAGACAAAGAAAATTTAATAGGGAAAGCAAAAGCAGTGCACACACGGAGCACAAGGAATTTGTCTACTGCTTCCCATGGGCAGGCAGGTATTCAGCCATCTCCAGGAAAGCAGGGCTCAATTATGTGTGGTGATTACCTGGGAAGACAAATGCCGTCATTCCAAATGTCCTCCCCTTCCTTCTTTCCTCGGCTTCGTGTGCTGACCATGATGCCAGATGATATGGAATATCCCTTTGGTCAGTGGGGATCAGCTGTCCCAAATGTGTCACCTCCCAGCTTCTTGTGCACCCACAGCCTGGTTGCTGGTGGGGTGATGTGAGTAGCAGAAAGGCTTTGACTTGTTGTAAGCACTGCTCAGCAATAACTAAAACATCCCTGTATTGTCAACAGTGTTTTCAGTACCTATCCAAAACACAACTCCATACTAACTACTGTGAAGAAGATTCACTCTATCCCAGTTAAAACCAGCAAAATGGTTAATTTCAGTCTTTACTCAAGCTGACTACTTGTGTGCCCTCTTTATAGCAGTGAACTCCACTGAAGACGATTTTTTTCCCATTACTCTATTATTATTTTGTTCTACAGGTATAGCTTACTCTGATTTCCTGATGCAAATACTCTTTCCACTTACTGATAGTCTTCAACCAAATATATTATATATGCCATAACCAATCTATCTTGGTACCTTAATCAACATCCATTTAAATGCGACAGAAGTTTTATGTCTGTCTGGACTTGCCAATCTAACTGATGTAATTTGGATTTATTAGAAAAGTTCTAAATACTGCTACATTTTCAATTAAAAATAAGACTCCTGAAGTAGTCTGAAGAACATGCAGGCTGATATTTGGCACTTAAGTTTTTAAAATAACCCATTTAAACATAAATAATGTCATTAATACTTGAAGAGCAGATTACTTACAATGCTTAACAGTGTATTGAAATTGTTATCTCAGAATATTTGAACAGTGATTCAAAAGAAACATTGGAATGTATTAATCTTTTTACTCCTCATTTAGAAAGAATACGATAATAAAGAAATTGATGGTCTGAAATTTGTTTGTGTGCACTGCTCAGAGAAAAGCTTAGATAATTCTTGCTCCTGAAGGACTATTCCTGTCAGGCCTTGTTATGCTTGACTTGTGTCATCCTTGGGAGCTGCTCTGTCAAATTGATGTTTATTTGATATATATTTAATTTTTATTCAGTAAATTTGTCCAAACGCATGCATCATGTGCACACATGCCTTCTTGTATGCTGAGAAGATAAGCAGAAAGGGACACTGGGAGATGTTTTAGACAGTTGTGGCTGACTGTATGCTGATACACATCTTCAGCTTGACTTCACCTCCTGCTAACATTCACTGTGTCCTGCCTCAAGGTGGAGCTGTTATATTTGCAAAAGAGATGAAGACCTGAAAAGCATTTTCTTCCCCCGAATCCTGTTTCTGATTTGAATAGATGTATGAGTTATATTGGTAAAGAAAAATGACAAACAATTTTCCTCCCCCTCAGCAAAAACTGGAGTCATCAATGTGTCACGCAGGTGGATGGGCCTACAACACTGACTTTTATTCAATCTGACATTACCTTTTGTAGGTCCAGGAAGATGCATACCTTTCACTTACAGTAGGTATCCAGCAGGATTATGACAATACGTGCATTCCAGCTGTCAAAAGCAGTGCCATTCTTCTTGTGGCTTTTTGTAACCGGGAGTGTTTTCCCAGAAGACAGTATATGTGTGTGTATTGTGTTCTAATTAAGACTATATGAGACAGTTATGGCAGGCTGTCAAATCAATGGGACGCTGGGTATATTTCAGTCTCCATACTATAGTCTAAATAACCTTTTAAGGACTCTGTTCCCTCGATGTAGTAAATAAATGCTGAATGTTTTGTACTTAATAGGCCTTTGAGTAATGTATTCCACATGGCTTTATTGCTGGAATGAGACCTTCTTATCACTAAATACACAATAGTGATGTGAGGTCATTTCAGCATGAAGGAATGCATAAATCTCATAGATGAATGAAGTCAGTTTATTGTGAAGTTTAGTTAAACAGGAATACTCTAAAGTAAACCTTGGTGGCAAATTTAAGGAAAATGAGGGAAACTCACAAATACTTATTCTAGTCATCTTTGACCTCTCAGTTTAAATACTATGAATGTCTGTGTTAGCTGGGTTTGTAAGGGTGATGCTCATTTCCCACTTAATTTTTCTTCTTTGAGTATCTTTATTCTGGTAATTTGAAACATTGACTATGTCATGCATTTCAAAAGTTTCTTGCTTCAGAGTGTATGAGAGAGGGCCAAGTTTCTCTCTTACCAGGTGTAACAAATGACCTGCTTGTAGTTCATGCTTTGTGAAGTTTACCAGAAGTGAGAAGAAATTAAATTAGGCCCTCAATAGCTTGTATGACCTGAAGTGGGGGCAGGTCTGGGGACTGTCTCATGGGCTCGGTATGCAGTGCCCATTGGTGTGAGGGGGGTTCACATTTTGAAGCCAGCATTCTATACAGAATTGGGTAACATCTTCTTTGTTAAAAACATCTATTCATCAAAAAATGTTGGTTCTAATTGTTGGCAGTGTTGGTAAAATGGGATTCAATTAGCTTTGGCTGGCACAAAAACAGAAAAGAACAAACATTCTTGAATGGTGAAACATTTTAGTGTTCTAAGCCAACATTTTGATCATTTGGGCCTAGACTAGGAACATGGAGACTTGGAGATAATGCACAAAAACTAAAGAGAAATTCCTGATTTAAATTCAAATCTTGGTTTCAATGGATGTTTTAATTGCATATTAACGATGAATGGTTTTGTCCATTTTGGTCTATTGCCTCCAAGTATTTTATTTTTTTACCTGTTACTTAGGGTGTTTTTTGTGAGGTGCTTCTAATATATGTGTTGATTCAGGCAGGAAGAGAAATCACTTCACGTAAGTACCCTTCACCACTGGAAGAGATTGGTAAAAACAAACAACAACATTGATTCATAGCTTAGTGATGTAAATGATAATTCCACTTTAATTCTAAACTTTGTTCTTCTTACTAAAAATTACTGGGATAAAAGTAGTTCCAGCTGGAAATAATTCAGTTTTCCCTAAATCATAGTGGGCCTGAAATATGAATAAGAAGGACTGAAAATTGTGACAGTTTGGGCTTTTTGGTTTTTTGTTTCTTTTGTTTGTTTGGGGAGCTTACTCAGGAGGAGTTAAACCTTGGGTTGTGGAATTAGTCTATTTACCTTAGGGTTGGTTGTCTTGCCTAGTGTTTTTCAGAGTATTGAGGGACATGTTTAGTATTCTTGATGAAACAGATGTTGAAATTCTCTGCTAACTGGAGTCCAAGGTATTTGGCTGTGCAGTCAGTTCTGCAGATTTACCTCTGAGTTTTCTATGTCTTTTAGGTGCCCTGAGGCCAGTTTTTGAGTAGTTTCGATACTTGCTTCATATGCTATTTATTGTTCTTGAATGGTTCATGTCTGTTCTTAGAAAGAGGAAGATAATTCCTTATAGCAATATTTAAAGTTATTTGAAACTGATTGGAGGCTGTTTGGAACTCAGAGCACAGTTTTGTAGACTTATCCTGTGTTGGTTACCAAGAATTAACTTGGACTCACAAACCGCCTAAGAAGCAACTGAACACAGCCTTGCCAGTTGTCAGGACTGTGTTGCAGGATTGTTATTATTATTGTAGGATGCATGTATGGGTGCTTCCTCTTTGTTTTATAGGTAAGTTTCTTAATTTTATGGTTTGAGACCAGAAGAATTTAAATAAGTATGGAATAAACCTTCTACCCCTGTCCCAGGGATAGAAGCTTATGCTGAGAACTGTACTTTCTGTCTTTCTGCTCAGCTTTTCATAAGTACTGCAGATAGAAGCATTTAAAAAGCAAACTGCCAGTTTCAGTCCCTGCTCTTGCTTCTCTTGCTGGTTCTAGATGGCAGTTTCAGCTCAGCTCGGGTTGGAGTGGCTGGTGTGGTCAGAAACAACTTTTGTTGTTCTCTCAGCAGGAGTGATCTGAAAAACATGGCAGAAGGAAGAAGATGAGCTGAATAAGCTTCTAGCCAGCTAATAAGGGTAAGTTCATAAATCTAGCAGGGTTTGAATGTCTGAAAAGCATACTAATACTCACATTTCCTGAGAAGGGCTTGGTGTACTGTTTGGCCTTTCTACAAGAACTCTGTAGGTGGATAACTCATTTCACAAAGATACTGCTCCCCTTCTGTCAGACAAAGATATGTCATCAGGAAAGAATTCCTAAAATTTATGAACTGCAGATTCACTTGCATTTTTCAGCCTTTACTGGTATCTTGTAAATACAGATAAAATAATTAATAGAAAGTTCCAAACATACCCCCATTTTCTTTAAACTTTGTGTCACATTTTAGTTTATTAATACTAAAAAGAAATTTGACAGAGAATAATTTAATAATGTTGAGATACTGATGTGGTTAGGAAATTGAAATATAAATTACAGCTGAGTTGTCCTGGACTTGTCCTATACTTCCTCCCTCTATTCAGTGGTCTCAATCCTCACCCTCCTCCAAATCATTTTCAGACAGAATGAACTTGGAACATTTCCTTGGGATTTGTGATAGTCTACAAATATCAACTGTACTTGTTTAGGAGTCTGTACCGGGCGAGTAATTATGATGTTTGCAGAATGTATCTGAATATTTGAATGTACTGTACTTTGTGCCCATAGAGTGGGTACACACTTGATCAGACACATGCTGAACAGATACCACCTCTATAGAAGAATAGATCCTATACAGAACACTATTGTGTGAACTGATTTTCCTGAATAAATGTCTTTGGCATAGCAGTCTGAAGGAACAAGAATCTCTGGGGGAAAAAAAAAACCCAAACAAATATTTAAAGAGAATTCTCTAGAAAATATGTTTTAGTACATCTGGGAATTTTTTATTTGTGCATCAGACATATAATGAATTTAAGTCATTCTAAAAAAAAATGGTTAACTTCACAGGTTATTTTTTCTATCAGTCAGGCTTTTAGAATATCTTCACACTATTTAGAAGGTCTGGAAACCTTGCTCTTGCAACCAAGATAACGTTTCTTGAGCATTGAGTTACCTGTTTCTGTTCATGCTCTTCTGCTGTGTCGATCACCAAGTTATTTGTTTGCCTGGCCTGTTCCTATGGGAACCATGTGGTTTTAATTACATGTTATGATGTGGGATTATCTTTTTGCTTTGGCAAGATGGCTTAATGTCATTCCATCTCTGGAATGAAAAAACACGTATTTTTCAGTTGGCATAAATACATTGTCAGAGGATAAACTAGCAGTGATACTTTCCTTAAATTCTGTTAGAGTGATATTTTGGGACTCTTTGTTTTTTCTTTGGGATTTATTGCTGTTGTTTTTATTTTTAAAGTATTCTTATTAAAAAGTCTTGCTGTACTGTGCTCATGTGCTGGATGAAGGCAGTAAATACAGTCATCGTGGAAGATGTAAGCAGAAGTAAAACTGCGTTTACTTGCAGAAAGAGGAGTCAGATGAAGCAGAGTACCATTTAAGATTTGAAGGGGCATGACAACAACCTTTGTATTCAGAAGTTTTAGATTTCTTAAAAAATCCCACATTTGCTCAGCATAGTATCCTCTCAAGTTGTAGAAACAGTACTACTCACAGCTTTTTATGTATCAGAACTAATGCATTCAGCAGTAATAACTTTAAAGAAAAATGACTGTCTGGCACCCTATTTTTCCAGGAGGCATTTCTTTGACAGGTAGACCTATTGAGAAGCTGGCGAAAAGTCAGCAGGAGTGCTGAAGGTTGTGCATGGGCAGAAGGAGGCCTAGAGGCAGTGGCCCTGTCTACTGACTCTTGACTCCTATTTCATTTTGTGATTTAGTGAGCTTGTATAGTTCAGCAGACAAGGGAGCTAGCTGGCAAGTACATCAGTGGGGCTTCAGGGACGTTTTTATTTCAAGGATACACAAAATACAGTTGTACAGTAGTGGTGTTGAGGGGAGCATGAAAATCAGAACGTTTTTGCCCAGGTGTTTCTTGTATGGATTTAGTCACATATGTTGCCACGGGTAGTGTCAAAGCAAGAGCTCTGTGAGTGCAGTGCTTCAAAAAATAGTTGTGACCAGCATTATTCTGGAATGTGCTGTCTGAGAAATACATTAAAGCCTGCAGAACCTGAACCCTTAATGGAACTTGTCTGAGCCTTCTAGTAATGAGTAATTTTCAAGATATAACACAATTTATTAAGATGAAAGTTGATATAATTTCAGTCCTATTTCTCTTTATGCTGAGAGGAATCTGCTAAATGTAATCTGCTGAGTAAAAGCTGTAAATTTCTGCAGATTTTGAAATAAATTTCATTCCATTTTTTTTTCCCCTCTCTCATTTGAAAGGTTTTACAGGACCTCAGCATAAACCTTTTAGAATAAAAAGTGGGAAATTATATTTAGTTTCTGAAGTTTAACTGCTTGAATTAAGAAAGATGTCATGACTGAGTTTGTGTCAAGAAATTGCTATAATTTTTGTGATAAAGTGGCAAACCTATGTTTTTCTGGCCCTCTTAACCACAACTTCCAGTAAAAGTAACCTTCCTCTTACAATAAACTGACGTTAATAAAGGGGGTATGTGTAGGGTGAGGGAATCCTCTTCTTAGTGCATTCTTTTATGCTAAGTGTTTTTCTAAGCTGACATAAACAGAAAATTATAACAGTTTCTAACATAATACATGTGTTGTCTACATAGTGAGGAAAAAATGACCCCTTGATTTCTACTTTATGTCAGAAAAACTTAGACTGTAGTTTTGTAGTTACATATTTCTGAGTATTTGTTTAACCTGCAGAATAGAAAAGACTGACATTATATTCAGGTTTCACCCAATAGCCTCATGATTTCATGTAAATCTTTAGTGTTTTCATGAAAGTATAGATTGAGAAGTCGGTATTTTGTTGCATGTTATTCACAAGAGGATAAAACAATTAATCTATTTTCTTTTATATTTCTATTAGTCAAGTTGGAACTAATTACAAAACATCATGGATTGTGACCTAAAATGATTTGTGTATTTCTATAGTTGCTTTTCAGAACAAGAAATATTTCTGATTAGACTTGCCCCACATCTTCAGGCAGAACAATCAATACAGGGATTTCTATGCTATTGGTCACGCTTGATTTCTTAACATTACTGATCTATAAGTATTAAACTATGTTTTATAAAGCCTGTACTTTATATGGAGATGAAAGTTATGTATGAATGAAGTGGGATTGTTTTACAATTAGTACTTAACTACATAATCTAAGCCTGTGGTGTTCATACACACACTTGCTCTGCAAACTCAGTTTAACCACTCCTTAATCGATTGGGACTCACTAAGTACTTGGAAATGCATTTGCAGGAATTAATTGTTATTTTCTTGTTTTGTATAGTCTCAGACCTCACTGACTTTAGTTGTAATCAAGGATGTTCATGGTCTCTAAAATCAGACACATCAAAAATTGTATTCCAGTACTTTTTGTTGATTTTAACAGTAAGCAGTAGTGAAATCTAACCTAACAGTTTTAAGAATAACAGTTGTCACATCATTTTCCTTTTGATAATCTTACTGTAGAAAATGGTTTTGCCCATGCATATGTTACAAGAGAATGAATTTCTCTCTTGAGCCCTTCTGTCCACTCAATACGTACAGAAAACCATGCCCTGGTTTTATATATATTTTGAATATATATAAATGGTTATAATGAATATATATAAATGCCCTGGTTTTATATATATTTTGAATTTTTACCTGTCAATATATATTTTGAATATTCAAAAAGAGAATGTTTAAAGGAAATTAACCCCATTATCCCAAGCCTCTGTCGCTTGTCTTTCATAGTAAGACCAGTGGAGGTTGTTTGTGTTGCATGGCAAGGAAAATTGGTCTGCTTTCATTCATTGTTTGATCTAGTTAATTGTAGTATTGCAACATGAACTAGAGAACAACCTTAGTGTAGTTAAATATTTGTGTATTTATGGGAATAGCAATCCTCTACCATTTTCACTGTTTTTGAACACTTTTTGTTAGTAGAGGAAACTATCTTCCAACAGCTTGAATATCATGTTTGCACGCATTCTCTTCAATAAGCCAGAGTTAATGTCATCACGAAGTTCACCTGAAACAGTCTTCTAAGTGAAGCTTTCTTTGTGTGCTTTTTAGTGATTTGCTTTGCTTTTGCTAATTGCATTTGGTTTTTGATTGGTTTATAATTTTTGGGGAGATTTTTCAAAATTTTGCAAATGTGTTGAAACAACTTGCAACAATTAAGCTTGACTGTGCTTAATATTGTTAGTTTTAAATTTTTTTCCTTATATTTTTTTAATCAACTTGAAGTGCAGTGTTGTTCACACAGTAAAATATTTCTGGATCACATCATTTGAGTGTGCCTAAAGCATTTGAACAGCTGTCCTTAGTAGTTTAAAAACCTCATTGCTCAAGTATTTGCTGGATTTAATTCTGAATTTCCACTTAGAAGATGAGCTTCCTTTGGAGTGACACTTAAGACTTGATAGTCAGTATTTTAAGTCTATTCTAATTTTTCTCTAAGGAATATCCCAGCACATGAGAACAGTTTTTGATGACTCACTGTAGGACTGCATTTACATAGTATTAATTGAACAAACTTCTGCATCTGTAAAGTGAACAATGCAAACTACCAAACTTGTTAGAAACTGCGTAACTTCTTTTGATCACAAATTTTACAAAAATTTATCAAGTAAAAAATTATTACCTTGTTAATAGCTACCTTCCTTACATGTCAGTGACCACTTCCTGTCTTCGTTTTTCCCAGAATTCAATTATTGCAAACCCTGAATTGAAGCTATTTACTGTATTATTATTAGATATAGTGATTTATATTAGTTTTGGTTTGAATTGTTTTATTGTGCGATTTTTTTTTTCTGGGAGAGGGTTGTGGAGCTGTCTTGCTTTGCTTTATTTTTATCAGGAGGAGTTTAATTTCTTATTTTATATAAGTCACATTAGTGTCACTCTCAGTACCATAAATTATTTAGTTATGCATGGATGCTCTTGTCATGGATGCTCAGCATTGTGTCTTTGTGCAGAAATAAGCAGTTTGAATGCTGTAGAGGTCAACTAACCTTCTTTCTGTTTTCATTTCTATTTTTAATAGGATAGGAGTTTTGCATTTTTTCTCTAAATTTTTTGCTAATCTTTTATTTCTCAAAAATATCCAATATCCATACTCATAAGTGTATGAATTTTTGGATATCAGTACACCTGTGTTGAAGTCAAAGTGTGGTGGGTGGCGGTGGGTTTTCTTAGTTGTGGCTTTTGGTTTGACTTTTTCTGCTGGGTATAGGCAAACCCAGCAAGTTTTGACAGTTGCTTGAAACTGAAGTTCTAACAAGAATCACAAGGAAAATGCCTTTATGCCTATGGGCACAACCAATGTGTTGTGCTCAGAACAAATTTATTTGCCAAAACACCAGGGAGTAAGTTGATGTTTCTGGAGATTGTCACTCATGTACAAGCTATAACTGTGGAAAAGCTGACAGTCTTAAAATAAAGTACATGTAAATAAATCTATCTACAAAGTAATGCTAAAATATCCTGAAAATTATGTTTTCAGGACCCCATATACTGTGAATTTGGTGCTTAACGAACAGTATAGGAGATCTGAAATCTTCTACTCTACATTCTCAAAGGACAAGGAGTATTACTGCTTTGGAGTGTGATGCTACACTTTGGGTCTTGTCTGGAAACATTTTCTCTCTTAGTTTGTGGAACTGGACTTCATAATTGAAACTGTTAAGGTCTTCCTCTAATGAGTTTGAAAAGGCTTAATAAAAAGATAGTAGTTTGTTTATTAATATTTCCATGAAAATAAAAAATTCAGAGCTCTTGATGTAGTTCCACAGTCTGAAGAAGTCTTGAATTTGAGACTTGTACTTTTTTGGCCACATTGTTAGAAATTTGTCACTACCTCATTTTCTGGCATGTTCTAATTTGAAATTTTTATGCTAGGTAAGTGCAGAGCATGGATAGAAAATTAGGCCCTTCAGGAGATATTGGTAAGGCTTGACAAGTGTCTGTATAGAGAATGGCTTTGTGCAGCAATGAGTAGCTGCCACATCCACCAAAGCAGCATTGTACTAGGTGTTGATGCAAGGGAGTAAAAAGATTTCAGAAATCTCTGATGTGTGGGAGGGCTTGAGTCCTTATACACGCATGTAAGACCTTGAAATTCCATGGTGTTTCACTGATGCCTTGCACTTGGCTGAGATTGTCCACCTACTTTGTTACAACTGCAGATTTTCCAATGTGTACATGGAAATAAAAAGAATTTAAAGGAAGGAGGAGTCCCATTAAAACCAAACTGAAAGTCTGGCCCATAAAATGTCAGTTGGACACTGATCACTCTTCCCTGAGGTGTAGTTAAGCAAAACTAAGAGAAGTTCCCTGCTGTTGGCCCTCAATAACATTGCATTGTTTCCATGCATTTACTGGCACCTGCTCCTTTCTCATCCTAGGTGTGATCCAGCCTTCTGACATGGCCAGCTGCTGGACTAGCTCAAGCAGGGCTGTGGGTGGTCTAGCATGGCTTCTAGCTAGGAGAGCAATCCAGTTCTGTAATTTGTCACCTTTTGCTGGCAGTTGTAGTGAGGAGGTGAAGAAAGGCTGGAATTAAAAGGAAAAAAAAAAAAAAAAGCTGTCCTCCTCATCTCACTGGCAGCTCTTGTCAAACAGCTGAGGTGTGCTCACAGCACGGTGGGAGGCTGGGCTGCTTTTGCTGCTCCCTGCTCTGTGGGAGGTGAGCCCAGTTTACTGAATTTCTAAACCTGAAGGAAACTGACTCAGTTTGCCTATTTATCTCTACCAATTTGCTCACATCAGTTTTGTAAATGTAACTTGGTAATATGTCGAAGTATTGCATAGAAGCCTGGTTTTTTTTCTGGTTTGGTTTTTGTCTTTTTAGCAGATCCTCCTCTATTTGCTGGTTTACCTGATTCTACTTGTCACACAAGCTCTTGAGAGTTAACACAGAATGCAGCTTTACATTTGATGCGAGTGGAGCTCCTGGTTCTATTTGGATTGGGATGGTTTTTTTGAAGACTACAGCCAATGTCTGCTTTCTGTCAATAGAGTGGTCTTAAAGAGGGGAAAAAAATTTAAGTAATTAGATACCAATGCTTTGTTAATCATATCTTTTAAACCATAAAGGTATTTAACTTGAATACAGAAATCCTAACATGCTTCAAAATGCAAACAAAGGAACATTGCTGTAATTACTTTTGGGCAATTTTATTAGTCTGCTAGGGGAGGACTAGTTCTTGATGATAGAACCAATAGCATAGTGCAAAAAGAATTTCTAGTCTTTTGGACTCTTCATGTGTGTCCTGTGAACTTGGCAGGCATGAGCCTGGAAGCAGTACTTGCCTTCTTTCAGATAGGAATAAAACCTTTTTTTATGTTTTAATTAATTTTATTTCTGTAGTGTCTGGAAGACATTGAATATGCTTTTGGCTAGATCACTTGACTGCATGGCTGTGGGTAAAAGATCTATCCCAACTGTCCCTTGTTGCCAGAGATAAAAATAATGCTCATTTCAGGAGAGCTGGTTATCACTTTGACTACAAAAAAACTGTTCTAACCTTACAATACTTTGTTCTTTGTGGACTAAATTCTTTCATTTTTTTGTTTTTGTATCTTCATGTCTATCTTCATGAATCTATAATATCTATTCAGCTACTTAACAGATGTGGTTTTAATGTAATGTAAAATTACATTTTAATATAACAATTTACCTTAATGAAGTAAATATCAAGTGGTAAATAGAAAGTGGTTTCAAACATATTCAGAAATGGCTGAGTATTATTTTAGTAGAAACCTTTTCAACAGAAATTTTGTCTCTTACATGAACTAAATGGTTTTTTTAAAATTACAATTTCCCATATGAAAATTTTTGACTTCTTAGGAAAAAAGATACAGAATTTTTCTCTGCTGCTTTTTTCCTTTCCTCCTCACACTCCACCAGTCAAAACGAGACTTAGAAATACCACCAAGAATCTCTCGTGAATTAGTTCAAGTGCCTTTTGTCCCACACACTAGTCCCTAAAGACCCAGTTTTCAATTTAGTTTATTTCCCATGATATGCTGCAGAGATTCCATGAGATATCTTATATTGCAGAGCTTTAATAAGAATGAAAAGGTTGAAGAATATTTTTTGTAAGGGACTATTGGACTGTTTCTTAACTAAATATTTTATTTTATTATCTAAAACATTTTTAATTATAATATTTTGTTCTAATGTATTGTTTTAATACTTGAAAATTTGCAGTTTCTCATGGGGACGAACGGTACACCTTTTCAGCTGTATTTAATTCCATAACTAGTGTTTCAATGTTTCCATTTTGGTCTAGAATTTGTTATAATATTTCTTGCATTAGCACATAGTATTTCATCAGTCACTGTTATAGCAAATGTCTTCAAAGAGAGTATCTTTTCTCTTAGTCTTTTGGCTAAAACCACAACCACTGGCTGTTGCTTCTCATTCCTGTGTCACAAAATAGCAAAATACAAGAAGCAATATTTCCACATACTGCTATATAACAGTATGCGACAGAATAAAAGCTGCATTGCAAATGCCTCTCTTTCCATGCAAATTAACTTATTAAAGTTAGATAATGGAATTGGTTATATTTAACTTATTAATAGTTTGGCAGGCCTTGGATCCTCAGCTCCCAACATTCACAGGCAGGCTTTGGGGCTGTAACAGTTCCAGTGCTTTTAAGAGGCTGTATAGAAAGGAGATTTTCAAGCAGAAAAGGCTGAAAAAGCTCAGCTCCAAAGCTTGTGCTTCTCCTACCATGGGGATTCTGAAGGCAATACTGAAGTCAAATCTGACTATTGGGACTATAATCTTCTCCAGTTTAAGAAGCTCCCTATCGACCTCAATTAGAGTAGACGCAGACTGAACATGCCACAGTTACACTGTGTACTACAAAGACTTTTGCTCTTATAATTTTCAGAGTATCAGTATTAAAATTGGGTACTATCTTTTTATGTGCAACAAGAGATTTTACTGTGTTTAGAGAGAGCTTGTCTTCCTGATTCTTGTCTTCAGGAATCTAAAGAATTTCTGTTGGGAATTGTAAGTTTTGATCCCAAATCCACACTATTGAGAGCAAATAGTGTTGTGCAGGTTGGCCAAAATGTAGACTGGCAATAATCTTGTCACAGAGTGGAAACAGCTTGCATAAGAATAAAGTAGTTTTCATAGTTTGCTCAGTTACAGGCAAGTACCTGATATTTCAGTGCCTTTCGGGGAAAGAGAGATTAGTGAGGAAAAGACAGAAAATTGAAAAAAAAAAATGAAAAAGTCCTAAACCATGCTCTTTAAATTACTTTATCGACATGTAAGGCTTGAAATGTTGATTCTGCACTTGGCTTCATGAAGCAAAAATAGTTTTTCCTCCTTCTCTCTGTGATTCATATCTTGGAAACCATAGATTCATATCTTTGGAAGAGCTCTCTTGCCATTCTTGCCATGGTGCCAAGATCAGTCCTCTTAGAATAAGTGATCAAGAGAACCCTTCAACATTGCTGGTCATCCTAAAATTAGGAAAAGAAGTGTAATAACAAAAGAGAATTGTATAACTTATAGTAATAAATCCAAATCCTGGATAAGTGACTGAAGGAGAATAGAGAGGAACAAAGTAAAATCTGTTTAGTAGAAGTATAAACATGTGCTAACATTTTATTGCACTGATTTAAAATATATCACCCTTTTTAACTTTCCCATAACATTTGTACTACTGGAATGTCACAAACCATTTATTTTAACTTTTCTGATGATCAGAAAAAATAAGCAGATTGAGAAAGAGGTGTTTGTCAAAGCACATCATACTTATTTTGGAAGCTTGCGTACCAGGGCCAGCTTTTTACTTTTCTAAGTGAATTCTTCATTTGTACAGCAGCTTTTAATTTTGGTTCTTTTATGCTAAAAATAGTTCAAAGTGAAGAAAANCTCCATTTTAGGACAGTGCAAAGACGCTTCTCAATCTGGAAGATTTTCCCAGTAATTTTATTCATGGAAATGAAAGAATACCAAGAATTCCAGAACACAAAAAATGTGCATCTGTACTATGATACTGGTAGCTGGAATAGCTGTCCCTAAACTCAGTTAAGAATATTTCATCCTGCAATTTTTTGAAAAACAAAAGCAATCACTATTTATATTTGTGCCATGCAATAATAATAATAAGTAAAATTTTTACCTGAAACAAGTCAATTTTCTATTTAAAATAATTCACTCCCACCAAGCTTCTTCATATTATTCTTAAACTAAGTAGAACATGCTTGAAGCATTAGGTTCAGACCTAAAAAATCTTGCTACTGCGAAGGGATGCGTTTTTTCAAATGGCATTTGAAATTTCCCAAAAGTGAGAAACAAACTAATGAGAAAATACAGTTTGCATAAGAATAATTTACGTTGGAGAGTTTTATACCTATTCCACATTTTATTCTTAATAAGATAATGCCTCATAGCAGGAACTTTAAAAAAGAGAACATTAACAGGGGTTTTTTCTTTGGTTGTTTTTTTTTTCCTGCTTTCCTTTCATATTTGTTGTGCTTAGAAGGACATACATCTCTGTGGATAACTCAGTTTTCCTTTATATTCCTATACTGTCAGTTATGCTTCCAAAAAGAAAAAGTAGAGTGGCAAGTTCCTTTAAGTTATATTTCTTTATTTCCCTTAAAATCAAGAAGAGTTGTATTGCCAACCTAATTTCTATTGTGAAATTGCTTCTGTGATATATAAGAAACAAAAGAAGCCTTTTACAGCCCAGGGAGTCTCAGTGTTTCTTCCATGGCATGGCTCCATTTAAAAACAAAATAAAAGGGGAGAACAATGCACTTTTCTGCTCAAAGCTATTGCATTGAGAATTATTTATACAGGCCTTATGGACTTCCATGGAATCTTAATAGCTGTACTGTTGCTTCTGTATCATTCTGTGCTTGTCTAAACTAGGTACCTTCACTTTAACTATGGCTTATTGATAAACCTAAAATGAATCACTTTTTATGAAAGTGATATTACAACACCCCAATTACCTCTTTCCAGTAATCCAGTTAATAGTGTTAGTGTTTCACAATATTTAAACAAATACTTCATTCAGTTCTACGTGATAACAAAGGAGGAGCAAACAGTTGTTATTCACATGAATTCTACACGCAACAGAACACATCTTTTCAACAGGATTCTATTTTGTGAGTTTATCTATGTCGTACAGATAGTAAGTCTGCTAATTTATAGTGGGGCTACTGAAACATTATTCTTCTGGAACCTACAATATCATGGACATGTATCCAATCTTTTTCAACATAATTAAGTTGAGAACAGTCTGGTTGGCTAACCATGCTCCTGATAATGTACTTGATGTCAAGGGAGACAAGGCTCGGCTGGGGATGCCAGCGAGGTCTCATTCCAAATGATGACATGCCATATTTACTGAAGACACATTAGTGTCTGGATGTCCTAGAATTCAGGGACGCTAATTTAGCTTGATCATAATTCTTGGTTTTGCTGCAAGGACTCTCACTCTGTATCTCACAGATATACCACCAGTGGAAAAGAGCAAAGAAAAGGACTGAGGGTATGTTAATGGGAGCGCTGAAGAGTACACAGGTCCAAACACATACAAAGCTAGGTGTAATAAATTTCCCAGATCTTTCTGGTATTGCTTATGACATTGTTCCAGTTCTATAGATGTTATATCATTGTGAAGGGAAGGTATTAATAAGGCAGATTATATCTTAATGGTTTTCCACGGACGACTATTGAGAGTGACTCCATCAATTCAAAGGATAGAAAAGATTATGATCTTAGTAATGAAGGTTCCTCCTACAGAAGTTAATAAGAACTATTAATTGCAGGCATTCTCTAAATGTCTGTCAAACCATGTTTTAGTATTTGGTTTCTAGAATCTGGTTTCTCTAAAATTTCTTTACACTTTAGTCAATACCAGGAGAAAGAGAAATAAATTTCATATACCTAGTTGATTAAGAGCATTCACACTGGGTTGGTTTGTTTGTTTGGGAGGGATTGTTGCTGGTTTTTGTTTTTGTTAGTGCTTTGGGTTTTTTTGGGGGGGTGGGGGTTGTGGTTTTTGCTTGTATCTTCTTTTGGTTTTTGTTTTTGAGTGGGCTGTTGGTATTATGGTAGGCTTCGGGTGTTTTTATGGAAGAAAAGTGGATAGCTGTGAGTTAGCCTGATTAATTTCACCTACTTAATCTGTAGTAGAATTTTGTACTTTGACTTGGATGGTCTCTGGGACTGAAGAAAAAAAGGTGCCTGTATCCAAGCACTGTGAAATATCTATATTTGATCCATTTTGTCTTAAATACATTAATGAGGAATGTAGTTATCCAGGTTCAGAGCCTGGTTTTACTGAGTTGCCGTATAGTCTTGGCTGAAATTGGACTTCCACTGCTTGTCTCAAAAAAACATGGTTGCTTCTTAGTTATCAGGGGTTGAATCCATGTGTGATAAGTGTTATGGCCAGAACTGCCTGGCAATGACAGCGGTTTTTGAAATGCTTTGTTTACACCTGTGGTGAGAAATTGAGTCAAATTTTTGAGAGAAAGCTGAAGGATATTATGTTTATTAATTCATGTATGTCTGCTCTATGCCCACACACAGAGCTGCAACTGATACTCCTGGTTAAAATAATTCAATCTATGTGTCTACCTATATGAGCAGAACATACCAAAGTATTGCATTTGCTGTGAGATATGATCCTTCTGAGCATGAAAATATTTTATTTCCTAACTAGACATACTGTGGGCTGTGAAATTAAGTTACCTTTGTCAGAAGAAAAAGTCCACTTGTGAGTTACATGCATTTATCATAATCCTTGGTCTTTTTTTTAAGGGTCACTCTAGATTTAGTTTCAATCTTTTTTTAGGCTAAATCTAAAGAAAAATGAAAACAGTTTTGTTCTGCATTGAATGTATATATATTGAATGTATATATAATATATGAAAAAAATGGGGAGAAACTATAATTGTTAGCTGTTTTTTTTTTATTTCAGGTGACTATTTTTCCTAATGTCTTACAAATAATATAAATACTTTCTTACCCCCACTAGTTATCACAGTGGTCTCTCTTTTATCTTGCTTTAATAAGGAACATCTTTTTCATCATAGCCATAGTAAATTTGTAAACCAAAGTATTATTTTCTTACTTCTGCTGTTTTTCCTATGTATGCTTGAAGCACAGTAGCAGTGTAATTAGAAGGAAAAATAATGCTTATTTTCCGTTAGACAACTTCCACATAGTACTAAATAGTTTCAAATGAGGGAAACAGCCTGTGAGTAATTTTGCTGATAAAAATCTAATCTTTGCACCTACATTTCTGAAATATCTTCCTATTTGAAACAACTATTTTTACAAAAAGACTAAGGAAACACTGATGTAGAAATAAAAAGTGTGTTATGAAGTAAATATTAGTGCTGACATTCTGATGAGGAGTACATATGAACAAAAAGACATCAACAGGACACTCTGACATGTATTTCTGTGTGTTCCTCATACCATTCACCTTTTACTGTTTTGACTACAAGCCACACCTTTTAAAAATTAAAATGCCCAGTCTAACCATTTCTGTTTCATCAAGTTAGCCTGTTAGAACACTATTAGAAGAAGAGGGTAATGATGCATAAACAGATTGAATTGGTGTTGCAATAGCAATGTTTTTTTTCAGATACAAGGCAACTACAGAATGAGGAAAATATTTTGTTTCTATTATTAAAGGCTTCCTAAGTCGGTGAGTGCTTCAGAGAAAAGTAGAAAACTTCAGTCATCCATTTTCAGTATTTGACTACACAGGAGTGCTATAAGAGCTGCTGGAGATCTCAGGTTTCAGACCAGAATTGCACCCTTTCACAACAACTTTCAATTAAAATGAGACATTCACTTTCATTCCCACCACC
Organism: Ptilonorhynchus violaceus; assembly: GCA_013397565.1. Lineage (NCBI taxonomy): Eukaryota > Metazoa > Chordata > Aves > Passeriformes > Ptilonorhynchidae > Ptilonorhynchus > Ptilonorhynchus violaceus. The sequence goes on from VZRJ01000411.1 coordinate 1,024,525, forward strand.
AATTCCCCCCTTAGTACTGAGAGTGGAAGCCTGTTCCAAAACCTGATTTTTTGATAGTTAGAAATCTTCTTTTAATAGGCATTTTTCATCCAGTCTTTCTTTCCCCAGTGTTGTTCTCTATAATAATTATTTGATAAATAAATCTGTTACCTATTGTACCCAGGATTATTCTACAGTCTGCTTCTGAAAAGTCAGTCTCCTGTAATGATGTCATTCTTCACCTTTTGTAATAGCATTATATAGATCTTTAATATATCCAGTGTAACATATCTATGTGGAGGGAAATGGACCCCATTAAACTTCCTTTAGTACCTTTGTCAATTTTGGTTTTTTAATTTCCTTCCTGAAACTGATTTTTTTTTTTTTTTAATATTTTGTAGATCCCTGACAAAAGAGGGGATGCTTTGTGTCTTCATAGTGTGGAAGATAGGTTTTTTTAGAGCCACTTTTTGCCTTTATCAGGCGACAGCATCTTTTAATTTCAAACCATGTTATTATATTAAAGTGGGTAATATCACTGCCGTGGATAGATATACTTGTTATGGAAAATCGGGTCATATTAAATGGGTGAAAATTGCTTAGAAAGGAAAAAGTCTCGGGGTGATAGAAAACTTGCTATCTGAATAGAATATTTAAAACATGATATGGAAAGAGAAAATTTCTTGCTCTGCATTTAACAGCACCATAGATCTCCTTGTAGTCATAGAACAGAATCACAGAATATTCTAAACTGGAAGGGACCCACAAGTCTCATAAAGTCTGATTCTTAAGTGAATGGCCCATATGAGGATCAAACCCTTGTGTTTGTGTGACCTTGTGTTATCAGCACCATGCTAGTATTATCAGGCCTGTTTTTTTTCTGGATGGACCTGGTGAGGATAGGCTGAGAGAACTGGAAAAAGGGCATGAATAGACAATAAAAAAAAATAAAATCAGATCTTTAAGAACCAGTATCATATTAGTCAAATATGAATATTTTTTAATTAGCAATTTTCATTAGTTTGAAAGTAAATGTTGAGCACTGTATTAGAGAGTAATTGGGGTAGAGGAATGACAGCTGTATTTTTGTTAAGGACTAGCACATAAAAATGTGTAATATTTCTGTAGTGATGCAAGTGTAGTTCTTCTTAATTAAGCTGATTCATAGCAATGTAAGAATAGAAAGACCAATGTAAAAGTGTTAAAGCAGCTGCTGTAGGTTTTATCAGGAAAGGAGCCTGCCTGGAGAATCAGTTATAATGCGTTCCTTCATGGACCACAAATATGAGGCCAATGGGGCAGAGACAAAAGGTTTTTGATACTTGTCTTTCTAACAGACTTTAGAAAAGGAAGTTTTAGTGCTATGGGAAAAATATATCATAATTCCCTCCTTTTCAGAACTGCATCATAGGAGAATGTTTGATGAATGAGGAAGGGATTGATTTTGTGCAAATTAAGATGATACTGTTATGTTTTTTGTTATTGAAAATTCAGTCTCTCTGAACCACTAGAGGCTATAGCTTGTGAATTGATACACTCCCTCCTTCCACACTTGCCTTAATCACTTGGCTAACAACTGCAGTTTCACTTGTTCTTAACTGCTGAGAAATAGATCTTAATTTGTGAGCTAAACAAAAGTTAATGGCTAGCATTTTTATTGTTGAAACTATGTGTAATTACTTAGAAATATTTTCAGATGTTTTAAGGAGGTGACTTTTAGACCACTTTCAGAGAAAATGAAAGTAATTTTATTCAAACTTGATGAATATTTTTACCAGAATGAATATTTTTATCTGGCACATGAGAACTCACTAAAACCATAACAGCTACATAACCTTAAATGGAATATCATTTAAAGCTATAAAGACAAGAAGATAAGATATAAAAAAAAGTTTTTATGTGGCTATGTCAAACATGTGCTACTTTAACGATGAATACGTGTGTTACAATAAGATAAGCAGAGAGGTTTTTACCATTATGAATGTCTCTTTGTCATTAGAGATAAGCATTTCTTCATGACAGGGAGTTTTGGCTGTTCATCTGTCTCTCCTGGGCCCTCACATAGGGCTGCTCATCATCTCTCTATCAGAAAACATTCCATGGAAAATTGATATAGTGCCAAAGAACCAAATGATTTTTTTGGTGGCTTTTCTTGTTGTCTACTTTTTCAAATGTATACATTTTTGGATTTGAAGTTTTGATTTGCCTTTTGTTTGAGGGACTGATGAAATATTGATGATTTGGGGGTAGTATAAAATCACAGTGAAAAAAAGTTTCAAGATTTCAAAAAAGTGTATCACATGAAGAGGGTTGTAAAGGTGCTAGTTTTAGAAACCTGTAACATAGGTTTTTTGTCCAGGAAAGTACTTTTTTTTAGTGTTTGTAGAATAAGGCAACTTAAATCTCTTAATATCTGCTCCATCAACTCACTTCAGCTTGTAAGTTATTCATATAATTAGCAATCTTTAAACATAGTTTGCAGTTGCCTTTGCTTGCATTCCCTTTCTCTCTCTGTGCTGTAATGAATATTGCTATTGCTGTTACTAATAACTATTAATAATAAACTCCTATAAGCGTTGCTATTTTGCAGGGTAAGGAAAGGACTCTCTGTAATTTATATCATCCTATATAGACAAACTTTTTGATCATGTGAGTAGAAAAATAATTGTAAATCAAGAAGGCAAAATGTGAAGGCAGTCTGTTCCCTGTCATGTACCTCTATCATGCCCTGAAATGTTCTCTGGACAAAGTCCAGAGTGAAGAGTACCGATGTGGTACCGATGTGGAATGTCTGATGTTTTGTGAGTAAATGGCTGAGTCTGATGAGGAAAGTTTACAGTTTAGTTATCAAGTATATTTATTTTGGTTCTGGAACCATAGTCTGCATTATAACCACCTCCATTAGCAACAATAACAAGGTGCCAATTAAATGACCACAATGAATAGAAACAGTATAGCTGTCAGATACACTGAAGCTGAAGAAACTCATGCTCTTGACCTCGTTTTCTGAGTGTCAGACCTCAGACTAAGTCATTCTGTGCTTCTTACCTCTGAATTCTGCACGTGCAGAGGAACAAAATTTTGGGATGTTCTTAAAATTTCTTTATTTTTATTTCTTTTACATGAAGCAGATGTTCTCCATTGGCACCGTTTTCCCAAGAAATGAAGGGTAAGGGTATGATCCTTGATGAAGCTTTATCTTGGTGTTAGGGGAGTTTATTTGGGGGAACTCAGTACTTTCAGCAAAAACTATTTATCTGATATAAATATGTATTGTCTAGTGCCTAGAAGGATTGTGTTCTGATCCAGTCCAGGATCTTGCTTTGGACTCAGGCTTCTGTAGAACTTGGTAACAGATCCAGCAAATCTGAGAGTGCTGGAAGTGCAACAGTCTTTAGTTGACAGACTAATGATTGAATAATATTAAGATAATTAATATTAATAATAAGATAGTAAAGATTGAATGCAATTAAGCATCTTTCTTTATTTTATTGTTATTATTGTAGTTCAATTAATGAGTTCTGCACAAATACCAAAATCACATAGTCCCAGTACAGTTTTGAGTATGTAGTTAATAACAAACCACAGTAATACCAGCTAAAGAGTAAAATTATAAATTGTTCATTCATTTGTGGAACACTGTTCTTTTCATTTTCTCATACTGCTTTTATAACTCTTCATGCAAGTAGGTTAAGCAGTTTGCAGTATGACTTAGAGGATGAGCTAAATGCTCTAAAATGCAATTGTCAAAGAATGGCACTCTTTGCTTTCCATTCTCATGCGAATTATCTTTTCTGAGATGCAAACAAGCTTAGGCAGATAAAAAAGCTGCTACATGCAACTTTAAGATTGACTCTGTGGAAGAGGCAGCTGCTAGAAACAAGAATTCTGAGTCTGATGGTCTATTTCTTTAATCAGTATGAGGATTTATTTGGTATGTTTCCTGACACAGGATATACAATTTGATAATCCTTAGCCAACAAACTGGCTGTGGCACTATGATCTTGCTGCTGATGTGCACTGCATACAGATTACTTAAACTAGAATGATCTCCTCTTCTTGTGCTCTGATGTGTGCTTTACAGAGATAAAAATGGACTGATTCCCTTTTGCCAGCTGTATCATTCACTTTGTAAAGCATCTGACCAGAATCCATAATATGATCATGACAACTTAGAAATGGAAAAAATGTACAATATAAATACATCTCCTAATGAATATTCAAATTGAATTGAGTTAAAACACACTTCTCATTAAACATTACTGTAAATGGCACTAAGTGATCTCGGAAAGAATTATTGCTCCTTCACATTAATATTTTGACCATGTGTAGTCCCTGACGCTATGAGTGGCTTGTTTTCTGAATGTGTCTGTCTGTGGTTCCACACAGGGCTGGAAAAAGATTTTCATAGTCTCTTCAGATCTTAAACTGATTAGAAACAGAAATGTTTCATTAACTTTTTTCTTGGACACATTCCCCCTCATAGAGCTACATAATAAGAGAAAGGAAGGAGATGGGAGATGTTAGAACCTCTGGATTTTTTGCCATAGCTATGAGCAGCCAGCCTTCATGCAGAGGATTCTTCTGAGCAATTGTTTTCTGCTGTGATGAGATGTCAGGCAGGTGGTCTAGTGAAGACCAGTAGTTGTAGACTACTGCTGTAGAACAAGATGACAGACTTTATCTGTGACAAGCAAGTAAACAAGTGGCAATCATGTAACTGGTTTCTTAAAATCACACTTAAATATTGGTGGTTATTGTTGGGAGGTCAAAATATTTTTTCCAGGCAATTCTGATCTGTTGAATGTGATAGTCCTTGCTAGTGCAAGGAAGATGCTGCAAATTTTTTGGTACCTTTAGAAATTCTTCTTCAATTTAGACGTTTTTTCCTTACTTCAAACATGACCCTGTGTACAAGTTGAGAAAAAAACCCCAACAAACCCCATAATAATGGAAGAAAGGAAATTTATCCATTTGACCAATTATACAAGTGATTTTTGAATTCTGACTGCTATGCTGAACTCTGAGATGAATGCCAAAACTTATCCAACCCAGAGGCAGTTCCATTTACACCCTAGAATGTGAAAAACATTTTCTCTTGTTATTTAGAATGTAACTTTCTTAGTAGTGTTCGGAAGACTAATAAATCAGCTTTTGTTAGGTATTTCAAGGTGCTATCTGAACATTAAAGATTGTTATTGTTTTACTTTTTACAGTTTCCTGTTGAGAAATCAGGAAGACTCACACTTATTTTTTATTAAATTTTTTGCAGATAGTGTATGTATGTAAATAATAGATCTTGCTGTACTACTTTGTTATTTGGTAGCCGAGTGAAATACTTAATTTAAGAGTTTAGGAAAATGTTTAATACTGAGCGAGTATATCCCTAGTTAATAAGCTTCCTAAAGCTTTCTAATTACACAGAAATCACAGCAAAGTTGATGCTTTCAAAACCGAGTATTACAAGACAATTCTAATAGATCACTAGAATATAATTTCAAAATAATCCTGAAGCATTTCCAGACAATGTTTCTTTCTCAGCCTTTTCCATTCCAAGTACTCCGATTTACCTTCTGCAAGATTCTTTTCATATTATTACTACAAGCAGTAGTGTCTCAAGTCTGAGACAAAACACCTTCAATCTATAAGCTGAGATTTACTAAAGATATTTAGCATATCATAAAAAAAAAATCTTTCAAAGTATTAGGAAAATGTGACCATTGCTTCTTTTTAGCCTTGGTTATATTTTAAAATATTCAAGCAGCCAAGAGAGGCAAAACTTCCATTGATATCTTATTCTGGTTTTGCTCACAACTTTTCTCATTTAGTTTCCATTAGCCTGGCATTTTGGACTGGGAGGAAGGGAGGAGCAAAATTAACATGCATTGCCTATGCTGGATGAAACTGTTGAGTCTGTGTAATTCTATGTTGTTACTGCTTGAGGAGTTGTCCTGATGGGCATGTTACACAGACCCTCTTTTCCAACATTTCTGAGCAGTGGTTTTGGTTGGGTTTTCTGTTTGTTTGTCGTTTGGGTTTGAGTTGTTTCTTTTTTTCTTATTTCACTCTGAGGAGAAAGACAAAGAATTTTTGGGAAGAGTTGTGCTACCATGTTTTAAAGAGAATTGGAAAATTGTCTAGAAAACAGGAGGGTAGATGGTTCTGAGGCTGTTGACCAATTCTTCTTAGCAGCAGAAAAATATTCAGTGCTCTGGATCTGTGTTTTGGAGAGTACTTTAAAATACAGAATATTTTATTTAATTTCAGGAAGTGCTCTTTTATTCTTAATGGCAATCCCCTAAAATTTAAAAGCCTATAAAATCTGCCATTACATGGAAAATTTAGAGAAGAGAGTCATGTAGTACTTCTAAATACTGAACTGGTAATTAGATATTGGATGGCATAGCTACTGCTGATTATTGACTTCTCTGTTCTTCATATACTCTAAGTGCTTAAAGGATAACAGAAAATGTCACTGCTTTCCCTGAAGGAAATTGGAAAATCTAATTTGTTTTACAATCTTTCAGTGACGCTAAAGACAATAAAGTACGAAGTATATTTTCTACTCTACGCAGACTCCCAGATGGACTCCAGCTGCTTGCAAAGCAACTGTCAGTGAAAGCAACATTTTATACTGAACAGGACATGTGCAAAATGGTGAATCATGGTAGCTAAATTTTACTTCCTGATACGGATGTGTTTTGAAAAAAAATGCAGACTAAAACATGCATGTAGTGGATGTATTTCCTGGATGTTGTAAGTCCTTCCTAATTATTGAAATACCTTCCTCACCCTGCCCACAATGAAACCCCAATTCCACAGCAAGCAGAAATTGAGTATTCTTCCCGTGTAACATTTCCTCAAGCATCCATATCTAATTCAAAGTAGCAATTATGAGATTTACATATGTATGTTGCCTTTTTAATGAGGAGTCCTCAAGGTTTTTCATATTATATAGCAACATTTAAATTAATGACTGAAAGGCAACCCTTTCCAAGGACTGTGACTGTTGTCTGACAGTGAAAATCAGAATACAACCATTTACCTTTTTGTACTGAAAGTATGGATAGCTGGACTGTTAATGGGAGTTTCATGGCCTGGAATATGATTCTGTTAGGGGCTGCAGAAGCTCATGGCCTCATGCCACTAAGCAATGGTCCCATGGCAACATGGTCACCACGTTGAGTCAACAGCAAAGCGGTGCATGCATTCCCAATAGGCACAGACACAATTGTGCCACACACACAAGCCCACACAACAGAGGCCTTCACCCAGGAAAAGTTAGAAATGGAGCTTAATGAGAAGGCAGGACAGACTGCACTGATCAGGTTCGGGGCATGGCTGGACAAGTGTACAGACCAGACCTGCGTATAAGCAGAGAATAACTGAAAGGAAAAAACACTAAAGAAATTATGAAGTAACAAAATAATTTTATATCAGATCTTTGGAATAATAATAAGGCTGGAATCTGAAGGACAATATGTTAATGTTCTGCAATATTTGTAAAGTGTGGGACAGAAGAGGCTAATAATTTGTGTGTGTGTAAAATTTGTATTTACCTTGCCCTGTTTGTTTTCTTTTCCTCATATTTATAATCCTGCATTTTCAGGATGCTTTGCTCTATGTGGGGAGCTTAACTTTGCCATTATGTGTACAACCAATAACTCTGTCCTTGAGTATCTCCTTGCTGTCAAATCTCAAAGTACCAACTATGCAGATGCTATAATTATTTGAAAGGCCACTAATATTCCAGGATTTGTTTTTTCCTTCCTCTGCTGAGTGAGAGTAGTTTGTTATAACTGCTGAAGAAGCAAGAAAATTCTTTTTATTTCCTGCTTATGAAAAATATTCCTTATTAGAATTACATTATTCATAGTCATAAATTCTTAAAATGCTCAACACTTAGAGGAATACTGAACAGCAGAAAGCTTTCTGAAAATGTATTGCATAAAAGCAGATATATGATATCAAGGATAATTTTGCACTGATGCTTTCTACATTTTGTGCTGTGTGTGTATATATTCTTTTTCAATATATAATCTGGTAACTACGACCATCCATACTGAGAAATGGCTCGTATTTTGTAAGTTGTTCCTATAGTTTTAGCAGGACTACATTCCACTACCTATTTAAGAGAAAATACAGTAATTCATCCTTAGTTAATTATTTAAATGTTGGCTGGCAGATAGTATATGCAGAGGACAGCTGAAAGAAAACAGAGATAAGGGAATTCTAATATACCAAAATGCATTTTAACACAGAGCTTTGGAAGATTATTAAGACTGGACTAAAAAGGGAATGAGATTAGTTTTCTGCAATATTAATGTTTGCTGCATAAGAGCCTTGCACTGTTTTTGTGAGTGTGTGCAGTTAGTGACTTCAAAGTAAGCCATGTGATGAGTACTAAAAGTCAAGGAACAAGCAGTGAGAAGCTGTGATGCGATTATGCTGCTTTTCCAGAGACAGAAGTTGTGGAGAGCTGAGTAAACAAGGGGAAGACTTGGGCAGTTCAGGGCAACTTGCTAGAAAGAAAAGCTGACATGTGCTACATCTGCTCCGTGAGGAGCCCAAAGAAGATTGCTCGTGAGATTCCACAAAAATGAAAAGGTCACTGAATTCTATCTACCCAAATTTCAGGTTAATCATGAGCTTAGCAGAAAGCAACCCCTCCCTCTCTTCTCTAGACTGTATTTCTATATTGATAAGTTTACACGCATATATGACACCTGATACATAGATAATTTTGATGTTTCATTGCTGAGTTCTGTTAAAGATCCCCAGTGAGTGCTATCCTCTGCTTGGCCTGTGTGTGTTCTCTTCTATAGAAGTTTTCCCAAGTAAGGACCTAGATGGTTTCTTCCTCAGAGAACCAATTCAGAGCTTTCACTTTGCTGCTTTGCAATCTTGTCCTTTCCCTGTACTCTCTTTATGCCATGAATACCAATTGGCATTATAGACCTTTGGCAGACTCTTTTTTTCTGAGGTGTTGGAGGAAAGATTTAGAACTGGTTTTGATCCCTGCATCCAGTTGCTTCTCAAATCCTTTTTTTGCCCTTACTAACTACAGTTTTAAATTTAACCTGCTGAAGTTTATGATCCTTTCTTCATTTTTCCTTTGGTTAAAATTTTATTATTTTAATATTATCTTCTTATTTCTATCCTGTCCATAGGATTCCAGGTTTTGTGTGGAAATATTTCTGTGTAAATTTCTGTAAACCTTCCCCTATTAAATGAAAATTCAGGACTTCAAAATAAAAGAAAACCTCTCCAAAAGCACAAGACCAGCTCCTTATTTTGAAAACTGCATGAAAATTCCTGTCAAATTCTATGAACCAAACCCCTCCCCTACTAAAAGTACACTGGATGTTGAAAAATTTTAGAGGAGAAACAAACAAAATCTATAAAACCATAAGCACATAAGTCTAGGAGTAATGGCATAATTTAAAATATTAAAAAATTATCTCGAAGGAAAGTAACTATAGAAAAAAAACCAATGCAAGACATAAGCTTCCAAAGTCACCTTTTTGTCACTGTGTCTTTCTCCCAACTTTACCTCCTTGAATTTCAAAATTTAAAACTGTTTTAAACTCACTTGATAATACATCTTAAGGCTATTTTTGCTATTTTAATAATAAATAAATTAGAGCACATTGTCCTTTTGTAGCATATCAAAGTTGTCATGGGCTGTTAAGTATTTTCCTTAAAATGCTTAAAATGCTTTCTCAAATAGTTTCCTGTGTGCTGATATTCCCATACTTTTAGTTTCAGAATACGGAAAATTCTCAAGTTTATTATCGTTTATGCTTCTATTTATTGTATGGTATAAATGTAATATTATGTTAACAAATCCTGCCACATTTTCATAACTGTTTCCAAGAGAAAAGCGCCTAAGCCAAAGGCGTGAGTCAAAGTGTATTCCCCGCTCTCCTGCTTTATTTGTATGTGCCCAGACAGTCAGTTCCCAAGTGTCTTTGCAGTGCACTGGATTAGCAGTGAGTGACGTAAATTACTGCAGGAGATGGAAAAATGCAGTGAATTGCCCTTTAAGACTGCAGAAACAGTAAGACCTTACAGCTATAGCTGTCCTATTTTTATCATCTCAGAGACTGTTTTTTGAGCAGTGAATACATTTCAGCGTATTTGCAGTATGATACTCCTTATCTGCAGATTTTGAGGCTTAAGGGTTCTAAGAGTGTTCTATTATTTTGTAAAATAATACTGAACTAGATGGTGTTGATGTGAATAATGCATTTTATGCTGGAGACGAAGCATATTTCCTGGGTTTCATGGGACCCATATTGCTAATACTGATCCACTTGTACAACAACAGGGAATTCTCTTTTCCGGAGTTGAAAAATCTGAGTTTCTATGCCATCAGTGCTAGGAAATTGACTGATAGCCTGTGTACAGGGAAAAGAACTCTAGTGTTGTCAACTAGTCCTAGCAGTGTCTGAAGACCAAGGTCACCTGATTTCATCAATATGCCTTGCGGTTTCTCATATCTGTTTGTCTTAGTCTCACTAACTGGCAGAAGACAGAATCACAGTCATTAAACCTTCATATTTGGAAGAATTCCAGAAAGCAAAAACAAACAACAAAAAAATCTGTAGTGCTTAAGTTCCAGTTTTTGGTCAAACTCCACACTCACCACACTGAAAGCGTTAAACGTGATCACTTCTTGAAACTCTGTGCCCTTTGCACTTTTAAGTCAAAAGAGTTTTGTCAAATCCTTCATAGATGCTTAAAGTTTATAAAAAGTTATATGGAAGATTGCGAAAAGATGTCATGAGGAAGACCTATGAAGTACGTTGACTTTATTGTTCCGAATTTATAGAGTGTAATACTTAGAGGACCAGTACGTTTTGTGCATTGTAGTTGAATTGAAGAAATGGAAGAAATGTTTGCAATTAGTCTGAAGTCCAAGCTCTGTAGCACAAAATAAATAAGTTTATTTCTCTTATGAACTCAGTACCCAAAATTGTAAAACATTCTTGGTAGAGAAATCAGCAGACAAACTGTTTTCTTAAACAGACTTTGAGTGAGAACAATAGTTCATTATGTGGAATGGAGAAGACGGTATTATAGTACTAGGAATGAAAAATCCATTGTTACTCAAGTGTTATTATTTTTATTTCATGTACTCATGCATCTTTGCAGGAAAGACAGACAATCATTGGCAAAAAATTGGTAGCAGTTTCCCAGAGATTGCAAAGTACATTTTTTAGGTTCTGAACAGTTGAGATGTGATGTCTAAGAAAAAGAGAATCAGAGAGAACACATTAGTATGATGGTTTTCAGAGAATTAAATGAAATATGTTAGAGCATTTTAATATATTTAGGGATCCTAAATTTTCATATAAGGAAGTTTTTCTATGCCAGTGCTACAATGTTGTGTGAGTATGCAAAGGCTGCCTCATGGATCCTGTGTACCTTTCAGCTTTTAACAGCACAGGACCAAAGTACATTTGTGGATCATGTGTTGGAGACATCTTTGACTTTCTAGCTGAATATCTAGGAAAAGCAATTCTCAGCTGAAGAACTGAAACTAAGAGGACTGGGGACAAAAGATCAGCCAGATGGGAGAACTGGGAGAAGAAACTGTGAAGCAACTGTGATGTTCTTGGAGAAATGATCCGTGTGCAAGAGAAGGTGTAGAAGAAAGCAAAAAAAAGTGAGAAAGCAATATCATGAATGTAAAAGAAAAACCAAGAGAGAACACAGCAGTAATAAGATGAGTCTAGCAAGGGAGGCTGAGTTATAGGAGAATGAACTTTGATTTTGGTTTGCTGGCCATTTGAACTAATGTTAATTTTTCTTTTTGGTGCAGTTTGGTTCCCCTGCTTTAGTTTGGTGGTTATTAATTTTTGTTGTTATTGTTGTCGGTGGTTGTTGTTGTGGTGGTGGTGTTGTTATTGGGTTTTTTTTTGTTTGCCTGGGTTTTTTGTGTTTTGTTTTGTTTCTTTGGTTTTGCTTTGGTTTTGTTTTGATTTTGTTTTGTTTTCTTCAAGACATAAAGGCTCGGGCACAGCTGAGGTGTCTCTGGAGCTTATTTGGACTCTGGTCAGAAAGCGGTAGTATGATCCGTGGCTCTCTGCTGCTCCAAAAGTAATCCATGCAATTATTAGCTTTGCCTGGAAGAAATTATGACCAAATCATGAGGTATGACAACAGTATTTTTTTTTACGCTGTCATTATTTGTCATTATGGAATATGCTTTTCTGCCTGCTGGACTGCTGTGTGTATCAGGTTTCCCTTCACACACTTGTGTGAAAATGTTCAAAGAGTCACAGTTGTGCCTTAAGACTGAATGCTCAGCGAGGCATGTATTGGTAGTGAAAGCTAAATATACTGGAACATGAGAGACTGAATCCCCAGCATGGTGTAGCAGGATGGCTGTGCAGCACTGGATCCTGAAAGCCTGACCCTGTGACAGCCTTTGGCATGGAGCTGCAGATTTAGGAATGCAGCTGCTGAGGAATTCAGTAAGAAAGTAAGCTAAAAAAAGCAAGGCAGGGTTCTATTGACTTTTTTTTTATGAGGAACCTCACCAGAATCAAGTGTTCTCCATAAGGTACTGACCTGGAAAACACCAATCAAAACATACATACCCCCAAATTTTCCAAATGACTCTAAACCCCAGAATTATACTTCTAGTATGTTGTGTTACTTGGGTTCTTGTTACCAAAACAATTATGAAGGAAGATTAATGACCAATGGGTTATACAAGGCTGATTTTCTGAACTCTCTGCAAAGGATCACTTTAATTTTCTTAATTTTTTTTTAATGCATTATTGTCAAGCATAAAACTGAAACATAGGAAGAAGTGTGTTCTTTTTCCTCAGAACCCAGAACTGTGTTTTCTTCAGGTGGTACCAGCTTGCTTGGGATGAGTTCCTTCCAGTGCCCTAAATACTGAGGATTAAAATATTTGAGTGAACTAACAATACCAATAATAGAGATCGTAGATAAAGGTTTATCTGTTTTATTAATATATAAATACTAGATATAAGTCTAGGTATCTATTTAGATCTGATAGATATAGTTAGAATACAGATGTATCCATAGCATTGTGGGAACTTTCTCAATCTAAATGAGAATATTAAAAACAATATTATAAAATTTTTTCACTCTAACCACCTATTCTTTCAATTTTATAATGATACCATTAGATTTCAACATAGAAAAGGCAAGAAGGAGAAACCTTTTGGATATCATTTCTTTATAGAATACAGGATATTAAGATTAAACTAAGTAATGTTAAGACATTTATAATTCTTCAGGCTTGCCTTCATTCCAATAGATCTTACTAATTTTAATGATGCAAGTGTCAAACAATCCTCCCAGGTACTGTGCACATAAAATCCAATTGTGAACACCTATCCCAAAACACATGATTCATGAGTGCCACAGGGAGCACCAATTAGGCAAACTGCATTCCAGATGGTGCATTCTCTGACTTTGGATATTTGCTTTAAATGACACAGTGTAAAGAACATAAAGTGGAAACCTTGCTTCTGTCTAAATATAGTATCTAAAAAACTAAGACCTCAGCAATTTGCCTGAGCTTTAGTTTTAGAAAGCCCAGGCAACGAATTGAGTGAATTCATGATACTCACGGCAAATGCACACTAGAAGCAAGTTATTTCACAACTCTGTTTATAAGGATCAACTCAGTAGCAATTACGCAGAGCTTTCAGATTGCCTGAGTGTGAAAAAACCATTATAATATCTCTGCTGTGCTTCATCATCATAACATGATTATAAGACTATAAAGACATGCATCTCTGTTTTAGTCCTCTGAGAGAGGCTCTTCCTCTTTCTACGCTTTGACCATTCAGAGCTGTGAAGTGATACCATCTCTAGGTGTGGATTTGAAAAGTCCTCTACTAAAATAAGCACAGTGCAAAGATCAAACAGCACAATGTAATTTTTTCCCCTCATTTCTTAGTTTATTGGTTCTGAGATCAGGGCATATAAAGTGTGAATGTGCATTGTGGAGTTTATGGTTTGTTGCATGAAAATTCTTACAACCCCTGGTTACTTAACATAAAACCACAGAAATGTTTAGAACTTGTTACAGAAACAAGCAAAGGGAAGAAACCCACCAGATAGGAAAAAATCTGCTTATGTTGGTGCTGTGTTGAGGATATGCTTCAATGGATAGAGGGAGAAACAAACTATTTTTTTTCCTCCTTATTCAGGTTCTGTGTGCAGAAATGGCATTTGTAGAAGCTTTTCAGTACTGTGAACCACCACTGAATATAGGCTGACTCTGTGTGCTCTTTCTGCTTGAAATGTGATGACCTTTGGTGAGGGAGAGGTTCAAGGGCAGCCTAAATTTCTACTTCTGCAGGGATATCAAGGTGTCTTTACATTTTATAGAAGAAGCTCTGCTACTGTTCTGTCCATTAGAGGAGGAAAATTATTTTTGTCTCCACAAACTTCTACAATGTTCAGTTCTTTGGGCTGATATGAGGAAATAGATTTGCTTCTTCCCATCTCCCAAAGCAGAAGTAATCTGAGTGCTTCTCCTGTTTTAATTGTCTGACAATTTTGAAGTAAAACTGTAAAAACAGAGCTGCACAATATAGTATAAAGTTACCAATGTTCTAATTTTTTTCAATAGAAACTTTTTTCACAGTGAACCAATCTTCCCATAATATATATCAGTTACTATATCTCTCACTCTAGAGTTTAGGGAGATTTTTGATTTTCAGAGTACATTGTAGAAATACATTATAGTTCACTTTTTTTGTGTGTGGTTTTGGGTTGGTATTATTGACAGATCTGTTCTGAATGGTACCTTTCACAGGTTTATAATTTATCAATAGTTTAATTTATCCTGGTGCTTTTCTGCATATTGAACTTAGCCATTTGGTTTATATTTCTTTGTCTTTCTCATTTTTTTAAAAGTACCTTTCCTGTTTGCCATGACTTTTTAAAGAGAACTGCTAATGGCTTTGAGATTTCATTGGCAGTTTGATACAGTGTTCTAAAATGCAGATTATATCATGCTCAGTCCCTCTGAAAACATCTAATTTATCTACATTTGCTTGAACCTCTTCTCTCCTTATCCAATACTTACCCCTGTTTCACACTTAAACAGGTGTGAAAAGTGATAGCAAGGAAATCATAGTTGACTTCTTAATGCATATTGATGAACATGAGACAATAAATACTTTTAAAGTGGGCTAGGAGTTTGGTTTTAAGGTAGATTAACAGCCTAAATTTAACCTCAGTTAATCCAGGAGGTATTTCATAGAGCTAAAAACTGAAGCTAGTAATTTACCTAAATAATATAACTTCTGTCCCATTTATACCAGAATTCTCTTAACTTGACAAAGAAGGTGTGTACTACTCTCTAGCACATATTCAGATTTCACATGTAAACTCAGTTTGAGAGCTACTGTTTTTCTGTAGTCTCAGTATTAATGCTGTTTTGAATTGGTTTTTTAATCAGATCAAATAAGTTACATTTTTCGTTTTGTAAACTGGTATTCCTCTTCCTGTTTTCATGGAATGGTTTTAGAATACTTCTTTGCAGTGTACCAGGATTTGAAACATATATTCTTGTCAGCCTGAAACTGAGTTTTTTCCTATCCTGAATCTTGCAGTACTGTTTTCTGCAGGTAAAATTACAAAAAGAGGAAAGGTCCTGCCCTTTTGATTTATTACATTTGGACTGCCATTCTTCTATCTCTCCTTAATAGGTATAAGTGTCTACAAAAGGTTCTAGACAGTAGCCAAAGTCTGTCACTTCCTCTTAATCACATTGTACTCTTTCTGTTCTCTTGTATTCATGTCTTGCCTGGAAGAAGTTACAGTAACTTTGCTAACTTTAGAAACTTTTGTTGTGACTGGGGGCAGATGTATGTGTGTGGGTGTGTGGGGGTGTTTTAACAAATATTCTCAATTACGTGTAAAATATAGTTATATAATTCAGCTTAATTTCTTTCCCAAGCAATTTAAGAAAAGTCTATGAAAGTAACACTGCACCTTGGGTAGTGTTGTCCACAAGATCTACTTAGACCAGTTTCAACCGACCTGTTTCAGAGCGCAAGGAATACAGGTTTTTCTGAACTCTTTACTTGACATTTGATCAGTGTTGGATGATCTGAAAAAGAGGTTCCATTCATAGCTGTGCAAAACTTGGAAGGTTTATAATTTTTTTAAAAAGACTTTAATCTACTTGCCTTTATGTTAATTGAATTTTGGTTTGTGTTTGGGTTCAGCTGGATCCCAGAACTCCAAGTAAAATACTGGTTTCGCCCAATTACACGCTGCAACCATGCAAAACCCGCAAATTTCTGACTGGTTTTGATGTGAAACCATAACATATCTTGGCTCAAGTTCATACAAAAACTATGTGAACCTTTCAGTTAATGTGGGCTGGATTCCCAGTTTGTAATGAAACATTAGCCAAGTGGGGTTTTTGCATGGCTTTGTATGTGTTGTACATGTTTTGTTTAGAACCCATGTCAAAACATTTCCGATAGGTTAAAAGCAAGTCTGTTCTTCTATAGCCTTCACTGTATGATTGCTTTTCCAGCTGACACTGGAGGAAGATGTTGAGCTGAAGCCCTTTGAAGGGAAACTGCTGCCAGAACATCTCCTATTCAGTTACTGCAGATCAGAATCTCATTCTCTCTTTCCTCTTTAGTCCATTTGTTTCAGCATTAGTTTTTGTTCATGATTTCATAGGAAAGAGAAATAGGGCTCTGGATATTCTACTGTGGTTTTGGTTCAGCTGTTAGCTGGGTCATGTACCACTCACTGCTGGTTCAAGGTTTTAGTGGGACAGTTATAAATTCCTACTTATTTTGGGTCCAGTATATCAGTAACTAAAATCTTCTTTCTATTATTACAAGTGTTATGATTATTAAGCCTGGACAGAGAAGTATTTTTATGGAGAGTGGGCATGTTTCCTTTTGTGGAGGAGGTGGTCAAACAAAGGGCTTTGATTTAATCACTGTTTTGTGATCTAAACGGTGTGAGATCTTGCATATAATATCAAAGTAAGGCAATAGCTACAGGTATTTTCATCAGTAAAAAAATATCATCCCATTTTATGGAGAAGCAAGTATTTTAAGAAGATATTCAGTTACAGAATAATTATCTTTATGGCTCTTTTATTTTTCCATGTACTGACATCTACAAAGATTTTGCTGATTGTGAAATATATTGTTGTATTTGTTATTTGCTTTTAAATCTATGGCAGTACTACATTCCAAACTAATTAATTCTGCTAAGAGTTCTATAGAAAACTGGGCCAGTCTCCACAAATCTTGTGGCACTTAAATTTGATTAAGGCTTTCAAAATTTACAATTTTATTCAGTTTATAAAAGCAGCTACCTGTTTTACCTTGCAAAACTGCTAATTTTTCTTAGAATCAGAACAGATTTCTTTTTCTAAGTTACTAGGGATTTTTTGCAGGTTCCTGTTGGACTGAAAATAAGTAAAAATGACATGCATTTGTTATGAAAAAAATCTGTTCTTTTTATTTAGGAAAATTTAGGAAAACTCAAAGCTATCACTGATGGCCGTTGTGACTGAAGAAAGACTGTAAGACTTGACACTTTTAGTGCTTTTCAGCTCCAGAAATCCCCAAATACTTTAGAAGTTTAATTGTCCGTGCATGGGACAAACAGAAGTCGTAGCTCAAAGAAAAGGTTCTCAGTGGTTGTTATCCACCTTTACTAGACCCTTCACTCAGAGAAGCATAGAGACGTGTGACACTTGCTCTTTCTATACTCTGTAGCAAGATACTTGTACCTACCCCAGCTCACACCTTAAAAGCAGTGAAAAAGTGGGGAATGCGGTACATTCATCACAGCTCCCCATGGAAGCCAGTGCTGTAAGGAGCAGTGAGTGCACTGTGGGAAAAAAAGGCATTTGCTACAGCAGCTGCATTCCAGGCCAAGACTTGCAGCAGGGAAGAACCAGCAGGGACCTAAAGGGTGCCATGGATTTCATGATTTGTCTTGCTGGACATCTCAAGCTTCATAAGATGGCATGACAGAGATTGCTAAAAATCATGAGTTCATGTAGTCAGGGAAATGCAGAAATGTCTTAAATGAATTTAATAGAGGACATATAGTTGGAGGACCCTCTTTTTTTTACTTGGCACTGCTGGAAATGCTTCTCATAATTTCTAGTCTATCTTTAGTCTCATTGTAGGCTTAGATTGTGCAGTGCTTGGGGAGGAGGCAACCTCAGCATCTAGTTTCTGCTGTTCCAAGTACAGATGATCTCAATCTATTACCTGTTCACACATCAACTTGTAATCATACAATAACACTTGCTAAATTCAGCAAAACAAGAAGTGGGTTTAAAAGCACACAGCAGTGGTTTCTGATGGTTTGACACAAGCAGGGTGAAACCTGCTTATCTTTTATATCTCTTAGCTAAAAGAAAGCAGCATTGTTTATAAGAAGAGAATCATGTTACTCAGAAGTCTTTTAGAGGTCTCTTATGAATAGCACACAGAGCTAAATTGTCATTGTAAGAGGTGAGAGTTTCAATTGTGGACTCTGTTGCATAGCAATGGAGTTTGAGTAGCATGTAATTGTGAACCATAGAGAACATCTAGCAGATATTTTTCCTCCTCTCTAGGAGGAGGTGAGATTTCACAGACTTTTTCTCTTTTGATGAATGCTGAGATTACTTTTCAGTGCCATTCATTAAAATAATTTACACAGATTTTGGTTACTTACAGCAATTCTTGGGGTAATACTGAAGTTTTTTTGCTTATGTTTCACTAAACTCTCTAGTGTTACCAGTAAGCCTGTCTATAAGAACATTTTGTTCTAATTGATCTCTCATTCCGATATAAAACCATCTGCATGTATATTTAGGTCATCATTTGATGACCATAGGGTTGTTTTTCTTCCTGTGCATCAGAATGCTGACCCTGCCCCAGGTGCAGTGTAAAGAGAGCTTTAATGTTGTTTTTAATAAAAGAGGTCTAATACCTAATCTTATAATATTGTTTATAGTGGGCTAAATCCCACCTAACTAATGGTCTATGGTAAACGGTTGTCACAGAAATCAAGGGTGTTCTGCACCATGACATTATTTTTCTCCTGCAGAGAGAAAGAATGCAGAGGGAAGTAAATATTACATTCTTCATTTGCTCAGGTTAAGTACTAGCTAAACTGCATCAAAAATGTATTGCTTTGTTTTGATGTAGTTTAGATTGAATTCCAAGAATTTCCTACTCCTTCTTTGACCCAGGTTTTAGAAGGAATACAAAGGAGGACGGAAATAGCAAATCTATGTCAGCACCATCAAAATACAGATTTGCTTCTGCTAACTAACTCCAGTAGCTCTTTGTCAGGCCTGTGGGAATGATGGTTCCTTACACTTCCCTTGTGACTGCATCTTTCAGCACTCTCCCTGTAGCATTTGCTGCACAGGGGAGCCCTATAACCTGTTACCACCTGCATTACCTTTTTCTGCTCAAATGGTGTTGTCATGGGGAGCCCTAAAGTAGTCAAACTGGTTCCTCTACTCGTGTCTCCTACTTTTGATCCAATTTCTCAGCATTTTGTATGAAAACTATCCTACAAGCTACAGTGAATGACTTCTGCAAGGGGTAGAGTCAGAGTTAAGCTTCATCCCTTCCAAAGCTACACTCTTCCTTTCCTGTGATGGCACAGTAGGATGAGTGCACAAGCAGCACCTGCCCTTCTAACAGAATTGTTATGCCTACTCTATACTGTATGCTGTAGATTGTATGCCCAGCATCCCTTTCTGTTGGATTTGTGTTCCCTGGATGACTGTTTTCATTTTGGGGGTGGGTTTTGTTTTGTTTTAGTTCTGAACTACTGTACATATCTCCTATAGCTACAATTTTTAAAAGCAGCCTGGCCATTCTACTGTATGTAGAATGTGAAAAAATCATAAACAAGTAGTTGTTAAATGATAATTATGTCATCCATCTTTAGTAGAACTTAAGAATAATTACTATTCTGATGTTATTAAATAGAACTTTGGTTAGCTCATAATAGGTAATATTGGAAAAAATCACAACATATCTTCAATGTGTACTTTAATGTAACACAGCTCTAGTATGGTGATTAGTTCTCTTGAGATTGCTACTGGCTGGAGCAATGTACTGTAATTAAATAACTAAATTATAACCAATCTGAAAAATGTAATACTGAATTATCTTAAAATAGTATAAACCAAAACCAATCATGCTCAGAAACTAATAGACCAAACCAAAAATGATAATCTGCTACTAATTAAGATGACATAGAGACGTGCAATTAAAAACTAATTGCTAGCTGACTTTTTTTTTTTTAAAGGTCTTGATGCAGTTCATTAAACCTGATTTTGTTTTTGAATGTTTACTTGCATTTTGTTAATATTCAGTGTTAAATAAGGGAACTTAAATCTTTAAATCTGGCACGCCATGATACTTTGTTTATTTCATGCTAAATTTAATTTCACAAGCAGTATATGACAGCTATGGGACAGAAGCTTTGCTAGTGAGTTGGCCCATATGTTGAATTTACTCACTTATTTAAAGGGGTAAATTAAGTTTAGAATTCTCTTTGCCAGTTTCGCTCAGAACAGTAGCTAATCAAAACTTGGCAGTAAAACCATGGGTGAAACTTTGGCATGATATCCCTCAAAAAGCAATATAGGAGTATAGTGTATAATAAAAGATGGCATTGCTTGCTTTAGAAATTAAGTCTTAATTCTGTGCTAGTTTTTATTGTTTCATTCATCTTGTTACTCTTAGTAACATTAGTTATCATAATCATAATTTCTTATAAAATAAAGGCTTTCTAACTTATCCTCTCTCATTACAAAATATTTGAATTCATGTATTGTGACAGATGATCAGACTTCTTGTCCAATGGATGTTTTTCCATGAAGATTAAATATCTCCCAAATAGTGAATAGCATTTCATAGCTTTTATCTTTCAGAGGGGTAGGGAGATTTTGATTCTATCAGCTTTATGTGAATAATTAAAAATATATATAGGAAACTCATTTCTGCAGGTGCTCAGGGTATTTCAATTGCCATTAATCTAAAATTTCCCAGGGCTATCTTTAAATATTAGTATAGACATACATTGTTACCCGGCATTGACCAAAATTACTGTCCGCCAGTTGTTTTCTCTCCTGCATACACAAGGAACTCAAGTTTAACCCAGAAATTATGGAAGCCTTATCTTTTGTGGTGCACGGATTCCAGGATAACTGTGTTTACAGAGCTGGAACACATTCTTGGCATTTCTGAAAAACAATGAGCATTTATGAGTATTTTTTAACCATAAAAAGACAGCCAAAGTAGTGTATGTTGACTGCAGCTCAAAAATCACAAAATTACCAGTCAGAAAAGAGTCTGTCTTTCAATTTTATTTAGAAAAATTAAGAAATCAGAAATTAAGAATTTAGAAAATTTAATTTCCTTTTACTGTTTTAAAATAGAGAATTGAAATATATTTAATCTGTTTCTGCTCATGTGGGAGAAATTTGTAGGTGTAATTACACATGTATATATACGGTCAAAAAACACATGCAAAATGCATTCTTAAATTTAAAAAGCTTTGTTTGGGTGTTTGGAATTTTCAGTCCACAAGATGAAACATTTCAGCTCTCTGTGGCAAGATGGTACAATCTGGCTACGAGAACCATATTAAACTACAACAGCACAAAAAATTCATTTACTGTAAGCATTATTTTAAACCATTCTGTTTGAAATCCATATAATCTGCCAATGCCAGTAAAAACAGCAAATTCTGCCTTTCAAGTGAATAACAGTAAATTCTGTAACTAAGAATTCTGCCAGTAATGTAAGTAAATTCTGCCAGTCAAGTCAATAACAGTAATGATAATGATAATAGTATTTCAGCATCTGTTCTCAGGCACTGCATCAAAGAATCATAGAATCATTTAGGCTGGAAAAGACCTCTAAGATCATCGAATCCAACCACTAACCCAGCACTGCCAAGTCCAACACTAAACCATGTCCTGAAGTGCCACATCCACACATCTTTTAAAGGCCTCCAGGGATGGTAACTCGACCACTTCCCTAGGCATCCTGCTCTACTGCTTAAACACTCTTTCAGAAAAGAAAAAAGGTTTCTATTGTCTAAAGTAAATACCAGATGTGCAGAGTTGTGTAGCTGTCTATTGGAGAAAGATAATTTGGGAAAAAAATTCATACAATCATGGAGGTTGAATGGGACCTCCTCAGAAGGTCATCTAGGTGCATCTTTTTATATTAATTTGACTTTGAGAAGTAAAAGATGTTTCTCGAAATTAAATCAATCCCAAAGGCTAGCTATTTTACATCATGGTACGTTTATAGGGAGCCAATAGTAGACAGATAATATGGAAATTGCACTGAAGCAGCTGGATTGTTATGAATTCAGTATCAGTCAGGGAGAGGAAGTCAGGCTTACAGTAGATATTTTACCCTTAGGTGCACTATAGAAAAAAAATAGATGCAAGTAATCTTAGCTTGGTCTTGACAGAAAGACTGAAAGAAGTGATTAAAGAAATCTATTTAAGATTTAATCTATTAAAGAAAATAGATTATCAGCATATTTGCTATTTTTATGAAGAAGAAAAAAATTTAGTTTTTTAATATTTGGGATATATCTATCTATCTAACAGATCTTCAGATACATGTTTTCAGGTAAATACGGATTTGCTAGAATACACTGTTTTGTTAAAATATGCTATCTAAATGTGTTTTTATTTTGAAAAGGGGAAGGTAGATAGTAGTCTGCTTTCTGATCAAAGATTTTTTTATTCAAGTCCTTGCTGCGTTTGATCCAAAATCCAAATAATGAATAATTCATGGCTTGCAGGGACTTATACCTTGTGTATTCTTTTTGCCTTAATCATACATGTATGGGGAAGGACAAAAAAAGGTGAAAGTTTAATTATTTCTTTTCTTAGATAAAAATTATAGAACTATGGTCTAATCAAAATCAATCAATATTGTTGTCAATTGATTCAACTGTTGAGAGAGAGATGCTAAGAAAATTATGTTGAGGAATCCACGTTGTGCAGGTAGCTGGGGGTGCAGCTGCAGTGCCAGCTGCAAATTGAGTCCTGGGTGGTGGGAGCCCAAGGCAAGAGGCCAGAAACTGGTGCTGCCCCCTTGCACAATAAAGGGCACAGGGACCTGTGGCCCAGCCTGGTGACTGGACACTCAGAGACACAGCAGGAGCTGATGACCCCCAGACTTTGGCATCCTTAGACTGTGAGGGTATAAAAGCCCAGGAATTCCTTTGTTCAGGGTCCCTCTTCTGAGGCACCAGCTTGAGCTGTTATTGGGTTATTTAGTTCTTGCACCAAGATTAAATAATTTTAAAGATTGCATCTGAGACTCTACTATGGGAAATCTGGGGCCAAGGCTGTAAGGAAACCTGGTGTGACTGTGAGTGGGGGGTGTAGCTGGGAGGGGGCCTTGGTCCCAGCTGAGGTGGTACGAGAGTGACTGCCAGACTGGCTCCTGGATGGTTGGACAGGGAAGTGTCCTTAATAATTAGGAACTTAGAGAAATACTTCTACTTTCACAAAAAAGAGTTACATGCTAGATTAGAGTCATGCTCTTTATTTTGGAGTTCGGAAAAGATGGGACAGTTTTTGGGTTTTAATGGAAAATGGTGACAGTGTTGTCACCCTACTGTGGCCTCATAAGAAAAAAGCTTGGAAAAAAGTGGGGTTTGAGTTGTTCCCTGGTTTATTTTGGTTCCTGGTAACTAGCTCAAGGAAGCTTTGTGCTTAATATGATGACTGTAACTGCCTCCTTGTCCGGTATTCAAAATATTCCTATAGGCTGTTTAAAAAGACTGATTAGCTAATATAGGACTTTGGACTCAGCTACAGTGCCTGTGTGATTTTTGAATTTTTTTTTTCCTTCATAAAGACCAAGTGTCGGTGTAACTACGCCCCTGCTGAAGTTAGCTGCAATTGTGCCACCAACTTTGGGAAATTTAACATCTCTGAAATTTTCCTTCCTGTGATACTGTTGATGTTGTATTGAGTAGCATTTGAAGGCAAATATATTGATCCAAACATACCACCAATTTTCTGTTGTCAAAATATGTGAAAATGTATGAAGAGAAAGGGGGGATTTGTCAGTGTATGTTACTCACTTGTACATATGTAAACCAAAACATTTTACCTTCTCTATCTGTTTTGAGGAGTTCATTAGTGCTACCATACCTATTTCACTGCAAAAGTAACCAAAGTCAATACTTTGCTTCTTATGTGTTGCTCACTACTCCATTTATGTTTCTGCTTCATTGTTTTACTCTTTCCAACCTAAGAAATAATTTTGGCCCTTGTCTGAAATGTCCAATGTTTCAAAGGCAGTTTGAGGAAAGAAATGCACATTTGCCAAGCATAAATTATTGAAACTTACAGCTTGATTAGGTGCCAGCACTGGGGACATGGAATATTAAACTCTACTTCTTGCCAGTGGCCTAATGGATCCACACCAGTCTGCTCCAGAGGAAAAGATTAGTTATTGCAGGAAATGCAATTCTCCCCGGATTTTCAGTGATTGTAGAACCAATGCAAGCCTATTCTCTATCCTTAAATTTTACTTCTCACAGTCGTAAGTTTGGTTTATAAGTGAACAAACAAAGAATAATAGGTGTCCTAGCTCTTGTGTGGAAAAAAACCCAACCAACCAACCAAAAGCAGATTATTATATTTAGCCCCATTCATATGTGCATCTATAGTGACAATCATTCATCTTGATCAAACATGACAAGACACTGTTCTAACACTGAGACGTTAACATCAGAAGTTTAAGATTTGGAATAGTGTATGGATATTAGAAATACGGCGTGGAGCAAAGAGGTTCCCACATGGGCTATGAAAGACTAAGTGAAATCTAGTGGGAGCCAAAGCACCACGCAATTGAAAGTTTTCATTCCCACATCTAGAGCTAACTGAAAGGAAGCACAAAGAAAAAAATCCATGTTAAATCCTTATTCAGAGGTGGAGAAAAACCTCTCCCTGTCGTCAAGGTAGCTACCACAAACTTTCAGAAAACTGAACATGGTTTTTTACTTATTTTGGAAAAAATAAATTTGCTAAATCTGCAGGTGTTCTGATTGAAAAAAAAAAATCTAAGCTGCCATTTTCTGTCTTATATACTTTACAAAAATGAACCAATCCCCATATAAAATGGGAAACTGAACCTTTAGAGTGAATTACTGCATAGAAATTTGCCCACCAGGATGCAGAATCTCTTTTGAGAGAGAATCTTTCTTGACAGGTTCAGCTTGATAAGTGAGCAACAGTGTTTTGATTAAAATAAATACAAATTGATTGGATTTGTACAGAAGGCAGTCTTGGAGCTATTCATCCCAACCAAGGCTGTGTCAGCTTGGGATGCTCCTAGAAACATAATAATAGGCTCTAGGAAACTTTGAAGTGAAAAACAAGATGATCTAAAAAGTTCAGACACTTTTATGGCTAAGCAGGCACTGGTGGGGAGTTTACAGAATCGCAGGAGGTTTTTTGGGGAAGAGTTGGGGTGCTCAAGGTCAGCTTAAGTATGTGCCTTTTAAAACTTGTTTACCCGCCATCCTTTAGTCAGATGCTCACATAATTTGTACAGTTAAAGAAGAAAAACATTTAAGAGAAACTTACAAGAGAAGAGGTGGGAAAACAAAAGTCACAAGAGGTGATGAATTTTATAATTGCTGACATCTGAGGAAGTTGAATAAAGCTTCAGTAATAGGGGTTCAGTTATGGTCTACCAAATGCATTGACTAGGAAAAACCACTAGTGTTTTCTTACTTTGCAGTGGTCTAATCTTATGATTTATCTTTGAATTTTCCTGTGACATCAAGCCACTTGTCATTGCTACTTCTACTTCTTTTTGTTCTCATTTGTTTACCTTCTTTTAGAAACTGTCTTGAATTTTGCATTGGTTTTAACCCTTTGCTTTGTTTCTTTCCTCACATAATTCCATTCTTCTGATGGAATGCAATTAGCTTTGATACATAGCTAAATATGCTCATAATATTTTTTTCTGTGTCCTCTGAAGTAGAAAATGTTGCCATCCCCAATGATATTTATGTACTTGCTGAGCTTCCAAGACTTTTATATGATGTAGCACTTCAGAGTCTTCAATCATTGCCTCATCTTTTTCCACTTGGCTTCATTATACTGACCTAATTTGATACAGTGTGATATAATTCCTCAGTCTCAAATGCTGTTGCATCATATAAAACAGGCTTTTGCCACTATTTCCCAGATGATATTCTTGCCCTCACACCCTGAAAACTGAGTAGCACGATCGTGTTTTCTTATATTTACAATCAAGTTGGAAGATAAAGTTTTTTTAGAGTGATTAGGTTTTTAGTTTCTTTCATTTAGTATTCAGTTCAAAATTAAGTATCAGTATTATCTCTTGAAAATAACTCACTTTTCCAGCAAGCGAAATAAGATCTCCTTGATTTTTCCATTGGTTAAAACTCATTAATGAGGCTATAATTAAGTATTATGAATCATACTATTATTTTTTATTAGTAAGATGAGAAAGAGTTCAGTATGCATAGTATTACAGAATATGTCCATTTGGAGACCAAATTATTGAAATGTGGCATGCTTTAGCCATGCGTGCATTTGTTACTGGTATTATTATTATTGTCTTGTATTATTTTATGCTTTATTGTGTTGTGTTGCTATTACTGTAATAATTGCCTATAAAAGTGAGATTGCTTGGAAGCAAATATCTAGATCCAAATTCTTCTGGCCATTGAATAGATTATGAGCCTGAACCTGCATACAAACAGAATCCTTGTCCTATATGCAGCAATGGGTGTACCCTATAACTGCACACTTAATTGGCCGACCTGAAAATAAAAACAGAACTAAAAAATTCGCAACTATTGGCATTGTTATTTAACCAAGCAGTCCAAATGATACATTAGAAACAAGCTTCTGCTCATTAATTCAGGTAAGACCTTTGAAATTTAAACAGCGCACCTGGTCTTGCAGTCTTTTATGAGTCACAGCGAGTTCTGAACCAGAGAAGCAGTGTCTTACAGAGGAAGATATGGCAACAGTTTTCAGAGCAGCAATCTAACGGTAAAAGTTTTTAGAGCAGCAATCTAATGGTGCCATCGTTACTTTTAAGGCGCTTGATACTCTTTGCAGAAGCTTGTAATGAGTTAAAAATACCCCAACAAGTTGATGACAATTTCTTGGGAGTCCTTTATTTTTTTGAAGGCTACTTTACTTTAATATCTTCCGGTGAATTCTCTTGAAAAAAAAAATTAGAGGGAAGAAGAAATTAAATGAAATTTGATGTAGTAAGACATCTGGTTTTTTTTTTTTTTCTTTTTTCTTGGTTGCTTTGCAAGTATTCGTTTTTGCAAGTATCTCTTTTTTCCAAGTGAAATTTATAAGCAAACAGTTGCTGCCGTCAGCCCCCCTGAACCCCTCTTGTAGTGACTATAAGAAAAAATCCTAACTTAGATATGAGCACACCTTGTGATATAATCACTATGGGATGGACTAAAACGCCGAGCTAGTGTTGGTGTTTGGAGCTAGGTTTTGAGTAGGGAGTTTTGTTAGAAACTTCCAATAGAAATGCTGGGGTATTGTTAATTGCAGTATTTGAAATTGGTAGTTTTACTACATGTAGTAAGCCTCACTGCTGCAGTTTGAATTGTGGAAATACAAGTGTGGATCGTCCGACACTGAAGAGCATCATGTTTGAGTTTGGAATAATCTTTCTCCCTGCAGGATTTATTCGTCATGTATGCCACGTGATGACAGTTTGAATCTTGACGTTTTCTCCATACAGATGTTATCTGTAGAGGGTTTGTCCTTGTAAGTGGACAGTCCTCAGCAGCCTGTTTACAAAATTGAGTATTATTGCCCGAAGGACAAGAGATCAGGCCCTGGCTAGTACCAACAGAAAGCAGAGGTGAAGAGTAAAGCGGCAGATCCAAAATGTAGAACTGAGGGAGGATTTGGACTTTCTGGTTTTGTGGCAAGGGTGAGAAACATAGCTGCTATTTCTGGGATGTATTCAATGAAACTATCACTGCTGCTCCTTAGTAGCATCAATTCTTGCTTTCCAAAGTTCTGGTGTAGGAAAAGCCTTTAACAAAGCCAAGCAGTCCTTCAGTCCACTTTCTCAGTCCTCTTGCTCACCAGTCTTGGCTCATTTTTTCCAGCAGATCTATGAAATGCTGTGTTAAGTTCTCATGTCAATGATTAAAAAAGAGACAAGCAAACGAATAGAAAGAATCTTGATTATCAGCCCAGTTATTGCCACTGAATCATTTGAACAAGTGAAACGGACTTTGTTACGCAGGATTGACAGCAAGTCTTTTGCTTTCTTTTGCGATCTCTGCATTTTGGCTGTTATTGGAACATGGCAAAATCAGTACCTAAAGTTGCATGCAAGGTGCAGAAAAATTAATACTAATGTTGTTGTTAGAGATAATTGAAATATCATAAGAAAAATTATTAGCTGTGAGATATCAAATTTAGGAAAGAGGTTATATTTGATGAAAAAGCCATGGAAGTGGCAAAATGTACGTAATAGTGAAAGTGGAGCATTTCTTATGGATACCAAGAGACAGGTAATATGTTTTAAATCCATATCTTAGCTAGCTAGTAAATAACGTGCTTGTATAGCTATACCCTTTGACTCAATTGATCCCAAATTATAGCCAAAGACTTTGAACCACAGGAACCAAAATGTCTTTACACATAGAAATACGAGGTTAATGGCTCCCAGCTTCACAAATGTGTAACTCTGCGTGTGTGTTTGTGTGTTTTTCTCTATACTTTACAATCGTTCCATTCACTTTTGGGGGATCGCTGTAAGTTTTGAACAGTAACAAATTGAATATTGTCCTGGCAACTCTCCAGATGCCTAAGGGCAGCAACAATTTGCATATTCATTTGCATTATTTTACATTCCTAGTAAATCTATTTGAATTCTCCATTAGATACAAATGAAACTATACCATTAATGCATTAAGAGCTTTCACTATGTAGTAGTGGATGGAAAAAAGAGAAGAAAATATTTCTTCTCTTAAAATATTTCTTTAAAAGTATGCTTTGAAAATTGTTTATTTTTGTTCTCTCTGATGCTTTTGTAGCCATTAAAAACAAACAAACAAACAAACCAACCAAAAAATATAGATGTATATCCTCAAAATAAAGTGACAGGTGATATTGATGATGATTTATCTTCCATTTTTTCTCATTGTATTAATTTTTTCTCTCATCTACAGTATCTCACTTCACCTCTCTATTAAACAGTTTGTCTTCCACACCTCTCCTAAGACTTTCTTGCACCTTGGTTGTTTTTTTTTTTTCTTAATACCTTTCTCTATGACAGTTGCAGAAATGTTTATATAAAGGGTATATTAGATCAGATGGAGACCTTTTCCCAAGATAGGGCTGCTGTTCACATAAGCAAAGGACCCTAAAGTATCTATGACATTGCATGAGGTCTGAAGGCCCTACAAGTCTTTCTTACAGCCTTTATTACAAATACCTCCTAACAGAAAAAACAACCAATTAATTTTTGACAGTAACTTCATATTTTATAAAGAGTTTGGTGGTGCATATAATGTGTGTGATAGGAACTGTATGTATACAGAGAAGAAACATTAATTTTGTAAGATCTATGTTGGTAAGGTAAAATTCTTTAAGAAAGTTTGCTCTTTACTAAATTATTTTTAAGCCAAACAGTGTGGCCACAAGTGATAACAGATATTGTTGATCTGAGATAAAATAAACATTGCTGCGAAGAAAGTGCAAATAACATTTTATTAATGTCAATTTTCTTTCTTTCACCTCATAAAAGAGGTAAAAGAGAAGTAAGTCCACTTTTCGTGTAAGGTTATTAACTTGACAGTGTCCCTTTAAGTTGTGAGGATGTGCAGAGTAGTTAGGAATGTGAGATACTGTAGGGTACCAAAAGTGTGATGTGATGTTGCTAGGCAACTCCGTTATTGTTTTAAACAAACCACATAGACCTGGCAACAGCTGTCAAAGCTCTTGGCTCTTGAAAGTATCACAGACCTCAAAAGAACTTAGAACAAAGATCTTCCAAAATAACCCCTAATATATAACACAATCCCATGGTGCTAGCAAATGTGTGAACCTATTTGTTAAGTTAGCAGATACAGTTATCTGTTACAATTCTATAACAAAATATTTAATGACAACTATGTAAGTTGTTTACATGCATTTTTAAAAAAAGCTAACTCTTTGTACATCAATTTGGCTTTTTAAAAGAGTGCCTTTCACAGCTGCCAATGATAGCAAATCTGTTTGCATGTATTAGATGAGCATTGTATGTGTATCATCAAGAAAGGGAAAATGTTACATAGAGAATAGCGATGTGCATATGTTTGTGGATTTATTCCTTTTCTCTGCTGTTAAGTTGTATGTATTTTGATATCTCGGAAACAGAGGTGAGATCCTTTTTGTCAGTATTACAGTCCGTAAAAACAGTCTTGGGTGTAGCACACTAACATATGTCAAAGCTTTTAAAACAGGAACCAGCCCCCAAGACTTATAAAGAGAGCCCAGATCTGTACTGAAATAACCCAAGATCTGTCAAAATTTTTCACTCTAGGAGGTAAGTAGTTCTGTAGGTTCCAAACCTCGTTTGGAAATACATCTGGAATGCGAAAAATTGAGAGTAGCTCCATACAGGTTTTCCCCTTCCTCCTCACTGCTCAAAAATAAACCAGATTAAATCCAGCAGCCAGGCAGTGCTGAGCTTCTACTAATTCTTGTCTTAGAGCAGCATCCCACTTCATATGCGGCATCATACTAGCTGGTCTGGCTGGCTGTTGCATTATTCACACCCCACCAGCACGTAGGTGAAGTCAGTGTCTAAGTGTCCAGGTATTCTCCTCATTGCTGTGTGAATGATCTAACCATCACACTACTGGCAGCAGCCTTGCTGCATCCCTGCTTGTAATTGTTCCGTTTTCTCCATTCTGGTCAACAAAAAGCAGACTGGAATGTCTAGCTAGTTAAAGCTGTCACAGGAATCTTCTGAGCTCTAGAGACACCCTCCGTGGCAAAACAAATATTTAATTATACAGAATAGCTGTTTTTCAAGTTGCTGCTCATCCTACAAATGACGGACTAGCAAAGATTAGGCTTGACTGCCCTGGATCCTAGAATGTTTGCTTTTCTACTTTGTTTGATGTTTTTCTGTCTGTCTATCCAGTTAAATTTTTTAATTCCAGCATGAAGGGAAAATTTTTGCAGTATAAGTTTTGTCAAACCTGAGCCTTGTCTTTTGAAAAATTTCGGAACTTGAAAACAGCTCACTGGTTCATACTATGAGTCTAGGTAGCATGCTATCCTGACTCTAAGGCGTCTGTAGACTGATGCCTGAAGAAGAATAAATAACAGTGTAAGGAGATATAATACTTCCTCAAGGTATTCTCTTGTTCTCTGACCGTACCTTGGCTAATAGGATTTCCTGAGCTTTGAGTCATTTAGATATTTAGGTATTTAGTGTTGATACGGTTTCTATTTAGTAACGTTTAATAGTTCACCTTGCACACTCTTCCTCTGAATCCACAAAACTATCTGCATCCACGATGTCTTCTGACTAGGAGTTACACAATTCGGTGTAGCACTGTACAGTGGATCACAGCCTTTTTTTGCTTCAAGCCTGTATCTCTGTTTAGCTTGATCATGTTCAGGTCTCCTGTAGACAAAGGCAGTGAATAGTCTAGTCAGCTCTCTACCATGTCTTTGAAATTTATGATTTTGTAGGCTTCTAATTCCTCTTTACTCAAATTGAAAAATCCTGGGCTACTTAGTTGTTCGTATGGAAAGCATTGCTTATCTTTGCTGGACTTTTTGCAGTTCTTTTGTGTCCTTTTTGGGGATAGGAGAGAAGGATATTCAAGGGGTACAAGAAGCATATTTTTTACTATGGTATGATGGGGCTTTTTTCCATTTTTCTTTCATAGTAATTCCTAGCATTTACGTTGCTTTTTTGACTATTGCCTAGTACTAGTCCACTGCTGACCGTGACAAATTGCTATTTATCCACTGCAAGGCATTTCATTACAGAAATAGTGTTCAGTTCTTCCCCACACTACAGATTTATCACTTTTCTGGAAACTTTTTCTAACAACAGCCAATCTAACCGTTTGTTGTTTTTTTTCTCTACTTTCAAAACCAGTGAAACATCTTTTAAAAAAATTGCGTATTGATTGAGGGAAGAGGAGGTCATCCAAATGTCTCTCTCTGCCAACTGTTATCTGTGAAGCAGGGTTTTCCCTTAGTGGGATCAAACGGAGGGCAGCAATTCAACCTGAAGTCTCTGTGGGAACGTTACAGAATATTTGAACATCTGCTTTGAGAACCTACTTGAAAAATAACCATGCACAATATAAGAGGAACATATGTCCTGCATCCTGAAGACCACTGGTGATAGTGCTGGCACAAACAAAAAGAGCAAAAAACTCATATATGTTACACAGAGGCTCTCCATTGAATAATATCTGTCATTTTGCAATTTTTTAATAATAGCGTATAGTAGTTATGAAATTATAGATAGCAAATGATCACTATAGCATTAAAGTTAATGGAAATCTAAGTGCCCTGAAAATTAGACAGAAAATATCCATATATAATAATGTTTTCTCTGTTTTTTATTTGGAACTAATACTTTGTTTTTTTGCATTTTGTTTCTGCAGGAAGATAATTAAGCAAATAGAAAAAAATGGCAAAAATGCTGCAATTTTTATGTAATGAAAAGATGGCTATTACCAGATGCTCTCCCAGTATAAATTAGAGCCTATTTTTAGGCTTGTTCAAAGTTCTGCTTCATCCCTTGGTTTTGGGTCTCCAGCATGGACAGAAGTATTGCAAATTATGGCATATTATTAGGATCTGTCTGTATTACTGTTGCATGAGTTGACTAGCTGATGGACAAGAAAATTTATTTATGGTTTTAATCCTGTGTACTGTACTATCAGTGTTATGCCTGTAGATGTGTCAAGTCAGCAAATGTTAATTTTATGGCCTGAGTCATGAGAGGGCCCAGTTTTTCCCATGCTGAGACAGTTTCTGAATGTATTTCAGTTTAGTCATCCATGGTTTGTAAGTATTAAATTTAGTTTAACACTGTTTTAATATAGCTTCAGAAAATAAGATGTTTTGGCTTTATATGGCACTAAAAGAATTGGACACAACATGTAAATTATATGGTTCTAGATATTTAATATATACAGAAAATTGAATACATGCATTGAAATTTAGTGTCTCCTCTTACAAAAGTTGAAAAAGATTTTTCTATAACTTTTTTTGTGTGATGCAGAGATAGTTATATAGAGCTTAAGGTCTAGACTTCTGACCTTGAGGGACTGGTTACAGAAATGAAAGATTGAAAAGGATCACAGGCTAATATTCTCTCTAACTGAGAAACTTTTCCAGTTTTAAGACCACCATGAGCTTACAGCCAATCCGAGGGAAAAAAATATCATTTATCTAAAAAACCAAGGTACATTTATGTCTACAGTCCTGCTTACTGGCCCACTTTTCTATTTCTCAGCATGAGTTAGAATCAACATTTATCAGAGCCGGGAAAAGATGTACAAGATGACACTTTAGCCATTCTATCCTATACTACTTGCCAGATTTGTTTTTACAATACTTTTTATTCCTTTCTGTCATGGTTGTAAAAAAGTGAAGACTCATAGTATTAAGCTGTGAAATATGTTTTTGCCTAGAGCACATACAACATTACACATTGTCAAACTAAAGCTCGATAACTAGTGGTAAATTTCATGACATGGACAAATTACATTAGTTGAAGTATCTTTTTCACAGGTCGAATGATCAAATAATGATCATCTTTTGCCAAATTCTATTTGAAAATATTTAGACTTCTTTACACAGAGTTTTCAACACACTACATCTTTTCAATGGGATTAAATGCTTCCCTATGCCTACCAATTCTGCTTCATGTAGTAATAATTGTGTGACTAAACTATCCTGCTTCTTCAAGTCATATGAACTATTAGTATAAATGTCTAAACTCTTCAGATTTAACTTATGAATTCAAAAGGAACATCTGTAGCACATGTATGATATTGTGCATTGTAAAGTTGTCAAATTAGAAAAATTCTGAGTAACATATAATTAACTTTGGGTGAAATGTAATTCAGTACACTCAGAAATTTGCTGTTTCTATCATAATAATGGAAAGAAACTTCACATATTTACCCCTACTTACATACTTTGTAGACTGCAATAAAAAACTTTAAAATGTTAATCGTGTTCATATTTGGTTGGTAGGAAATAAGGAACAAACCAGAACATACTTGTGTTTCAACATCATTTATATAGCTGGGTGGTTACAACAGCTTAAGGTGGTTTCCCCATAAACATTACTAACACCCAGAGACAGAAGGGTGCCATGTAATGTGACACACCAGAACCATATTTGTCTTAGTTATGTTCCATTCTTCTAAATGCTGTCCCTGAGCAAATTGCTTTTTCAGAGTAGGAATTTGTGTCAAAAAAGCTTGCAAAATCACAGCCTGAAATGTCCTTTTCTAAAAAAAGAAAAAAAAAAAGTAGTGGCAGCCAAGAAAGCTCAAAGGATCAAGTTTGCAATTATGGCAAAACTGTAAAAAAAACATAGTATGTAAATTTGCTGTTTACAAATGTACAGTACTGTGAGGAAACCTACCTATCTCTGTGGTACTGTGGTTCAGCAGAGTAAAGATTTAGCTCCCCAGTTCTTCACAGCCCATTTTACTTCTGAGACAGTACTGTGACAGAGCAGTTCAACAGACTAATTATGCTATTTTGCATGCAAGTGGTGAAATGCGTAGGTAAGTGCCGATTTACCACATTAGCACTTCAGAGAGAAGTGAATTTTTTAAGGATGGAAAATGGAATGAATAAGAGTGTATCAGATTTTATTTTTAATCTCTTGGTTTTTCACCAGGATCATAAGGAATCTTCTAGTTCCAGTTGCAAATATTGATATACTGAGTTAATCAGTGCCGTATCTAGAAGGTGTTGATTGCTTAGTTCAAATTTAGTGAAACTGCAGCAGCATGAATTTTCACGTATTCTTCAAAAGCTCATTCATCTCGCTGGATGCCTAAAATCATTACCCTGCTTCAGAGCTCCTAGTATTGAACTCTTTAGACTAAAGAAGGCTTGGATATGCTGATCAGATATCCATCTGCAAATACTCTATCCAGCAGCAGAGAGTAAAGTGTGAGCCTGTCAGCATTTGTAGCTCTCCAACACTTAGGGCATGAGTAGCCACAGCAGTAAAGCCATTAAAGTACAAAACATGGGTATTTGGATGCCAAAGTACTGCTGAAACTCCGGATACATCTTAGCTATGCTGTTTTGAATGTTTGTCATATATCCTCAGTTTTATCTGCTTGATACTAAACAGTGGCAGTTAGACATCCTGTAGTAGGAGCCCAACAAGGGACAAACCATGAAGAAATAAAATGGCAAAAGGAAAATACAGTTTTTGTTTTGAGCATTCTCTCAAATTAAAATGTTTCATCTTCCTAAGACTAGCTGTAAGTACTAAATCAAAAAAATATGCAGTTAGGAAAATTAAATACATAAATAAAGAAATAATTTCCCAATGCTTGGATGGACAGGAAGACATTGGAGGAAAAATTTATAGAAGGAGGGTTAATGGACTTTTCCCATTCACTAATGAAGATAAATTAGCGACCAGTTGAGCTGGTTTGTTGAGCCTGTGAATAGTGAGTGGAATTAGATGACAAAAGGAAGTATAAAGATGTATTGTCAGATTGATTCTTCCTTCTTACATCAGGATTTCTGAGAAATAAATGCAGTTATTTACTTCAAAACAATTACTTATAAGTCATTACAAAGTCAGAGGATGTTGAAAGCTGAATATTAAGGGTTGTTCATGGCTACATCTCAAAGAGGTAGCTTGAATCATCTGGCTTTAAGTAACATAAGATTTGAGAAGCCAAATCTATCGTGTACTAGTGCAATTGAGCAGAATGTTTTGTGACACCTTGTCCTTAATGACATTATTATCTATAGGTACTAAATGCCTTTTAAAAATCTGGCGCTTGCTGCTTTATGAGTCATCACAAAGAAACCATGGAGATGGAGGGTGTGAAGCTGGCTTCCAAAACATATCGATAGCTTCTCTCTTACCCTGTTTATTCCTTGTTGTTGGTTTGTTTGTTGTTTTGTTGGAGTTTATTTTTGGTTGTTGTTCCTTTTTCCAGGAGTAAGGTATTGTAGAACCAGTATGTGTACTAGCAACTACAGAGGGAAAATTCTAAGTAAAGAGGGTCTTATGACTGCTGAGAGAAAGAGCTGATAAACGATTTTTACCTCACTGTCTAATATTGTATTTGAAGGATTTCAAGAGCAGTATGAGCGCACTGCCTCCTGGTTTCATTTACGCTTAGTCTAGTATATATTGACTCATGTTAAATACATTATTTGCACACATGTAAATTAAAGCAAACCAAAGCCCTTTATTTCTACTTGTTTATTGATGTCACTGGTTGAAACAGAGTGGATGGAATAAAGCATCTCAGTTACCTGAGGACAACAGAACATGTGCTGATGCAGGATGATTTCATTGCCTTTTACTGCCTAAAAGCCTGTAACTAAGCATTGCAATCATTCCAGGCAGTTATCAGTTAGACTCTGCTGGGCTGGTACTTCACTGGGGAAAAATGACGTAAGCTACACTATTTTAAATCTCAACCTTTTAAAAATATGACACTTACAAAAGAGAGACTATTAATAACTCTGGGATACATATTTTGAAATGAATCATTATGCATTTCTAGGCGCATATTGGTTACCGTTTCTGCCATATGTTTATACATTCTTGATCCACATCCATCTGGCACAGAAATCTGCTGGAATGTGTTGAAAAGTGATCTTAAAAGCCAAGTGCAAATTTGTACTCTGGCTTGTGTAGACTACGGGGGAAAAAAACCTTTTTCAAAATTCAATATAGTATTTTAAATTAAGTAGATTGCACATCTTCGAAAATTGTCTTTAAACAAACTTAAAAATAAGTTGAAGTGATTAATTATCTATATTCTTTGTGTCACTATTTGAAAAGCAAATAAGAGTAACTTGGATAGCATCTTTGGACTTTTCTCAGGGCAGAGTAGCCTTCTCTTTACTTTTAGTTAGTATATAGAAATAATATTTGATATTGAGCTTTAAATATTTAAGAGAAAGTTTTGTCTCTGCATAGAAATATCAGGATGTCAAATTACATATGGTAATACTTTTTCCATTTGCCAATTAAATTGAAACTAGAATTGACTAATCTATATACAGGCTCATATTTTAATGTATATGTACTATAGCACAAAGTTAGGTCTTTTTCTCTGTTGGAGTTAACAAAAACGCTTTCTTATGGTCAGTTCAAGTTAATAGAATTTTTTTAGCAGACACATGCATTTTGTATTTAATTTTTATATTCTCCATTCTGCATCAAGAGATGTTATAGTACGAAGTTCATTCAAGCTTAAAGAAGTAAAAAGGGATTTATTGGCAGGGATTTTCAAAATTTTTCAGGAACTGTGGCTAAATAAGGAATGATTTACAACACATGCAGTTTATGGTATTAGAGAACTTGAATTTTTCATGTTTGAAAAGCTGAATTTGTGTTGGCATTTTGAATTAAGAATTTTGAATTCCTAGTTAGAGATGTTTCCCTGATTTTGGTGGTTTTATGCTTTGAGAAGCAGAAAAAGCAGGGTGAGTTCATGGTCATTACAAACATCCTCACAGATGATTGCTAAAGAAAGACTGGCTATTTAAGGTACTAGGATTTTGGAATCATGAAAAGAGATTGAGCATGAAGACTGCTTTTCGAGGAACTTGCAGAAGAGCAGCTTTCATGATAAAAAAGTCTGTAACTGGATGTGCTTAGTATTGAGACAGCTTTTGTCTGAAGGACTTACCTAATAAGTTTTCCTCTATTAGTTTCAGAAACGTTGTCTGAACTATGTATTTGGGTTTATAGGATCCAAGTTACACCTGGCATTCACTGCAAAACTGATACTAAAAGTAATTACTGGATGAAATGAATGTAAGAAAGCATTTTTAAGAATAATAAAATAGAAACATAATTTTAGTCCTTCAAGAAATCTGGGAGCTAGAATGTATTATTGTCTATTTACTGACATAGTAAATAGTAGTTCTGCCTGAAAAAAAATGCAGATGTCTGCTCTACCAGCAAGCTACATGTTTACTTAGAGTACAGACAGGGAATAGGACAGTAGCAGTAGAAGGTTTTTCAATCCCTTAAGGACTATTTATGTCTAGTGTCTCTCCCTGCTAGACTTCAAACTCAGGTCAGGAATAGAATAAGGCCACATTCCCATCCCCACTGCTGAGTTAACATGCAACTAAACACAGTATTTACATTGCTTATGTTCTTTTGAGAAACCAAAATGCCTCAGAAATCCTATGTTAATTATCAAATTCGAGGATGACACCAAGTTGGCTCAGTGTTGATCTGCTGCAGGGCAGGAAGGCTGTGTAGAGGGACCTGGACAGGCTGGATCAATAGGTCAAGGCCAAATGTCTGAGATTCAGCAAGAACGAGTGCTGGGTCCTGCCCTTGGGTCACAACAATCCCATGTAGGGCTACAAGCTGGGGACAGAGTGGCTGGAAAGCTGCCCAGTAGAAAAGGACCTGAGGTGCTGGTCAACAGTGGCTGAACATGAGCCAGCCTGCACCCAGGTGGCCAAGAAGTCCCATGATATCCTGGTCTATCAACAATAGTGTGGCCAGCAGGACCAGGGCAGTGATTGTCCCCCTGTACTCTGCACTGGTGAGGCCTCACCTCAAATCCTGTGTCCATTTCTGGGCCCCTCACTTTAAAAAGGACATTGAGGTGCTGGAGCATGTCCAGAGAAGGGCAACAGAGCTGGGGAAGGGTTTGGAGCACAAGTCCTATGAGGAGTAGCTGAGAGATCTTGCATTGTTTATCCTGGAAAATAGGAGGCTCAGGGGTGACCTTATCACTCTCTACAACCACCTGAAAGGAGGTGAGGGTGAGGTAGGGTGCTTCTTCTCCCAAACAACCAGTGACAGGACAAGAGGACAATCTAAAGCTGCACCAGGGGACATTTCGGTTGGACGTTAGGAAGAATTTCTTCACAAAAGGGGTGATTAGATATTGACTGCCCAGGGAGGTGGAGGAGTCACCGTCCCTGGAGGTCTTTAAAAAAAACTGGATGTGACACTCAGTGCCGTGGTCTAGCTGACAAGGTCGTATTCAGTCATAGGTTGGACTTGATCTCAGAGGTCTTTTCCAACCTAATTGATTCTGTGATTCTGTGAATCTTAAAGCGAGTGTTAAGAGCATAAGCCAAACTTTGGATCAGTGATGACAACATCTTGCTAGTGGTAAGTTGCAAATGTCTCCAGCTGTATCATCCTTGCACTCTGAAATGTTCTGGATGGTATTTTCTGATGGTATGAGCACAATCTATTTTGGAAAGATGCATGATGAGTGTATAATTAAACGTATCTATGCCACTGATGCACTTAGGCAACACAGAATTCCAACTGTCTTCTCAATTAAATGCAAATAATTAAAATGCCAACTATTAGCATCCTGTAATTATGACTCTTACCGATTCCATCATTATCCACTCCTTTCTCTACATGATAATACCTACCTGGAGAGAACCTTGTATCTACAGTCTTCAGTAACCAGCAGGATATTGTTTTTTTTCTTTATTTGATAGAATAGAAAATTAATAATTATCCTTCACACATGGCTTGCATGTTTCAATTTCAGAAACTGTTTCATTCTAAAATAGTAAGAAAACGTGTGTTTCATCCAAAGCTGATTTAGTGAGTTTTAAATCATGTTACGTATGATTTAATAAATTATCATTTTAACAAATTCCTATCCATTTTCACGTGTGCATATTCAGTATTGAGAGGATTGTTATACTGAGAACAATAGAGTGTTTTTCACTGATATAGTGGGTGGTATAAAATTAAGTACATTAGGTGTAGTTTTATGCATATAAAAAGTATACTGCAATCAGTACAAATGTTTAGAATAACCTGAAAAGAGCATGGTTATTCCTACCCCTACCTTTAGTTAGAATGTTGATATTTAGGGTTTGATTAACATTGCATTTGCTGTAATTCTGGAATCTGACATTTTCAGCTGAAGATGCTTTCTTTTCTGATTTCAAGTGTTCAGGTGCTCTGGTGGAGTGGAACCTGTTAGGGTGCTGCTTACTAATCAGGGCCTGCTGACCAGGGAAATAGCACATTAACAGTGTAGAAAGTTGTATAGTTCATCTGCCTAATGAGCCATTGAAAATATCAACCATCAATCCTAATTTCAAACTCCTGTGTGCTGAATTTGAGTAAGAGACATGGCCCTACTGACTGTACTGATCTTATGGTACCCAGACAAGGGTTGCCCTGTTTCCATCTGCTTATGCAGGTTCTTGGGCAGTGCTCTTCAGGTCATATCTCCTTTTATAATGTCCATCTCATAAGTGTCACATGTGATATAATAGAATGAAGAACCTGAAGTTGCCATTCAGCTGGGGCAGTTCACATCTGGAAGCAGTTGAGTCCCTCGTTATCTTGCATCATGTAGCTTACATCAGGACATCCTTGTGCCACCTTTACCTTTCGTCAGGCTGCAGCTGCTCCAAGCTGTGACATTTTCCAGAATATCCTAGATGGTAACTCACTGGCAGTAAGTCAGTCTCAATATAAGTTCTTAAATTTGCAGAACAAAGAAGACAACTGTGAGGGGTCTGAAGTTATATTGGCACGGAAGTCAGGAATGGCCATAAGAGTCAGTAAGAGAAAACAAAGCAGATCTTCTTCAGGGCTAGTATCAGCTGGGATCTTTCTCAGAGGAAGTGTAATCTCACCTCCTTAATTATCAACTTCCAGTTTACCATACCACATGAAAGGTGTTAGGTAATCCCACCAGTGGACACTACTGAAATATACCTAGGACTGCCAAGGGTGGGGTAAGTTCAAGGTTTTACTGTCATTCTTCTGTGGAGGTTGGTGTAGCAGAGGTGGAGGAGAAAGCACAGATTGGGTGACTGTCCTCCTCCCAAGTGTGTTGGTGTTTGTACATCTGCTGCTGCCCCTCCTTGCTCGGTCTCCAGCTGTGGTCTAACAGTTCTGCAAGGAGCACTCTCACAGTGCTTGCGTGCTGAGTGATGGACACCACAGGAAAGCAGGCAGGGGTGGCCTTTGTGGGGATCTGAATAGGAGGTCCGAGGGTTGTGTTAAAGGTAGACAGATGAATACAAAGTGCTCCAGGGCTTTCCAAAGAGTAACGTGTGTGGTTATAGAGTAACTTGGCGATGATTTGGCATTCGGGAGAGGCAATTTTACATTGTAGATGAAGGTGGGATACTCCAGCTTCTGGCAGTTCCCAGGAGAAATCTAGTACAGCAAGATGAAGAAAATTTTTGTGGCACAACTATTTAAAGAGGAGTACTTGAGGTATTCCAATCTTCTGCTTTTTTGGCAGCCATAAAATTAGATATATATCTATGTCTATCTATGTATAGATATGTATGTACCTTCAATTCTTCACAGGTCAAAGAGAAAGAACTTGCTATAAGAAAGGGGAGTCTGAGGTCTTTTCATTATAGGAAAGAGAGTAGGTTCCTTGACCTTTTCTGAAAAAAATCATAAAGGAAAGGAAGAATACTTACACACAAAGATGCTAAAATTTATAAATAGAAACAGTGATCTTGTG
The DNA here is from genome assembly GCA_013397565.1 of Ptilonorhynchus violaceus. Taxonomy (NCBI): domain Eukaryota; kingdom Metazoa; phylum Chordata; class Aves; order Passeriformes; family Ptilonorhynchidae; genus Ptilonorhynchus; species Ptilonorhynchus violaceus. Next base: position 1,066,276 of record VZRJ01000411.1, read on the forward strand.
CTTCTTTTTTCCTCCCACTCTTTCTCTGTTTCTTTTTGTCCCTTCTTCTCTCTTTTTTTCTCTTTCACTGTCTGAGTTTCTTATTATTCTTATTCTTTGGTTCCTCTCTAGAAGGTGCATTTCAAGTCATTGCAAATGTTGAAAATGCTAAAATGTGAAATGCCTTGTTGAATTCTGGGAAAACTAATAAACATTTCCATAGTAGCTGGACAACTGACTGTATAAAGCTTTAGTGTCACAAAATGTACTTGTAAATTAGTATCAAATGATATATGAAGGCCACAGTTTCCTAAGTATCTCAGAAAGCATTAATCAGTACAGCCTGAGTAGGAACAACTTAATTTTTTTGTCAGCAGTGCTTTATCTGCTTTAATTTGCTCTTTACGTAGTCCCATGACAACTAAGGGAAAAATAAACTCTTAACCAAAATTCAGTGAAAGCAAGACAAAACAACGTGCTTTGATCATGCTGCTCTGATAAATGTGAGTTTGGCAATCGGCTGTGAATATCTTTTTTTCTGTAACAGATAGAATTTTATTTATTATCTTTAAAAAAACAAAAGTGGACCATTTATGGAAATTTTGGGTTTTCTTTTTTTCACAGAGTTTTGTTTTGAATCCTTTACATTTATAGGTTTTTCTTCTTTTTAATGCAAATGATTGTTGTCTTGGGTTTAAAATCCTTTCTGCTATATCTGTTTTTCTAATCCGTCTTGAAGAGATGTTTAAATACAACCGAGCTCAAGAGATAAGACATAAAAGTAGAAAGTTTTTGTTGTGATGTTATGTTTCCTTGAAGAGATACATTTCATCTTTGCCTGGGATGGCTTGCATTTCTCCCAAATAAGTAGATCAACACCATCTGGAAAAAATGGTGATACTTCTGACTGGGAGCATCATATCTCACGACTCATTGGCACACTTAGTAGGTACAATTTTTTTGTGTCTTCACACAAGCTAACAGCACGTGCAAATCAATGTAGTGTTTCATCTTTGATTCTCTATGATTGGTACCTATTTAGCAAGCTTAAAGCTATAAACTTCTTGTATAAATACAGATTCTAAACATGTGGAAAAGAAGAAAACACAAAAATAGAAGTAATACGTGAAGGTAGGACCCAGGTCCTGACTTTAGGATTTGGAAAAAACCCTGTTTTTCAAGGTAGTATTGACACGAGCTATTATTCATCCATTCCACCTCTGTCACAAAACCATTGCAACTGGTCTTTTAGTTATATTTTTAAGTTATGTGATTTGGACACATACTACCCCAGGAATATAATGTTGCTGCTCTGTGAAATTAGTTGTCCTTCTTTAAAAAAAAGAAAGCCACAAACAAAACCAAACCAGGTAATTTGGGTAGATCTTTTGACAAATAGAAAATTGGATATATTTGGGCATGAGAATTATTTTTCTTTAAAAATGTGAATTACTACTTTCCCAGATGCACTTATTAAAATCTATGGAACATGTATTTTTGTGAAAGATCTTCTTTCTTCACATAAATGTGAGTGCAAACAGCTTGCTGTGAAAATTAAATATTGACTATTTGCCATCCTCATTATGCTTGTTAGTTTTGGCTTCTTGCCTAAATCATATGGTATTTCTGCTCTCTAATTACCTGATGACTTCAAAAAGGACTTTAGCTATTAAAAAAAAAAACAACAAAAAACCAGCCAAAACTCAGGAACACAGAATTATAGAATTTTGTGCTGTTTTTTACTCTCCCATGTTTTCTGACCACAAAAGTAGTAGAACTAGACTGGTTTATGATTTAATATGTAAACAGATAAATTTTAAAATAATTTTACTCAAAATAGGTATACTTGCATGTATAGCTATCTTATTGTAAAGTCTGAAGTCAGATTACTTTTTTGCTTATTCAATCAAATATGAATATGTGATGTCTTCCCTCAGTAATTTACCATTATGCACAAGTATCCTCCTGCCAAACCTACCTTATTCATGTACATGGATCCCTCTGGGTTAAAGAGTTTACTTCCAAATGTAAGAATTCATCCAAGAAGTAGTTCCTATTGTAAAAGAGATGGAGTAGTGCTCAGTGTAGGAGGAAAAAAAAATCCCTAAATTGTTCTTCAACATTTAGATATTTTTTCCTAGAGGTAAAAGTTAATGAGCACTTTGTTTTAAAAAATTAAACAGAGGAGATACATCCAGGGACAAAGTAAATTCATTTGAACTTCGGTAAATAATTATTGTATGATGTTGTTCACTGAGCTCCACAGATTAATTTGGCTGACTTGATCTTCGAACATATTTTTCAATAGCCTCTTTTTGCTGTACTTGCTTGTGCCAAAACCAGCTTTCTAAAATAGTTTAGTCTAATCTATGTGAAAAGTCAGGAAATACAGCTTTGTGTTGGCAAAAAGTAATTGCAGACCTATATTTGCCATACATTTGAAAGGCAAAGTGCAGCTTTTGCTTAAAGCTGAAAGATGTTGAGCTTGTTGACTTCCTGTAGCAAGGTGCTTGACCAACCACGATGTTCCAAACCCAATCAAAGGATTGATCTTGCACATGGGGGTGGTCTGACTGACTTTGGTGGGGTTTACCCCTACGTTTCTGCAACAGAGCAGATTGCTATGCTTAGCAGCACCGTAAGACCAAGACACTTTAGACATAATGGGTTATTAGATGTGGGTGGTGAGAATACACCCTTGGCTGCTGACCAGATTTTCTAAGGAGACATTGCTGGCTGCAGGCTGGATTGCAGTCCATGTACCCATGTAAAAATAAACTGCTGGATACTAAAGACTGTAAATCCCTATTCACAGTGTCTCTTACGGCGATAAGACCACATGCCACAGCAGGTTAATGCATAACCTCAGTCTGGGTTATGCGTTATCTGCATAATTGGTTTGGGCTTTGCTTACCTAGAAGGCTTTAAAAAAAAAAAGATTGTGAACTGGGGCGAGGGGCACATGGATAGCATTCAAAGTATACTCACCCTTTGTTGCCTTTGGTTTGTCCTGGAATTTTATTAATAAATTTTATTAATAGACATCCTTAGGGTGTTTAATTGTTCATTTTAATTGAGAACAAAAGCGTCTATGATTTATTCAGATTATTTCAGAAGATAAATATCTATGGCTGTTTATAAAATTAGATGTAAATTATATATTGATTTGTAGGTCAACAGCATTTTACATCTTAAAAAATAAAACAGATACTGAAAAGAAATCATATTTCTTACACACTTTCACCTTGTAATTTTCTGTGGTCATATTAAATATATGCAAGTCTTATAATGCACTTTGCTTTCTGTGGCATAATCTGTAGAAACATTATGGGCCGACATAAAGTTAGGCAAGACACACATTAGTTCTTGTTATTTCTGCTACAACAGGTGTTCTTACAGAAAGCCCCTGCAGGTACCAGGTACCCTTCAACTCTGTCATTTGTGTTTGGAATTTAGTTTGGGCAGCCAAGCTGTGTTTCAGGGGACATTGTTTTGACTAAGTGTGTGGTTATGTTTAAAGGAAAAACTAACAGGTAAAGCAGCATCCTACCTTTTGCTTTAAACTGTGGTTAGGGCTCAGGTGGTGTGTAATTATACTCATGATGATAGAAATTGTACCTTCTACACTATTATGATGCATTTCTGGAGTTTTTATTGCTGGCAGCAAGACTGGTTAAATTCTACTCTTATGTTGTCGTGGCTGTGATTCCTGGGCTGTGTGCATCTAGTTAAGAACAAATTGTACCCTTAATCAAAAGCCATAACTTAACATACATTTTATATATATGAAAGTAATAGACTGCTATAAACAACTGTCTTTGCCCTACTTCGCAGGTGTTTGGAATCAGGATTTCAGCCATAATCTGGCCCATAGGAGGGACTAGAAATAGGAAGGAAGTTGAAAGAAATCTTGTCTTCCATAAGCTTTTCCATAAAGGATGAAGAGTGTCCCCTGTGCGATGTATAGTAAGAAAATTATTGGGGAATTTTGGTTTGAGCTTTGAATTGCCTTCTAGTGACTTCTTTGTGTAAAATAAATTTAGACTTAGAAAATTATTGTGAGCTGTATAGAAGGGAGGAAACAATAGGGAATGAAGCATATGTGTCCTAAAAGGACACAGAATTAGAAAAATTGTGACTACCAATACGTACAGAAGGAATAAAAAAAATTAAATGCCTAACTGGTTCAGAAAGGAGTGAATTCCATTAAGTTTTAAGACTTAGTACTAATTTTTCTATAATTGTAATAAAAGGCCAAATTATTCTGGTCTTTTTTTTTTTCCCCCTGCTCTAAGGCAAACCTGGCAAAATGTCATGCAGGTTATTTTATACGTGCAAAACACTATTTAGAATTTCCTGTGCTGCAGCAACATATGGACTTCTATTTGGAATAACAGGGAAAGATCGGCACTGATATTTGGAGAGAGCAGCACTGATATTCTCTACAATTGTTAAAGTTGTTATGATGGCTAAAAATACCACCAGTTGCTATGGCAACTGGAATTTGAAGGCTCACATATTCTTGCTGCTTCTACTCGCTTTCAAAAATTTATCAAAACAAACCTTTTCTTGCCCATAAGTTATAATCTTTAGCTGTTATATTAGGTGTTTTACATAATACTTATTTCCTGCCTGCTCAATTATGGGTTACTTTAGGAAAAAAGCACACTGGAACATACTTTAGTAAACTGTAAGTATACATAGGTTACTGAACTGTAAGCATACATAGGTTACTGATAAATGTTAGAGTTGAGGACTAAATAATTTCAACAATCCAAAGAATTTCCTAAGCACCATAATAAGCACATATAAATGGCTTTTTGCTATTATAAATATGCTTTAAGTGTTCAATATTAAAGGTGTGATATAAGGCAAGTATAAATATCCAACATATTTTCTTTAAGTTCTACATCTGGCTGATTTTTATTTTGCAGCTCCACAGATTTGTCCAAGTTGTCTTGGACATTCTCCAGCTTAGCAAATTCTGATCCCTTGGTTTGTGTCTGCCTTTTGCTGGCCATGTCCTGGGAGAGTTCTTTTTATAAATTTCTGTCATAGGGCTTGGCAGTATTTAATTCGTATCTTTGGCAATTTCATTTTGATTTTTTTAGGGCATGACATTATATAGTAAACTAAACAGCATCTTACTAAAAGGCAAAACCATCTTTATCAATTAATAGCCTTGTTTTTTGTAGTGTGGTGTTCACACGTGTGTGTGGTGTCATTTCTAGAAAAACAATTCTCCTTGAAATGTTCCAATAATTCTTACTGCTCAGGTTTTTTCTCCACTTGCTGTTTCTCACTAGTGGTGTCTGCATGGAATTTCAATCAACTTCGCCAGATGATTGGTGGCAGTAGAGCTTTGTAGATTGAAGTTGGCTGTAAAGGCAAAGTCTCAGGCCAGTGGCTAAATGATGGCATGAATAGTCCAAGCCAAACAAAACTCTCTCATCTGTGTCTAAGATAAATCAAAAGGTTGTGTAGTCCAGAGTAAGATTCACATTTTAGGATGTGAATACTGCCTAATGAGCATATTGTGAGACCAGATATCTGAGTTTAAGGTATCAGGATGGGCTTGAGAATTGTGTCCACAGATTTGGATAGGTTCATAAATTAGTTTATCTTTTTGGCTGAATTTCTAACAACTACCAATTTTATGTCATCCTAGGTGGATTAAATATAAAACTGCAAATATCCAAATTTCCAACCTTGGACAAAATTCCCTGTATGACCTTTTTAAATGAAATTTTTATTTTATTTCTTTCTATCTGCAAAATGAACTAATGAATATGTTTCCTGTTTAAGGCATTAAGCTCATCTCACACACAGAAGAACTCAGGCCCTTTGTCTATATAAAATTCAGAGGCATTCTATCTGCTTGCTGCTTGCACCCAGTTTGCTTGGTACGATAGAATGAAATTTGCCCAAGAGCTCAAGATCGACCTTGTGCTGCCCTTACTGAAGTCAGAGGAACTTTCGCCACTGAAAGACAGGATTAGGAGCAGATATTATCAAACATAGAGCCCTTTAGAAGCCATTACACAACCTGTTTCTGGCTTTGTCTGCAGCCTCTGAGATGGTGTGCCCGGTAGCAGGAGCAGGCTTGCCGAGGCTGATCTCACTGTGCTCTGTGGGTTGCAGCAGCAGCAGCGAGCAGGAATTGCAGCACCGTGCGGGCAGGAGGGGCTGGGATGTGCCGAGTTACTGCCCAGTGCTGCTGTGCCTGTCCTGTGCTTGTCATGTCCCGTGCCAAGCACTATCGATTCAATTCCCATGTTAAACCCAGTATGTTGTACATTCCTGTAGTACAGGCACGTCATGATTTTGCTGGATAAACATGAATTATGGTTGAAAAAATTTTAGGATTAATTTGGCTATAATAAAGAGGAGAAAGCAGTGAGAAAATAGTTTTTGTGATCTTTATTTACTGCTGTTTATAAAACTTGGAAAAGATGCACAATATAAGAGTGGTGCATGTACTGTACTCCGTTTGCAGGACTGGTACAAAAAGAGAAAATAAACCCAAAGCATTTTAATTAGCTTTTGGTGTTATCTAAGAAATGAAATGCTTAAAAGAGCTGAATGAATGTAAGAATCTTAAATATTTTATCAATTATTAGGAGTGTATTTGGTTTCTATTGATTTAACATATGTGGGTAATTCTCTGCAAACATCAATCTTTATTCTTTTCTTCATATATTGTGACTGAGCAGTCATATAGTGCTTTCTTGCCACTAGAGGCATTAGCATATTCTTCATCTTTCTCTTTATAAAAAAAATTAAGCAGAATACACCAAATCTCCATCTTACTCAGGATTTAAAATATCCTCCTTCAGGCAAAACTCACTTTAAATTTTGAAAAGAAATTTAATAAATTTATTTTCTGTTAACAATCGAAAACTAGTATAATTTTTTTTTATCCCTTAAAATGGGATAAATGTGTAGTGCATTAACTGTGGTTCTAATTGGATGCAATATTTTTAGAAATTTTTAAAGAAGTTTGTGTATTATCTGGTAAGTATTTTGGATAAGTTGATTATATGTTTTAAAATGATATAAAATGACATTGAATCTGAATCCCTTCATCATTGTGGAAGGAAATTTGAAGTTTGATCTATCCAAAGCCAGAGGATACCTGCGTTTCAGCTTCAGAATACCAACCAGCTATTTCTACAAGATTTTGCCTCTAATTAACAGTGATATATTAGGAATAGGGTTTTTTTAATGACTAAGTCTAAAATGTTCCTCTTCAAAAATAAACAGATTGATATGAACCTGAAAAATACATGAGGGAGAAATTCCAAGATGATAAATTGGTGGTGAAATATAATCTTTGTTCTCCAAATAATTTAAATCAATAAATTAACCAAAAAACCGCTTACCATTCAGATACCATTTATTATTTTCCTTTTTGGAAATTGTCATTGTTATGTGTGCAAAATTATTTTGTATTTCATATACTTTAGAGCACATGTGAACTTAATTTTGTTTGAGGATTGAGTTTCCATTATCCAGCTACTAAAAAACCAAACAAAGTTTTAAATGTTATCTGACTGGTGGATAAAGTACCTTGCCTATTTTGAGGACCACTGTGGTTTCCGTAGTGACAGAAGAAGAGCCTATCAACATGCAGAGCTTAATATTCCTTTCTATTTCTGTTTTGTATATATTTAATATTAGGACACTTAGAATTATTTGTAGCTCTTTAAATATAGATGTCAAACTGCTAGTGTTGGCACTCTTAACTACTATGAGAAACAGAACTGTATCTGTAAATCGCAGATCATGGTGACAATCATCAATATATCGACAAGTAAACCACGGTAATTGGCATTTCTTATTGAACTGTGTGACATCTCAGTTTTGATGTAAGAGAAAGGATCTTTAGTTTATCATTTTATCACAGCCATTCAGTCACAGAGAACATGTATGATTACTTTGAGCATGGGTAGACCCATTGTAAGTACAGTATTTTAGATTCTATTACACAAAATTAGACATCAGGTGAATTTCATATGACGAGACATATAACTTCTCTCCAAGCTGGCCAGAGATATAGAATATACTACACCAATAGACTACACCTTGAAAAGTGAAGAAGTTTGAATGAAACAGGAGAAAAGTTCTTCCTAGAAGGCAGAACTGAGTCAAGTGGGCTTATCTAACATAACTAAAAGAGAAAAAGACTTTCAGAGAACACTATTTTTTTCAAATACATAAAAGGCAGCAGGAAAATTGAAGAGAACTGTTCATCACAATGAAGTAAGATCAGGCAAGAATTAAAGGGTTCAGATTTCAGCAAGGAAGTTTTCTACTACATATTATTGGAAACTTCCTAAGGAAGAAGATAATAAGGAACTGAAATAAATTGCCTATAAGCCTTTGGAGTTTCCACTTTGGAAACCTTCAAGAAGTGATTGCTTGTAGATCTGTCAAGTTGATTTCTGTCTTCAGGCACAGTTAAGGACAAAACAAGTGCTTTAATTCCTATCTGCTATGGTTCCTGGATCATTTTCTTTGATAAATTAACTGTGAGACCTCTAAATACAGTTAATATATATTTCATCAGTGAATGCTTCAATTTAAGCCAAGGAAAAACAAAGAAGCAATATTAATGAAAGAAATAAAAGAGAGAGTGGTTCAGAAGATAGGATTTATCTCAGAGCTGTTGTTATACTACTACTACTTCTACAAAAAGTGTTAGTTTTGCCAGTGAGTTTTATGAAAAATGGTGCTAGTACTAGTGTACTTTTGAAATGCCCATCTCTGAAAATATATGCTGTAATTCAAAATAATAATAGAATATAAAAAACCATGAATATCTTTCAAAATCAAATTTATTGGACAGCAAGTCTACTATTTTTAGAGATACCTCCCAGTTTTGTTGTTGTTACATATTGTAAGTTTTCAGCAATACATACATCGAGGTACTTCAGTACAAACGATCCCCACTCCTCACCTACAGGATCTTTGTACATAAATAGATTCAATGTGTGACACAAATTATTCACAAATTGCACTGGAAGGCAACATTGCTTGATTTTAGAATACACTTCAGAGTCTGTACAGGAGACAATTCACGTCTCAAGAATGAGCCATTTCATCTGTCGTTTCCTAGTTATTGACTTCTCCCCTGCTTCTGAAACCTATAAAGAGATTTCTCTATGACTGTTTTTCTCTGTAAGTATTTAGAACAGCACACTAGGATCTGAACATGCATATAATCTCCAAATCACACTGTTGCCTCCTCATAAACCCAGCTAAGCTAGGTAATAGTGCATCTCCTGGCCAGTTCTGTCCCGCTTAATAGTGCACAAACAACTTATGATAACACAGTTGAAGCAATGAATAATAAAACAGCAGATGGAAATAAACATCAGTGCAAGCAGAGTAATGCACATCTAGGTGATAAACTGTAACTGTCTACTGCTTTGGAAAGGGCGTGTTTCTAGAACATCTTTTTTGTAAACAGAGCAGAGTTATTCTGCATTGTTACTAGTTCTAGTTTGCGTGGTTCATCAGAAAACTGATTCCCCGTGCTTATTTTTGTGCCTGGTCTTTAAATGATCTTCGTGTCCTCTGTCATGGCTGATTCTCTACTGCCTTGATACATCACAGACATGAAAGAGCAGAGCAAATGGAGTAAAGAAGAGAATGAATAAAGTACATACAGCTAGGGAAAGAGTTTTCTCCAAGACACTATATTCTCATAGTTTCGACATTCCTAGCATTCCTACAATTCATCATTTTGTGACTCAGGCAATGTGACACATGTACACTGAACATGATACCTTCTTTCTTCCATCCCAAAACTTCTTGAGTGGTTTGCCTTGGGTATGTAATTTGATCACCATTTTGCTTTGGTAGCCACTGACTTATCATGGTCATGTTTTCTTCTGTTTTGACCACTTTCTCTAAGATTCTCAATCTTTCTGCATCAAGGTTTTTGAAGCTGTGGGAAAGTCAAGACATGTCCAGCAGAAGTAGCTAGAAAAGAGGAGCTAGAGAACAATTGGTATTACTATTAAAACCGAGGTAAAGAAGGCATTAAGTGCCTTTTCCTCATCCTTTGTCACTGTGTTTCCCCCTGCATCCAATAAAGGATGGATATTCTCCTTAGCCTTCCTTTTGTTGCTAATGTATTTATAGGAACGTTTTTATTGTGTTTTACGGCAGTAGCTAGATTAAGTCCTAGTTGGGGCTTGTCCCTTCTAATTTTCTCCCTGCATAACCTCACAACATCCTTGTAGTCCTCCTGAAATGCCTGCTGTAATGGCTTAGCCTGAGGGAAGACCCCAGACCTCCAAATTATATTCTTTAGATGATATAAGACGGCAGAAAACAGGCTGCAAGCTTAAAAGATGGTAAAATAGTTTTATTCACTAACACGCTAAAAATAAAATAATAATAATAATGCAGATATTAAGGCAATACATAAAGATACATTTCCCTTCTCCCAAACCCCACCAATCTCACCTTCTACCAAATGCATGAAGTTAAAATAAAACATGGGATTTTTAAGAGTCCTTCAGAAACAAAGTCTCTCTCTTCTGCTACAACTCCATTACAGACAGTAGTCCTGCCCGGGAAAAAACTACTGCATTGAGAAAACCAGTCCCTCTCCCAAGAAACCGTCCATCGGGTGTGTTTTTTAAGGATGAGTTATTTCCAATCTAGATAAAAGTAAAAGCTCCTTCTCTTCAATCTCCACAAATATCTCAGTATCTTCGCACTTCTAACGGGACACTCCTACTGCGGTGTGGTAAACAAACTCTCCATCCCCCCAAATATGTTCCATGGCTTACTGAAGAATAGTTAAGTTGTATTTAAAGCTCACCAAGGCTTACAGAAGGAAAAAGTCCCAGCTATATATTTGATGTATCTTTTCTCCTCTGACTCTGGGGTTGCCATAATAGGTCCCCGGCCACGTGGCCCTGCCATGTTGTCTCCTCTCCGTGCAGCCAGGTCTTCTCTCTCTCTCTCTCTCTCTCTCTCTTGCTTGGAAGAAAGGCTAGTATCTCATAGTGTATACCTGAAGAATCTTGACCTTAGAAAGTTCTCATTATATCTCTCTCTTGGCGTGCGGTCTCCGATGTGGTGTTTTCCTGCAGCATAGTAGGTCTTAGTTTGAAATGAACCCACACCTCCAGAAGTGGCGAAGGTCCCGCCAGGGTCTAGGAACCGCCAGCGTGGCACTGCCGCTGCCCAATTCACATTTCTTCTCCTGCCACCCCTCAGGGAGGCGGCAGAGCCAGGCAGCTGTAGCCCCGGAGGGGCTGGAGCCCCCCCAAGGGAGCTACAGCCCTCTCCCTCTAGTTAGGAGCCAAGAGCTAAGATGGATGAACTTCCGGCGTCACTTCTGTCTTCTTCCTCCTCAATATGCAAATTTCGCTAGGTGAAACAACTGTTCATTGGTCCAAAACTTCATCCAGTTAGAACCCGTGACACCTGCCCCTTCTTCCGAAGGTCATAAACTGTCTTTTTTTTCCTGAGCTCCAGCCAAAGCTCTCTGTTCAGCCAGGCTATTCTTTTCCCCCAGCATGTTTTGGCACATGGGGACACCTTGATCCTGTGCCTTTAATATTTCTTTCTTGAAGAATTTCTGGCCTTCTTGGACTCCTTTGCCCTTCAGGACTGCCTCCCAAGGCAGTCTGCTAAACAGGCCAAAGTCTGCCCCTTGTAAGGTGGCAATTCTGTTGACCCCCCTCCTTACTTCCCTGAGAGTTGAAAATTCAATCATATCATGATCACTGAGCTCAAGATGGCCTCCAGCCATCACATCTCCCACCAGTACTTCTCTGTTCACAAACAGCAGGTCCAGTGAGGCAGCTTCTCTAGTTGGCTCCCTCACCATCCATGTGAAGAAGTTATTTGCCACACACTCCAGGAACCTCCTGGACTGTTACCTCTCTATTGTGTTCTATTTCCAGGAGACATTTGGTAAGTTGAAGTTCCCCCTGAGAACAAGGTCTTGCGACTGTGACTTGTCCCAGCTGCTTATAGAATATTTAATCTGTCTCTTTGTTCTGGTTGGGTGGTCTGTAACAGATTCCTATCAGGATATCTGCTTTTTTGGCCCATAAATACTCAACCCTATCATTGCCATCGTTAGCTCTAGACAATTAAAACACTCCCTAGTATACAGGGCCACACCACTGCCTCCTGAAAGGTTAAGTTTGAAATGGAAAAATGAAATGATAGCTTGAGTCTAAATTCAGAAATGTAAGATTCTGATTGTATTATGCTTTTAGTGGAAGTGACTAGATTCTGGGTTTGAGAACAGAAAAGTCTCATCAATATCCTTTAAAAGTTATTTAAAAACGTAATTTGTTTTTTTACTTGTTAAAAATCAATATTCTTTGTCTTGACTAACTTGAATATCTGTATCATTGGCTACTTTTTGAACACACTATTCACTCTCATTTCTAGAGTGATTCAATTAATGAATATTCATTAATAAGCATGCTGAACCACATAGAGCTTCTCAATTTTCCAAAGGTTACTTCTCTCCATCGAGAAAGTTATCAATTATTCTACATTTCTCTCTCATGTCTTTCACTTAGTTATTTATTCAAGTGAGAAATACAGACCCAGTTTGACATGAATCACTGAAGCAAGATGCTTAATAGTATAAAAGCATTGCTGCTGTGGTAGAGTTTATTAGAACTACTCACCCTGCCTTCTCATTATCCACAGGAAGGATTAATACAGATTTGCCTGTTATGAAAATTTCATGCCAAGATCGTGTAAGGAAAAAAAAAATTCTCCATTAGTGTCTTCAGTGCAGTGCATTTTATTGTGATCTCAATAACACGAAAAATGTCAACGTGACATTAGAAAAGATAAGTAGATGGCAGTAGTTATTCGCTAAACGGTTCTCATTTATCCAATATCAAGATTTAGCAACAGTTTTCCCTAGGACAATAAGAGCCAGGACAAGTAAGTTACTTGTTGTTCTTCAGTGTTCAAGAATAGCTCAGAGACGTGTCTGTTGAGAATGCTACTCTTTTGTCTTGTCTGTTTTGTACTCTGAAAACGAAGAGAAAAAAGAAACCTCCAAGACTGAGACAAATGCAGGTATTGTCATGCTCATTCGACTGAGATGAAACGGCCAAAAGTCTCAATAGTATTGTGGTAAATAAATTAATGTACCGTTAATGCAAGAAAACCGTATGTGGGCTAAGGCATGATGAAACAATTTGCTGTTCCAGTTTGATTTTTTTTTTTTTGTTCTAACCCCAGTAAAGGGTTGTTTTGGTTTCTAAGACTGCTAGGAATACACGAGCTTTACTGTGGAGTAAATGTCTTACTTTTTACTTGTTGCTGCTTGAGGGTTAATGTTAAACAAAAATGTTCCAAATCTGTAAGTGTAGATGCTTAAAACTTAGCTTGAGTTTACATAACTTACTAAATCAAGAATTAATTGTCAGCATTGAAACTAAAACCATGGTAAAAATAATAGCGAGTGATTTCATTATAACTATAGGCAGAATGTTAAAAAAAAGAAAGTTGAAAGTCTACTTTTGCAAGCATACAGGTAAAATTTGCTGTGTAAATAACTATGAATATAAGGAATCATTCATAGAGAAGTAGGAAAAGCTCTTGATAGTAGAAGGTAGATAATTGTAACAATCTGTCCAAATATTTCACTATAAATTAACTGAAAAGGAGTTATAATGAAGAAAGACTAGGATCACAGTTCATTGAACAGTTCAATGTAATTGAGTTCCTGAAGTGATATGGTATGGATTAAGGGCTCAACTTTATTGGGTCAAAGGATTAATTGTCCTTTTAAGGTGAAATTTCATGAGGTTGCTGAGCCAATTTAACAGAGAGTAGGTTGGGGGAATGAGTGCCACTTTTAGCAGCAGCAATTTCCTCATATCTGCTGGGACCTCCCCTTTCTAAAACTTTAGCTGTGATGCCTTACAGCTTCTAGAGAGAAATGGAAAAACTCTGTAAAACAGGAGAAAAATCCCCACAAGATTTTGAGGGTGTAGAAAAGGAAGAAAAAAAAAATAAAAAGGAGAATTTATTTTGCCTAAGTGGGTACCACAGCAGTTGAAAACCTCACTTATTCATTATTTAGTTATTTTGAATGATATTCAAACCGAAACACATGAAAGGTCTTGTTATGTTTATAGGTACAAATATATTTGTAACTGATTTAATTGTGCAGAAGAAAACCACGTCTCCCGTATCTTTCTTAAGACTACTTTATGACATTTGTAAGACGCCTAGCGTATTTTTAGGTTCTTTTATGTATTTGACTCCTTATTCAGAGAGATAACCATTAGAGAGTTTTAATAATTGAGGAGAGAAAAAAGGAATACAAGTGACCTTGCCTAATACCACCTTGTCAGAGACTGAAAAGATTCATGCCTTAAACATTGTTATGAAGAAGTTTTCTTATTATAGAAAACTGTATAAAGAAGCCATGGAAACCCACCCCTCCGTAGAGATGCCTGACTGGAACTTTGGACCGAGAGTTAAGCCACCATGATTACATAAAGGGAAATCTATTGTTAATCATCTCAGGTCTGGGGAGAAGTAAACTGAAGGAGGCTGAAGGAAAAGAAAGCCAAACCCAGCAGCTGTGCTGAGAATCTTCCCTGGCTGGGTTCAGAGTGGGGGAAGCCATAGCCCACAAACCTATTTGCTGAGGCCAGGTTTGCACAGATTTCTCTCCCCAGCCAAGGTGGAAGGAAGAGGTTTTGGGTGTGTTGTAACCTCTGGTCGGAGACAGTGAACCCATCCTTCCTTACACAAACTGGCTATGGAACCCCCCACCCCAGGAAGGCCACATCCATGGGACATTCACTTGAAAGGCAGCTGAGGGGGTGTCATAATCCATCAAAGGCCACCTGAAGTGCTCCTCAGATTCATTCCTGAGGCTTCGCACCAGAGGACTGCACGTGATGTAAAGCGATGAAGTAGATCCAGAGTCTGCTGCAAGAGACAGTGGCAAACTACCCCCCCTCCCCGGGGCAGGTACCTGGCCATTCCCACCTGGCCTGGACATATATTAATCCATTGGATTCTATGTTTCTTGGGGGACCCTCACCACCAAGAAGACCAGATGCAGAGGATCAATGGAACACACCATCGTTTCCATGGTCGATCGTTGGGATCCACAGAGTGGTGATATTCTCTTTAATCTGTCTCTTTCTCTCTCTTTCTGTCCCGCCACCTTTTTTCTATTTCTTTCTCTTCCTTTTTCTCTCTCTCTCATATTTACTATAAAATAAAATCCATACTATTGACATTGGCATACGGTCTCATTTGCACCTAAATTAGGGCAGAGAAATTTCTAAATAATTTTAATAACCGGACTGTTACACACCTAGTTGTCACACTGATGGCAGTGGTCTTCTGTCAGCCAAAAGCTGTATCCCTACACTAGTTTGCTTCTAGGTAAGTTTAACAGAACTGGTCCTGTTGGTGTGAATAACAAAGCAGCTACAGAAGTCTGCTGTTTTAAGGAAAGAAGTGTACCTCTTGCACAATACTGCAATTGTTGATAATGGGAACAGAAGTATAGCTTAGAAATGTGAATTGCAGCCTTTGACATTATAAAATGCATATCCAGATGAGGACTTTACAATTTACAATTTACTTTTTTACTCCTTTGTGAAAGCTTAATCTTATTTAATGGCATGTATCTTGTGGGTCAGAAGATTCTCTAAGCAATATCTGGTGTTTTGAGATCTCCAAGTCATGATTCCAAGAACTTAATTTCATACCTCTTTCTAGATATACAGCTTATATGTTTTGGTTCATTGAGGAGTCTTGAGTTTATCTGTTTGTTCTGTTTGTGGTTTGTTTTATGCTGTGCCTTTACTTCACAGTATAGTAGTAGTAGTAGGGGAAAATAACTTTAAATCTCTAATTTGCCTGTCTGAAGTCTATGCCATATAAACAATTAATTTTGACCCACATCTGCTTAGTGTTTTCACCTTTTAAGAATAGGTTATTAGAGTAGCTACAGCATATAAATGTCATTTATGGAGAAACAGGAGAAAATACCAGATGGTATTTTGCTGCAACAATGTGGTTACTTCAAAGCTCGTGGCATTACTGCTACTGTGTAGTATCCTGGTCATGTAACTAATGACAACACAGATCCCTGCTGTGCTTAATTTTTCTGAGGTTTCTATAAATGGTGAAAAAACCTCATTAGAATTATAATGCTTTGTGCAGGCCTGAAACTTTTGTATACTTTTCTTTTTCTTGGTAACCCCTTTGTGGAAAGATTTTTTGATACTAGACATACACATATTTTTTTGATGTGTGTACTGTCTAGTGCATTTACATTACGTGGTTCCCAAAATCACTCGGTAACACTGCAAATCAGTTAGTACCCACACACACTTTTTATGATTTTTACGTTATTGTAGCAGAATAGAGACCTGTAAACTCTTCTGGCATGTACTGTAATTGAGATGTCTGAGTAAACAAAAAAATGTTATCAAAACAGAGGTAGTGAGAAGTAGTAGAATCATTGACAGCATTTTTCTCCATTTCAGGCAATGCAAAAGTGGGATGAATGGTTGGTAGGCCAGAGGGTTGTGTTGCCATTTGGAAGTGCCTTGACAGGCTGGATAAATGGATAGAGAGGAGTGTCATGAAGGGGAGGACTGTGCTCATCCAGGGAGGAGCAACCCCCTTCAGTAGGACGGGCTGGTATCTGTCTGGAGAGCAGCTTTGCAGAGAAGGTGCTGGTGGGCAAGCAGTTGACTATGAACTACGCTCACATTGCAAACTGCTCAAACAGCTGTTGGGCTGCCTTAGGAAGAACATTGCAAACACATCAAGTGACCTGATCCTTTACTCAGGAGGGTTCCTTTGAATTTGTGTGAATACCTGGGGAGAGGAAGTAAAGACACTACAGCCAGTTTCTTTTCCATGGTGCCCAGTGACAGAACAATGATGGCTGGGCACAAACGGAAAGGAAATTAAATCTGAGCGTAAGAAAATGCTTTTCTGCAGACATAAAATGGAAGACTAAAGGAGCCAAGTTTCTCAATGATTGAGTTAAAAGGTGACTTGATAATAGCTACTAACAACTCAAGCTCAGAGTCTCTATTTCATGTCATTTTCATCCGTATGCTCTATGCTACTCTCTGTGCTCAACTATTAAGAGATATACAAGATTACTTATTAATGCTTTGAAAACTGTCCATTTGCAGTAACATATTGAACCATTTTAGTAGTAGAAATATCAAATACTGTCAGCCAATATAGTGGAAATCATATTCTAATACTACTATGATTGAAATCAGGTTTAGAAAATAGCTCCAAATAATCTCTTTTTAAGACTTCAAATGCATTACACCTTAGAAGGATCTCTACCTATGGCTTTAGTGATAGAACTGTTTTAGAGAGTTTCAAATATTCAAGGGACTTGAAAAAGATTGAAGCATCCAATGTAAATCTCCAGAAGGTACATGTACAACTCTTCAGTTCCTTTGAAGATTTCAAATCCAATTTTTAATTTAATCTTTTTAAGGATATTGTTTCAAATGCTAGTTAGAAATAGAAGAAAAAATGCCTATCATTTTCTCATTAAACCACTGTGTCTTCTTTCTGTACCTTGTATGAAGACACTGGCATTTAAAGTGAGCTACATCTCCAGGAGGCAATCTGCTTTTCACTTGCACTTCATATTTCCTTAACTGTAATTTGAAATAGGCAAATAAACAATCACAAAATTTCAAGTAATTACTGTACTTAATTTTGACATTTCCTGTTAATTAATGAGACATACCAGGTTTCCGTTTGTTTCATTATATTTAATTTATTAAACTTTTAAACACTGGAGAGGTTTCTGAATGGAGCACTGTTGCAACCCATCCCTGAAGGTGAGGGTAACGCAGGTTCTTGTAATGGATTGCTCGGGGGGATCTATTAACCCCCTTGGGTTTTTCCTTAGAGTTAAATAACACTCAATGACTGGTGACACACTCAAAAACTCTCCTCCCACCCCTCTGGGTGTGCAAACCTGGCCCCAGAAAAGCACCCTGCCACCTCCATAAATGGCCAAATGTTTGAGCCATTAACCATTAACATCTCCATCTCTCACAAGTGCCACGTCCTAAATGTCATTCTCCATTTGAGAATGACAGATTACACACATTGCATTTGCTTTTCTGAATCACTATACATTGTATGTTTTGGCTTATTAACATTATATAAGCACCAGATCTCAGCATTTTAACCATAAAATAATTACATGAGAAACCGGTCTAGTAGTTGAGGTTGGCCTATGGGTTATGTTTTTTTCTGGTATTACATTTCTTATCCAAGGTCTGTTTAAGTCAAAAGATTCTTACTGACAAGGCTATTTCAGACACGAGCTAAATGTAAACCTGTCTCATTCCTCACCAAGTGTTAGCATTGAAATCAGGGAGGAATTAGTCACTATTGCTGATTTTTCAAAACTGAAGCGTAGTTTCTACTCAGTCTTGAGAACCTGAACTTCACTGAATAGGATTCTTGCTTTATTTTAATGATCTGGAAGTAAACCATTGCTGTTTAACAAGTTTTTAGGCTCTTTCTGTGCTTGTTGTAGATAAATATGCACCTCCACCCTGAGACGGGATTGGGCAAATTTAGAGGAATGTAGATGCTTAATGATCATACTTAGGTAAGACTGAATCCCAATTTTTAATTGTCATGGTTTTGCCCCAGAATGAGTCTCTGACTATTTCTGTAAGCATATGTTAAAGTAAGTAGCTTATTATGGATCTGTCAGTAAAGAATTCTTGGGATAAAATGTGCAACAAATAATAGCCATTGGAGGTATTTGAATTCAAGTCTCTCCATTCCATATTGCGTGGAACTAGTTACCAGCTTGTAGAGTTATTTCTGTCTTTATTTAACCTGTAATTATTCTGTACATTAAGAAACAATTTTCATAGGAGAGCACCTCATTCCAGAGTAGGCTATAGCCTGGTGATCGAGGTTCTTTTCAAGAGATAGATGCATATTTCCTCAGTCAAAGGATGTATTGAACCTTACTGTCTTTTATGTTAAAGGAAAACAGTGCCAGAATTAGGCAAAGGGAAGCAGCACTTCCAGTTAATGTACTCAGAATTCTGGCTGCCTCAAGAACAGTGGTATCTGAGCAGGGTTTTGTAAGATCTAAGTTATATATTTGGGAACTACACAGAAAATTAAGTGTTCACTCTGTGCAGCTGGCACAGTACTTCTGCTGGCTTGGTCATCTGCTTCTGCCTCACGATTTTTTCTAGGATGTTTCCTCACCTCTGTAAGTTCCCCAGGGAAAGTTATTTGAATGTTTTGATTTTAAGTCTAGCAAAAATTCAGTACTGGTAAGGATATTTTACAAAGGTGACACATTGAAAATGTGTCTCCCAACTAATGGATGATTCTTTCTTTATATCTAGCTAAAGTCTTATTTCCTGTATCCTGTGTTAGGATTCAAAATAAAATTAAAAATCTAGTTCCATGCTGGATGCTTAAACATGACATTAACAAAACTTGTCTCTTTCTCAGTACAAGCTCTTTCTCATACAGCATTGAATGTGTTTATATTTCCATTCTATTGTTTATGAATAAATGCAGATAAATAGTGGTAAACTCAACTGGAATCTATTGTGATAGACTGAGATAGTACAATAGTACTGCAAGCTAACTCTTAACATTTTCTTTCCGTCTTGGTATTGCAGTCTAGAATTACCCTCTGGAAGAATCACAGTAAGGCAGGTTGGAATATAGAATTAACAGAAGGAAATGGCTTATCATTTGCTTTATTGTGCTACCATAAATTCTCAGTCCATTGATAGAGAAGCCTAAAACTGGAGTTTTCTTTCTCAGATACACATAAGATTATAACTTCTATAATTACTTTCTTATTCTAAAGGCTTTGTTCCCTGTTTTAAAGGTTTATTAAGTAACTTATTGCTGTTATAACCATTTTTAAAAATAGTATTTTTTTCATCTGTAGCCTTACAGAGTGATATTTGTACCCATATAATAATTGTGTGACTGGATGTGTGCAGGTACTAATTTAATTTCTACTTATTTTGAGGTGTAGCAAATAAAAAAAATCTGTGTTAGTTTTGAATTTTGTATCTATTTGCATGTGCATCCTTACTTTCTCTGAAACCCATAATGGACAGCTTGAATATGTGTACCAAATGATTTATACCAAGGACTGGGACCATGACTTTGAACTAATTCCCATTTGCCTGCTAAATGGAAAGAATAATTGGGCAACTTGATAAAGTATTTTTTACCACTGAGGCCAAAATTTTGCCTCTCCAGTGTGAACAAATTATTAGGGTGATTTGAGAAGCATCTATTTTACTTGTAAAACCTGAATGGTGGTCTCCTGTGTAAATAAATGAATGGCTTTTCTAGAAGCAAGGATATATCAGCAAGTTGTGTCAAAGCTCATGTGTATACTCTGTCACTGTGTGTCATATTTATAGATGGATGTAAGATGACAAAGAGCTAATAGCTGACTTTGTGTTATGGCCCTTTTCAGTATGAAGTTACTGATTCATGTTGATTGAAAGAAACATTAATTTAGCAATCCCAGCTTTACAGAATTGCTATTTTTACAGGGGTTGCAGATATTTTTCCAAAACTTCAGCTTTTCATTTTTTTAGCCTGCCTTGTCATCTGGTACTCATCTGCAAGATACCCATTATTCTTTGTCTCATTCTGCACTGAATTCCCCTAAATCTCTAATTCTTTTAGATGTGGTGGCATACATAGGCTATTGCTCTGTTCACTTGGTGCATGACTGCTTGTAAAGTTGTGGCAACTGAATTACGTGCCTTTGCCCTCAGTTTCCTTAACAACTGTCTTTTAATCAATTCCTGGGTCTGGATTTTCAAAAGTGGGATAGTTATTTTGCAGGAGTGAAGCAGAGGAGTGGTATTGCTACCTTTTTGTCATGTGTCCACTGTAAAGGGAGTTTTTCCAGTTTAAGGAGTACTTGCTAGAATACCACCGGGAACAGTGTTTTTTTCCTGGATCACATGTATTACTTATATGACACATACTAGAGACGAATGTATGGAATCCAAAATGTAAAGACAGAGATTGTGCAGGAAGGAGGATGTATGCTACTGAGTTCTAGGGGGGAAAAGTAAAGGAAAGATAATAAATACTGAATTCTCTTAGCACAGTGTAAAGAAGTAAATAGGGCTAGCAAAACTGGTCTTCTAAAATCTCTTTAAATAAACAGAATATTTGACTCATTTAAATCCCTAAATTTGGCTTCTGGTACAGCTGAGGTTTTTTAGATGTTGAGGGATATTTTTAGTGAATTTGTGTATATAATTTCACACATCACCAGCATCTTAAAGCCACTGAATGATGGACAAGCTGGTATGAGATGCATAATAGACATTATGCAAAGCAGATGATCTCCTGCTATAGAACAGCAATTTCAGGTAGTAACATAAATCTTATAAAAAGGAATTTTCTAATTATTATCCAAATTATAGTAACATTTCTGGTACTTTCCAAACAAAATTTTATGGTGTTGTGTGAAAAGGATGAAGACACACAAGAGAATAACAGTCTGAGACAAACTGACATACAAAGGGAATAGCTGATCTCCCCTGGATGTTGCAGATGACTGCACTTAGAGAAGAAAAAAAAAAAGAATGATGGATTACATTTGATCTTTGAAAAGATTTGACAAGCTGAATATACAGAAGCCATATAGTATTTGTAATTGCAAAAAATCACATCATTTATAATTGTTTAAACCTTGAACATAAGATCAGCTTGGATAATAATCCAGTGAGAACATGCCTTTTTATTGTTTCTCTCTGACGCACAGCTGTAAAATCGGTCTAGAAATGCTGTTTATCAGACATGAAAATATTCTTTTGAAAACTAATGAATGAAGCACATACTGTAGACAGCACATTCAGTGTGAAAATGAAACATGTTTTTCCTTCTATGATTTTATGAAAGTGGAAGAAATGAAGGGAAATATTATGCTTCCATAGTGCTAACATAATTTCCATAATTGCCTAGGATAACTATGTTTTTGAATATCTGTATTCTTCAAAGCTTTTTGAAATGTGGAGAACTTGAAAACAGGGGTTTAAAATCAGGTTTTGTGATATTCAGGATACTTAGCTGAAATTTTACATTCTATTGTACTACTAAAATGTTACATCATATTGTTATGTTCTATGAATGATATTGCTACCCAATATGCTATTGGATTTTCATTTAGCATGAAAATGCTTCCCAAAATTTGCTGAAATAGGAGCGAGTAGTTACTCATCTTGAGTTCTCAAAATAGTAAGAGCAGTCAGCCTTACTGTGATCACTCTCAATATCTGTGCAATTGACTGAAAATTAAGCTCAGGGTTTAAATTCAGTTATTGCCATAAATAGTGGGTTAATACACTTCATTCAGAAGACAAAATTGTGAAGTTTTTCATAAAAGTTCCCCTTTAATGGGTATGTATATCTGTACATTCCAAATGGGATATAAAATCCAGCATTTAGATTTAAAGTTGCTACAAAAGATGGGTATGAATCGTAACTCGAATAAATAGGGACAGTGTGTCTTGAGAGTCTTCGCAGTGGTCAATACTCAAGTTATGTGACTGAATATTTGGTGTCTCTTTGATTGAATTTGCAGCCACTGTAAGTCACTGTTCTGTGTCTAACAGCCACATCAGTTTATTCAACTGCTGACCTGTATGTCTGGTATTATGGACTAGTGCAAATTGCATGAATCTGGACTTTTAAGCCTAGCATGAGCTAGAGCACTTCCCTTTATGACTTCAAAATCTACTTAGCATTCATCTTTCCAGAGAAATCTTCTCTTAGTTAGCTAATGTGTCAGTTATTGCCGCCTGGTCTTTCTAATTCACAGAGACCTACTGACCCTTGTTCTCCTTGAGCTCTGCAGACATTTTCCATTCAGTGTGAGGGTGAAGCTTAGTCTATGCTTTCTGATTATATGCCTCATGGAAGTACTGTGGTGATTTGTCACATAAACCCTGACTCCATAGAAAGCATTACAGTCCTTTATGCTCCTACCAGATGTTCCATACATACT
Organism: Ptilonorhynchus violaceus; assembly: GCA_013397565.1. NCBI lineage: Eukaryota > Metazoa > Chordata > Aves > Passeriformes > Ptilonorhynchidae > Ptilonorhynchus > Ptilonorhynchus violaceus. Next base: position 1,089,320 of record VZRJ01000411.1, read on the forward strand.
TTTCTGAAAACTAATGAAGTAATGTAATCAAAAAAGATATTGTCAGTCCTAAAAATCTCTGTTAAACCATTTGCTGCTCCCTCAGTTTATGCATGTGAATGATCCTTGAGATGTAACTAAACTAATTTTTCTCGTTTCCTGTTCAGCTGCCAGTTAAGCTGAACAACCTCAGGTACTAAGCAAAAGAAGTAGTAAAAAATGTTTAAATCCAGAGTGTCTTCTCTGGTTGGGCACAGCTTGTATTGTCCATGAGACTATGACATGTCTGGTAATTTGTACTTATCTTAAGATTCTGTTGATTATATTTACTTCAGATGTAACTTAATTCACTAAATTCAAACATATGGGCTGTAATGATATCCCAAGGAATGTTCCACACAAGTTGCTCTAATGCTTTCTGACAGTGGCATTTATTGCGTTGTATTTGTATTGCTTTAATAGCAAATAGTCTAGTGTCTCTCTGATAGTTGAAGAATTCCACTGCAATAACCTCTGCCTTTACCATACAAATCTAATAATATTTGGGACCAATTCACAAACCAGTCTCCTTTAATCTGTAGGATGCCCATGGACAACATGCACATGGCTTTCTTCTTATTTTACCATATTATCAGCAACCTTATATTAAAATATTATAGCTGGTAGTGAGCTGATGCTAGGCAGCCAGTATTTAAGTAATAATACCTTGAAAAAAGAGGTAGGGATTTATTTTTTTTTTTTTTATTTTTGTCTTTTAGTAAGACAGGCTTCATAGAGTCCTTTGAACTGTCATTGAGTGATTTTAATGCAGGTGCCTACTGTCACAAGATTATATGGATGTTGATGCCATGGCAAGATGATGTGTGGTCACACAATGGGGGCTGCCACCCCTGTTAGAGGTAGCAGGAAGGTGGCAGAAAGATTTATTCATGTTGCAGCCTGCTGTTATCTGTAGTGCCTTTGGGAAGAGATTGACAAGCAGTATGTTGTGAGCTGTGTCAGCTGCTCTGATGACTTACTGCAGTTTTCAGTTAGGAGATTATGCATTTTTTCTTTCATGTAATCTTTATACTTGTCTGCCCATCTGTAATTCAGCCATAATTGGTCTTTGCGTTTTTTTTTCTGCCATTGCTCTGCTGTGAGAGCATGTTGTGAAGTTTCCACGTTGGATATTTCCTTCATTATTCCTACTTGCCAGGAGCATTGTTCTCGTCGGTGTCTATATTGTGCTACTTTTTCTCTCATTATATAATGCTCCAAATATCTCTTTCTCTTCATAATGTGAGAAAGGTCATAGGTGCCCAGGGATGTGATATCTCTCTGTGACAGTAGAAAACGTAGACGTGAAATAAAGAGTTTGTATGCATTAATATCCACTGGGGGAATAAAGTCTGAACTAGGAAATCCTGTGACTTGTAATGAAAATCACACTGTTTATGTTCATTTAAACCAAATTCAGCCTTTTGGCACCGAAAACATCTGCGGCTGCAGTTTTTTTGCATACTATAAATTGCTGCTTATGTTATCATTTCAGCCCTTATGGACCCATTTCCATTTATTCTTCAGAAAATATGTTGTTTTTTGAATTGAAAGTTTTCAAGGTCATGGTTTGGGTCTTCTATCTCCTCAGATGATGACTGGACAGAAAACAATAGCATATCTTTTAATACTATTTGTCCTATTTAGTACTTTATATATTTACCTGGGATTTTGTATTCTGAGTGTTTTGAAAACATAAATTATTTCCAGAACTCCTTTTGAGGAAAATGCGTAGTAGTATTACTATTATGTGGAGTACAACATTAAAACAGAAGTAGATATTTTCTCACATGGAAATTGCTAAACTTCGTAGGAGGTGGTGGGTTTTTGACTCAGTGAGTTGGTAGCCTGAAATCACTCTCAATAGGTTATTACATCTAATAGAATGAAGTTTGAATACAAGAAGTTCCTCAGCATTCTCTAGTGGTAGAGTTGTGGCAGAAGTTGAAACTATTGATTTGGTGGCACTTTAACTTGACAAAGGAGTTGAGATACATCTATAAAGTCAAAATACACACAATCTGAAATTGACTTCACATATATTTCAAGGTACTGGCATACAAGACAGTTTTCTTCTGGAAGCCATGTGCTAAGTCATTCCTCTTTGCATTGTGACCATGTAGGCATGTCTGCAAAGAGATGGGCTTGTTCACAGTAGAATGGATTGTACCCAGAGTAACAGCTAACTCCAGCTAGGATCAAAGGAATTTCATCTGTGACACTGAAAATCATATGTGGCACAGAGTTAGTGCTCTAGAGAAATTAATCTCCTTGGCAGGTCATCATTGCAAAACTGTTCCTGTGTGGTTTTAGATGGCTGCATACTTTACCACTATTACAGGAATCTGCTGAATCATTAATCATATTTGGATTATTTTTTCCTGGAGCCTTGGCTGTCTTAAAGTAATGAAAATACGTGGTAAAATATTGTTGCAGATAGGTAAAACCTTGCAAAATGAAGGCCTTTTAACCCCTGTAAAATCATGGTTCACTCCTGTTACTTTGGCTAAGTAAAAAGGCCTCTGGGAACAAGCTCAGCTAACTTAGAAGTAGAGAAAACAAGTTACATAACTTTCGTGTGATCACCTTGTGTCTTATGGTCACTGGTTGAATTATTGTTTGTTGTGTTTCAATAGTATGTATTTTGATAATGACTAACTGCTTAAAAAGACTTGGGTTTTGTAATAAAGCTCGCTCTCCTTTGCACCTGCCTGGGAGCTCTGTATCACTCTATCGACACAAAATACGAGCACATCATCCATTACTGTTCTAATATAAATGATTTTGATAAGGTTTGAAAGAAGATGAGCCAAAACCCCCTGTTGTATTCTGCAAAACTGCAGCTTTCAGGTAACTCTGGAAAGAACACCCAAGGTGTGCATATGAAATGGTCTTTGTCAGCTTTTAAAAACAGGCATGCAATTTTATAAAATATTAGTGACAAGAGCCTACCTAAATCAACAAAGTCATTTTGTGTATGAACAAATCGTTCAGACTCCTTTTTGTGGAGCGGTGTTTTTCTAAAATTTGGGTTCCACGAGCCTGGGACTAAATGTTCATGGTAAAGTGGTCTCAAGATAAAACTTGCTTCTTAGAGAGTGGCAAAAGATATTTGTGTTTATTGTGATAAGTTAAATCAATTATATACGTGCAATATTTTGAATAGAGACATGTTCTACCAAAGATCCTCAAATTAAATACAAACAATAATAAGTAATTTTTTCTCTCATTTCTTGTGTTTAATTAAACAGATTTATTTTGAAATCTTCACCTCCCTGCTAAACCTTACATCTCTAGACTTTTCATTTCAGGTAAAATCTGGCAGATAAATACACCTATTTTTCACATTTTTATTTCAGAGTAAAACTATAAAAACCTGTAAAGATGGGAACTAGAAGTAAGTAGAAAAGGGCAAGGAGGACATTGGAGACGACCACTTTCAAAAATCAAGAGGACTTCCCTGCAAAATTATTTATCGATTTTCCAAGAGAAATTATAAATATCTTGACAAAAACAAGGGCACAGCTGTCTGAGGAGAGAGTTCAGCCAGTCCTCAGTATTTGCTGCAGTAACACTGCTGTTAACAGATTTCAAAAAAAATAATTTCCTACTTAGTATTTTGTGGGTTTCTTCTTTTCTTGGTGGGATTCTCAGTGATCAAGACCTTACAGATCTTCCTTTTTTTCTTTTTTCTTTTGCCTTTTTACCCCACGTTCCCTCTAGTAAGCTGCAAATTAATGGTATGAACTGCTCCTTTTTGTATTGCCCTAGACACTTTTGGTTTGTTCCCTTTTCTTTGTTTTCAGATCCTGTCTTTGATTCTCATTTTCTCTGCCTTGATATAGTAGCATATAGAAAATTTATATGCAAAATATTCTGTCTAAAAAATTAGCCACTTTAGAACAGTAACTTCCAGCATGTAAGGCACAAAAATCTGCCATCAGAGACCAACCCTTCCTTTGCTGGGAAGCCATATGAGGAGAGGCTGAGGTCACTTGGTCTGTTCATCTTGGAGAAGAGGAGACTGAGGAGACCTCATTGAGGTCTTCAGCATCCTCACAAAGGGAAGCAGAGGGGCAGGTACTGATCTCTTCTCTGGGGTGACCAGTGACAGGACCCAAGGGAATTACCTGAAGTTGTGTCAGGGGAGGTTTAATTTGGATATTGGGAAAAGGTTTTTCACCCCCAGGGTGGTTGGACACTCGAACAGGCTCCCCAGGGAAGTGGTCACAGCACCAAGCCTGACAGAGTTCAAGAAGCATCTGGACAATACTCTAAGGCACATGGTGTGACTCCTAGGGTGTCTTGTGCAGGGTCAGGAGCTGAGACTTGATCCTTGTGGGTCCCTTCCAACTTAGGATATTCTCTGATTCTATGAACCCAGTCACCTTGATGCAAAAATTAGAATTCATAATGGAACTTAAAATTCAGGTCCATATTCTCTGTTTCTTTAGAGCCTCTGTCCTGTTAGCAGGAAATAGGCAAACCTTTAATATTTGATAATAATATAGGAGGTTTTTGTCTATGTGCTGTACAAATGAAATACTTGAATAATCAAGTTTTTGCTAATAATTAAAAAAAAATCTCAGAGTAAAAAGCCATATGCTAGTCCTCTTCCAATATTTCAGTTGAAATACTGGTAAAAAATAAAAGACATAAAGGGAATAAAAACAGGGAAAAGAAATTTTGCACCAGGAGGATGCCTTTTTATTTTATGTGCCTCAAATATCCAGTCTCAGAGGCAGTTAAAAAAGCCAAAGAATGTGGCTAATTCCTGGCAGTGATAAAAATGCTGTGGAAACAGATGTTCTGTTGCCACTTATCAAAAATATGAAGACACTGATACTTTGAATAGAAGTCCATGAAAATGAAATGGGTTTAGCAACCTCAAAATACAAAAAATAGCATTTTCTTCATGATGGATGTCACCATTTTCCGTTAATACTAATAGAACACAAAGGCATTCTTTGCAAAATTCCTAGTTAAAATATGTATTTTCTCCATACTAGTAGCATCATACTGGTTGTATGTTACCTCAGACTGCTCTGATTGACTGACATATTTCATGCTAACTCCTATTTATTAACATATTTCAATATGATTTTGTTATTTCTCTGATGGGAACTGCAGCAGACTCCACATGGACGATTGTGCCTTGGTGTGGTCTGTTTGTCCTAAAGTGAAAGAACTGAATAATTCATTTGAAATCAGTTTGAATTATTGTATGCTGAAAAGGAAAAACAGGATCCAAGGAACTCAAATCTTCATTGCTGGGACATATGAAATAATGGTAGGGTAGAGGTATTGTGTCCAAATTGGTAAAGAAGACAAGATCATCTTTGCTTTCTATGAAATTGTGGTTAGTATAGTTTCACTTTTACTGTGGCAGACTTGTTCCCTTATTCTGTGTGGATTTCAAATAAATCAAAATAAAATCTCTAGACAAGCTTTTACTTTTAGTTCTGGAATAAGGCACAAGTAGGTAAATCCCTGCCCAGGGATACGCATCTAAGAAAAATTTTAATAATCAATTGACTATTAAAAAACTTACAACTGCCATCAAAGTCAGGACTAATGTATGAAAGAATAAATAATGACATTTTGATCTCAGATATAGCAAATTTCTTATTTTTTCATGCATCTATTTTAATTTTGGAAACAGGAAACATGAACATGAGAATTAGTCCAGAAGATGACACACCACTGCCTTGCCATGTTTAACAAGGTGCAAATAAGTAGATAAGTCACATCTATGTATATATAAGAAATGTAAAGTAAAATACATTAGCTTAATCCACTGTAAGGGTGATTTCTACTAATCTGATTTTAGTTAGTGATTTAACAGACTAGACACATGTGCAGCCAGTTTTTTGACTCATTTGGTTAGGTACGGTTAGCCATTATAGTTTGCTATTGTTTGTCCAAACCTTAAATGTTATAAAAGTAAGAAGTTTAGAAACTGAATCATGATGTATTGATATTTCCTACTTTCATATTCTCTTTGGATTTAAAGATGGAGTGATAAATTTGCTTGAATTTGTAAAGTTTATTTAACAAATACTCCTAAATAGGCCTAAATATAGCTTTTGTAGGTTATAGATTTTCTTAAAAATTAAGATCTGTGTAGTTCAATTTACTCTTAAACTGTATTATGGTGTTATAGCAGTAGTATCTTGTGTTCCTACTGAGTGTCTTCAATTGCCACTGAAGAAAGGGTGTAAGTCATAAGTGGTGCTATTGACTGTGTATTCCCCAACAGACAGCCTCACCCACTTTCCCAGGGCAGCTGCTTCTTCCTTCTGGCTCTCAGAACCACCTGCCTCCACACAGGGCTCAAGGCAGGTGATTGATCCAGGTCTCATACCTCAGCTGATTTACCAAAATGTGCTTGGTAGGTGGAACTGAAATAGAGTTCGGCTGTTGTATCGTATCTAAGTAAGGAGATGAGGTAGGGATTTATTGATGACAGAAATATTTGAAAGGGAGAAGGATTTTCATTTATCTATTATTCATTTGTTTTTATGACTTTAATTACCTCTAATTCCTGTGCTTCTAAAAATGAATGTCATCTTAGTTTTCCAGCTGGCCTCTAACTGGGGTGGTGTGATAGTTAAAGTATGTGGCTTCTTACCTCTGTTGTGTTTGAAGATCATCTTGCTGCCCACCAAATGCTGGGTGAGGGGGAAGAGTGACTAATGAACAGTGCGGAGTTAACAGTTTCCAAAGAAAACAGGTAGCATAGACATAAAGGGACCATAGTGATAAAGGAACCAATTCCACTGCTGCTTGGTGAGTCTAATGCTACCCCTGGAAGTGCATATTTATGACTAATATGTAAATGAAACAGCCATCATTGGCTCCGACTAGGTATAAAGCACTGAACAACTGGAGAATTAAAAACAAAGGCAAATACTCTTTATGTTACACAATGTTTTTAAAAAAAAAAAAAAACCTGGAAAATTACACTAGTATAGAATGGAAACATCAAGAAAAATGCTATTTTTATAGTGATTTACTGGAAAGTTCCTTGAAGAAAAACAATTCCTTTGCATAGAACATTTGATGCTAATGCCACAAGAATTTTCTTAGCAGTGGAGTTTCCATTGAGGTAACTCTCAATGTTTCATTTTAGTTACATTGTAGACAACCCAAATATGGCAAAGGAGATTATTTCAATTTTATTAATGACTCTAAATAATACTAAGAGAACAGGAAAGATAAATCTCAGGGCTAAGCAAACATTATTGCAGTGAAAGATATTCAAGGCAGAAAATAGTGTGAGGTAGGATGCCAAAGACAAATACTTCACAGGGTGATTATTCTTTAAGCAGATGGTGCATAGAGCACTAGACTGGTTTTTGTGGCACGGTAGGTATCGCACAGCACATGTTGCTCTAAGAATAATGAAGACATTTGCCATCCCCAAAATTAAGGGGAAAATGTATCATGCTATAACTAATGAGCTGTCTGAGTTGTTTTTGTCTCAGTTTATTAAGAAAAGATTGGAGCAAACTACAGCAATAAATCTCTAGGATACATACATCCCAGACTGATTTGCATTCAAGGTCATGACAAAGTTCAGCAAAAATGCAGATCTGAGCAGAACAACTCTTCATGTATCATGCATTGCTGTGTTTCTTTTCTTTTTAGGCAGCTCTAATGAATGATGATTATTATTGTATCATGGTGGATAAGATGTCAGGTACAATATGTACGTGTGCATATTTGTCTTTCAGTGTTTGTCACATGCCCACTTGTAGCTTTCTAGTTAGGGTGGAAAACATTCAATACTGAACTTTAGAAGTTTATAAAAAAAACCCCAAAGTAGCTGTTGAGTCATAAAGAATATTTCTTCTGAGGAGAGATTCACGCTGCTTGATTTTATACATCCAACAAAAACGCCTCACACAGAACCTTATCTGTGCGTTATGAATGAGAAAAATTATTTTATTTGTGGTTCTGGTTTAGGACCTGGGAACTCGTCCTGGTGTGACTGTATCTGACTCTGGTGTGCATCTTCACTAGATTCAAACTCCATTTCAGTGATCTGATTTCTGTGGAAATAAACCAAGTACTTAAAATAGGCTTCAGCTCGTATAGGTTCTTAACTTTCTCCATTAATTTTATGTGGACATAAGCATCCCACCTTAGTAATTTTATTTAGGTTTTAAGGTTAGTCAGTTAGACATTTAGATACCCTCTGAGCAGTAGTTATCCATAACACAAATCTGGGCAATTTAATTTACATGTGATTTTGGATGGCATAATTTTATATATTTTTATAGTTCAATCAGGATAAATGGCAGTAATGTAGATATACTAAAAAGTAAAATGTGAAATATACCAACTCTTTGATGAAACTTAGGGTGAATTTCAGGGTTTATTGAAGTAAATTGGCTTTTTTTTAACATAAAAACTCTAATTCATACCCTGTGGCTTATAACTGGTCTGTTTTTCTCTCTGTTCATCATTGTTGTGCCCTTGCTTACTGATGCTGCTCCTGTTGTGTTATAACTACACTGTGTCTCTTTTGCTTCTATTTCATTTTTATGCCTGGCTGTATGTAGCTTTTGCATTCCTGAGATTGTAGTCCTTGGATAACAAGGTTGCAGCGGATGAGAAAATTAGTCTTCTTAAGTCAGAGAATCATTTCCTACATACAAGAAGAAACAGTACTGCAGAGAGGCCACTAATCTGATACTTACTGTATATTTTTATATAAACATAAATATATTCCTCCTTGTGAAGGAATCTCAGGAGTCTTGCTCATTATTGCTATCACTACTAAAAACTTCTGGAAGAAAACCAAATAATTAAAACATCCATCACCAATGAAATCTCTAGTCATCTAGTCTCTGCATTAGAGATCTCTGACTAAAGGACACAAGACAGTGTATGAGGCTAGGTTAATTTAATTAATTTTTAAGATACTCCTATAAAAATGGAATGAAAAAACAGGAAATTGAAGCAAAAATTATAGTATTTTTTGACATTTTTTGAAACAGGGAATAGAGATGGATGGATTCTTTTTTATTAAAAAAATCAAGCTATTAATAAAAAAAAATAACTAATGGTGGCCAGTTAAGAAGAATGGAAAGCTTTTTTTGTCATTTATTTTGTTTGTATTCAGTTAAAGCCCTTAGATTTGTCATGTAGAGTAAACCCTAAAAGTAGTTTCATTTAATTCCTTGAACAGCTTTTACTTAAAGAGAAAATTTTTACAAATTTTGTAAGTCTCTCTCACTGCAGTGCCAAAAAATATAATGTGAACAAAGGCAGACGAGGATGTGGTGTGTCAAATGAATCTGTTTCTTAAGTGTTCCCGTGCATCTGTAAAATTGTGTCTTTCACATAGGCTGATTATACAGTTTGCATACAAAACATTTCCCTGCCAGTGGTATTTTGCTGAAATAAAAATTCCCCAGGAAAAGCAATATTTTTTGCAGAAAGTTTCCATTTCGTTCTAGGTCAGGTCAACTTTAATCTCTCTATCGCCTGAGTAATTTTCTTCTTTTGTCTTTTATGCCTGTTGCATTATATAGAAACCAGAGGGCCCAGATGCACCACAAAACATGTGCCCAATTATGTCCTGCCTCCGTATTTGGATAAGTGGGAACGATTGCTACCATCATCACAGTTTGGTTTCCATGGACAGAAAATCTACACACAAAGATCACACAGGAGTGTGAGGTGCTTGGCCTGGACCCTTGACAACCCAAATGTTGTGCTGTGACAAACATGCCTTTACCCTTGGCAGTGTTTTAAAACTTCCCTTTCCATATGTACATTTCAGAAGAGGGAAGAAGAGGTGCTGATGATTAGTTTGCCACCACATATCAGCATGGTATTGCATGGCTTCCATATTACTTGGGTAGAAATAGCAGTGAAGATGGCTGAGGATTGCTTGTGCAAGCTAGGAAATGTAGGGTCTCTGGAGCATTGTTGCCACTGTCTTCACTGCTATTATCTCTGCTACATAGATGAAAGCTACTTTGAGTATGTCTGTGTCTTTTGTAGTTGTATGCTGAATTTCTCTATAGCCATATTAATCTCATCTGTGTTTGGCATACTTTAGTAGTTAAGAGTGACTCAAAATCTACCATCTCTTTTTCTTCCTTCCTTCTCTACCAGTGATGCAAATGATTTTCCTATAGAAAGAAGGAAACCTGGGCCGGCTACATGATTTTGCATTGCACTACAGACTCACTAATAAATCTTCTGGGAACTGCAGCAGCAACCTTAACAGCTTCTAAAACAAGCTGGACCTAAGGTACCACTGTACAGAGCCAGGTTGGATGTCTTAACACATGCAGGTTGGATAAACTACTCAAGGATATTTCAGAGCTGACTGTATTTTGATTTTTGCAGCTGTAACAACCTAACAACTCAGTAAAAGTTAAAATACTGCAACACACCAGTGTATATGAGCTGAAACAATCCCTTTTGCATAGTTAGGGTGAAGAGTGCCCTTTGGAAGTGTGAATTGGAAGGACTATTAGATGAAGAAATTTCATTTCCCTTTGTTTTACAAATTTTTTTACCATTACTCATGAACTAGTCAGGCTATATTTTATTTTTTTAATCACATTTTTTATGTCAGCTGAAATTTAAAGTGTGTAGAATTAGATACATTGAGCAGAAGGCTAGAAGTCTTACTGATATATTCCTTCATTCCTCACTGTTCTCCACTTCAGCAGGCAGAAAAGCTGTAATTATTAGACTTAATAATTTAAGCACCTCACAGGGCTGAGGACGGGTAAAGGTGAATATACTGAAGACAGTTCAAAGAACAAAACCCCCAAACACTCTGTCTGCTACTACTTCTTTGAAGTGACTGAACACTTGAAGTGTATAATTTTTAGCAATAAAAGCCTCTAGACATATTGCTGCTTTTGTGAAAATCTCAAGTTGCCTTGGGTTAAGTCATTTAGCACTTGTTTCCCAAATAAACCCACTTAGAATGCAGATGCTCCTGCTTCCATATATAAACATGTATTCATACACTCACATACATATATGTATATATATGTGTATATATATATATAAAAATTATTCATTAGATGAAACAAATATTCTTCATAGCAGAGAGGGCTCTTCCTTTACAGCTGAGATTGCCACATCCAGTATAGAGTCATGTGGAGTCTTGCCCCATCATTGCATCGTAGCAAATCTTGAAATCTGTTTTACAGAGTGGCATGGTGAATATTCCCCACAGGCTCACTGCTAAGATATCCATGTGAAAAAGAGCATTTAAATGATCTAATGATGAAAATAATTAGAACAAGAGAGTACATTTTCAATATCTCTGGGAATAAGTAGTTTGTCAGAACTGTAAGCGCAAATAGAATATCTCTGTTGGAAGCTTATTGATATAATAGTTGTTTTGCCTTGGTTTGGAAAAAAGTGGAGCCAATAAATAAGATATTTTTATCAACAAGATTATAGCAAAATCCTACCCATGTGGGAAAAAGCTGTGTGGCAATGAAAGAAGCAACTCAGTAAAGTGCTACTCTCTTTCTCTCAAATATTTGTTCAATGGGATCAGTGCAGTTAATTACCAATGGCTTCAGATGGGGTGATAAACAAGGAAGTATATGTCTCACAAATATGACAGCTAAGTTCATGTGTACTTATGATAAGTTTAGCCTTATATATGAGCACTATTTTATCATTGTCCAGACTGTTAAATTCTTCCTGTGATCCTTGACACGGTAGTGGCCTAAGTGAAAAAAGGTCTTCCATGTAACACCCAGCATTATTCAATAATTATTCAGGGTGGAGCTGCTTTGGTTTAGGTTTAGGCAGATATGACAATTTTCTATGCCAATTCCTACACCATCAGGACCAGAGCACAGTCCCTGGAATGTTTTATTTTAAGTGTGGACTCTGTGGTCACTCTGTGAGCCTGGATTGGAGACAATGATTTAAAAAAAAGTTACTCATCAGGGGAAATTGTATTTAGTGTGTAAGTGTACATAAAAATTCTTGAGTCACAACAACCCCAGGCCGTGCTACAGGCTGGGGCAGAGTGCCTGAAATGCAGCCCAGCATAAAAAGACCTGGGGGTGCTGGTCAACGGCAGCTGGACATGAGCCAACAGTGTTCCCAGATGGCCAAGAAGGCCAAGGGCATCCTGGCTTGGATCAGCAATAGCGTGGCCAGCAGGATGAGGGCAGTGATTGTCACCCTGCACTTGGCATTGGTGAGGCCACACCTCGAATCCCCTGTTAAGTTCTGGACCCTTCACTACAAGACATTGAGGTGCTGGAGCATGTCCAGAGAAGGGCAACAAAACTGGTGAAGGGTCTGCGACACAAGTCCTACTGAAAAGTGGCTGAGGGAGCTGGGGTTGTTTAGCCTGGAGAAAAGGAGGCTCAGGGTGACCTTATCGCTCTCTAGGACTACCTGAAAGGAGGTAGTAGCCAGGCAGGGGTTGGTCACTTCTCCCAAGTAACAAGTGACAGGACATGACAAACTGACCTCAGGATGTGCTGTGTGCCAGGGGAGATTTTGGTTGGATATTAGGAAAAATTTCTTCACAGAAAGGGTGTTCAGGAATTAGAACAGGCTTCCCAGGGAACCACCAGGAGTTAACATCCATTCAGTTACCATCGCTGGAGGTACTTAAAAGATGAGTAGATGTGGTGCTAAGAAATATCATTTAGTGGTGGACTTGGCAGTACTGGGTTCATGATTGGACTCTATGACTTTAAAGGTCTTTTCTGGCCTAAACACTTCTATGTTTCTATGTTTCTATATTTATATATATAAAGAAAAAATTCTGAAAAGTTAGAAAATCTGTATTTATTATGGCTACAAATCCTAGAGAGGTCTTTTTTTTTCTATTTGAAGTATTTCAAAAAATGATCAGTTTCAATGGTATTTGCAGTCTTAAATATCCTTGCAAGTGAAAAATGAGCACTTGAGTAATTCTAGTTTTATTTTCAAAATGAAAGAATCCCATTTTGAGATTTGAAATGACTTTTACATCTAAAATTTAATGAAAACTTTATGCAAATGGAAGAAAATGACCCTCTGAGTTGAAACTCTCTTTGATACTTACATGAGATATTTTTATTCATTAAATTCCATTTCTCTTTTTTAAGTAAAGCACACAATTAGTTGTCACTTATGATAGGCTAGCCTCCAGTGACTGGCCTAGAAACACATAAAACCTTTGTGGCAGAGTGAGGAATAAAAATCTAATTTTGTAGAGTGCTTTTCTTTTGCTTGACTCTTCAGACCTTCCTTTTGATATATGCAAGACTGTGTCTAACTTGTGACATTATAACCAAAAGTAACATATAATGAATAATGAAGACATTCCAAAAAGAATGTCTTATTTCATGTTTTTTTTTGTATTTTTCATACCTAGTTGTAGGTAGCATGCTACTAAACAATCATGGGTCAGAAAGTCGGTCCTCAAAACGGCTATGGTTGAAGCGTAGTTTCGGACCAGCGTTGTAAGTGAGTAGAGTAATACTCATCTTGTTAGACGACAATTTCAAGAGTCTAACTTACCCCTTTTCAACCTACCTTTGTCAAGTTCACTTCAGCCATGGTGAATACAGTCCTCAAGGCAGGCTTTTCAAATAGATGGTAGATATTTCCTGTGTGCTACTGTTTGAAATGGGGAGTCATCCATCAGCAGTGAATGAAAGACAATAAGTAAGGTAGTGGGGCCACGGATGGTTTTTAAAGTGAAAGCAAGTAGCTTGTGCAATTTCCATAGAGAAACCAGAGACCCTATATTAACCAGCTGCAAGATACTCCATATACAGGTTGATTTATGCTCCTAAAACAGAGCTTAGAAATCAAGGAGGTACAGTCCCTCAAGGAGTTTGTTCCCCACTTCCTTATCAAATAGTTATTAGATATCACTAAAGAGTTTGTTAATGTACAAGCCACCAAAAGTATATGGCATTTACTTCTCTAAAATGAGAGATGTGCAAATCAATAATGTCATTGGTATGGCCCTAAGGGACAAGGCTGCATTGATGGTGTCAACGGCAACCAAGAGAGGAAGGAGCAAGGCGGGGTTATGGAAAAAATTCTGGTTTTGATCTGTTTGGGCTGGTGACTACACACTCGTGGGAAGATATCAGAAGAAAAAAATGGTGTTTGTGTAGAAAGCAATAGGTCTGACTACAACTGTCAATACCTGACTGTTTTTAGTGTAGAAGATTATTTAGGTAAGGCTACGGAGAGCGAAGAGTGATGAGTTGAGAGACCAATAGCAGATTCATAAAACTTGGGAGGAATGCATTTCATGGAAGAGGAGTTTAAAGGAGGCAGCCTGACGGGAAACAGTGGCTAAAAAAACTTCAAGATTGTTTACTGAACCAGAGACACTTGAGGAGCATAATGTATTTTAGGTATGGTTTTAACTAAGAAGAGACAGTTGGTCATTTGTATATGAACAGATTCATTCTGGGTAATCAAAGAGAGAAATTGAACTGGAGAAATGTTAAGTGAAAGGGAACTTCTGACAGTGGCTGTAAGCTGAACATTGAAGACTTTAAAAATTGTAATGAAGATGGGCTCGTAACTGCAAGGGAAATAGGCAAGAAATGAGGTTTGTAAGGATAAGAGCTTTATTTGCATCCTTAATTTGAGAAAAAAAGGGATAGAAAGAAGATGACAAGAAAAACAGAGGGAAGAGATGAATGAGGGAAGAATTAGGAAATGCTTGAGATGGGAGGAGAGGATTTGGAAGTGATGAGATAAGCTTTCAAATTTCTTATGGGAGAATTTGCTTAATTCTTATGTTCTTATTCTTAATTCCTTAATTCTTTAAGGAATACAAAGAAAAAAAGTAAAGCATGCTGTGTAGACTGGGAAAGTGTTACCATCATTTTACCACTTTTCTCTTTTAAAAAATTAGCTATATTCATTACAGTGTTATAAAAGGAAGCAGAATAAAGGGATAGTTTGAGCAGTGAATCAGAGGTGGCAAGAGGCAGCCAGGAACAAAGAAGTCCTATTGTCAACTGGAACAATGGAAGAACCAAAAGTAAAGGGGTTTGATTCAACTTCAAAGCAGATCCACTGAAAAATATATTTTTTAGTGAATAGTATGTGTGCTCAAAGTATTAGAATGATTCCATTTATTAACTTAATGCTCTTCTTTAAGGTATTCTATTTTCTTTTCTTCCTTTTTTTTTTTTTTTTGGTGCAGTGTGTCTAGCAATTAAAACTCACTAAATGTACATGTGCATTATTGTGTCACAAGTCACGTGTCAGTCATATCCAGCTCTAGTCCAGTCTTCATTCAGTTTGCTAAATTTTCTTCTTTCATAACATTGATTAAAAAAAAAAAATAAAGCAGAACTCAGTTAAGTCATTTCATTTTTTTGGCTCTGGGCTCTGACTGCCAGCTGTGGTCTGTAATTGCAGAGAACTTTGCAATTCCATTTTCACATAGCCCGGTGGGATGAGATCTCTGGATTTCTGTGTAATAAGGCATATGCAAATCTCTACACAAATACTGACAATTTTCAGGGGATAGGTAAATTGGTGAAAGTTGAGTGGATTTTCATATAGTGCAAAAGTCACAAACTGGGCACAAATGACAGCTTCTGGTTAACTCAAGTTCCTGCTCTTGCTTCCAAACTTCTAAGCAGGAAATCTACGCTCTGTCTGAATAAATATTTCTATATAATATTTTTATGTGGAGAAACCTTTTCTTCCTGCCCTCACTCTCAAAAAATGGCTATAGTGTTTATGCTCACATGGATTTAGGGAAAAATCAATGGAGAAAGAAAAACAATCAGCAACAACTGTCCAGCAGGAACAACTTTAGCTCACACAGTTAAGGTTTGGAAGTCAAACCAAACCAAAGTCTTACAGTAGAAAACATGGAGCAAGCTGTAAGTGGTGGTGCTTCCTGCATCCAGAATGCTTTCGGTCCTTCAGACCTGGTTTGCTACCAAGGAAAGTCAGAATATCATAAGAGTGCTTCTTCTTTTCTGACTTTATGATCAGTATTTTCCTGAACAGCTTACAGCCATTTTTTAATTATTTATTTTATTTGTGTAACGGGTAGTATTTATAGACTGCAGATTGTCTTATGAATTAGATTGAAGTCCTTCAAGGTTATAGAAGTGCCTTAGCAAGACAATTCCCTCCTGAGCCGTGTTTCAAAGAAAGGAAGAAATACTGCTGCTGTCATGGCTGCTGAATTCAGTGCTGCCAGCAGCTCTGAAAGCCTTTTCAGAAAAAAAGCAGGTCAGTAGCAAGTGTAAGATAAAATATACATTTTTCAAAGCAAGTCCACTAGCAGCAAACTGTGAACACAGTGCAAGAAAGACAAAAGTGTGTTACACCATGAATCACATCAAAACAAATAATTTTGGAAGTCATCAGTAACAGAGGATTATGACGAAGCAGTAAGATGGGGAGTGGCAATTTCAAAATAATAGCAGGTGCAGTAAATTAAACTGGAAATGAGAGAATCCTAAAATGTTGTAATTGGCTTCAATCTCAGATATCGGGCTGCACTCTGTATTTTCAGCTTGAAGACAAAATGAAACCTATGAAAAATTGATACTAAGAACTATTACTTTCTGCTAGGTGGAGGACAGGAAGGATGGAAACACACTGTGCTTTATAGGAGCTTTTTTCAGCTGTGGTTAAGCCTGTAAGTAATTGATAACAGGTGACCCAACTCAGCATGTCGAAGCCCTAACCCAGTTCTGGGAGAATTTTGATAACAATATTTTTTTTACATGCATTGAATTCAGGAGTAGATTTTTAATAACCAGTTTTACAATGAATCACCAACTGTTATCGATATGGAAATTCAATTAATCCTAACACATTTGGAATAGTTACAGTAATGTTGTAGCTGCTGTAAGAACTCAGTTGGACACAGTTCTTCTCCAGCTGTCTCTCTTCCAATACGCAAGCCTGTGGTACAGATGGAATTACAGCCAGACCAGGCTTGGCTGTGCTCTTGCAGAGCTTCTTGGCTACTTGTGCCACAGGGAGGAGCTCTGCAAAATGCCATGTCGAGGAGATGTTGGCACCAGTATCTCAGTGGTGCAGTGCACTTGCTGCAAGCCCGGGGTCGTTATTGTGACAGCAGAGACTACTCTGAAAAAAAGGTGCTTAGGAAGTCAGAGCTGCTCTGGTGTGATATAATCTGCATGGTGCTGGGAAAGGGAACAGAAGTGTTACAGAGTGAAAGCTATGTCTCAGTCTTAGTTTATCTGTGGTAAGAGCTAGCTTCATGTCTGACGTACAGGAATTGAAGATAGATGCTAGATACTGTTAAGTTTTGAAGTTGTTCTCGACACAAATATCTTCCCCAAAGGGCTCATATCAGAAGCCTTGTCTGGGTTCCTAGAAGCCCATGAATATGGCTTATCTGATGGTTTGTATGCTTTGTTAAATCACAGTCTACAAGGAACCAAACCACTTTCTTCAGACCTCCCTTTACAGAAGGGCCAACATTTGGCCCCAAATTTGCCATATCAAGTTGATATCCACATAAAAAATTTTTGCCTGGAAGTAAGAAGCTGAACACACAACTGGAGAAAACAGAATAGCATGCAGCGACTGTTGCCAGCACTGTGACTGAAATAATCCGTGTCTCAATAGCAAACACATGATAGGGGTATTCTAGTGAGAGGTATTTTTGCAATACATCACATACATTTATACTTTAATGAGGAGACTGTTATGACTAATATATAATGTGTATAGTCTTTTAAGGCCAAAAGATATGTACTGAGTGAATAAGGTAGATTTATTGTTTAATAGTCCCTTTTGAGGACATATAACAGGACAAATTTGAAAAATGTAAACTATACCATCTCCAGATCAGTAACTGTAAGAAACTGTTTCAATTCAGAGGAAATTTCTGCTATTTATTTAAAATCTTATAACCTTAGCTGTTACTGAGAAAAAAAGTATCAGTACAGAAATCTTTAGTCCATTAGTAGTATTTAATAAATCACCAGGTATACAGAATGTTTCAGCTTCTGGGAAGTACAAATACCTGCCATTAAGAAAAAGAATCCATGCATAACAAGTTCCCGTGTCTTTAATAAAAGTGAAAAACCCTCAAACACTTTTGAAAATCAATACACAAAGTAAATGTTGGGCTTTGGAACTGTGGTATGAGAAGTGAGGAGCTATTAAAGACTGTCCAAAAAACTTTGATAAGGAATTAGAAGTATACTTAAGCAATTTTTAAATCTGAATTGTACTTTTTGACATTTTGCATCCACACATTTTAGCAATTGTGTTTCACATTGGTATTACTGTTATTTTATTATAAACCAGAATTCCATGTAATGATGAAGCTGCACTGTGCTGGAAATTTTGCTGGGTTAATTAAGAGTTAGGTGCAGCTGTCAATTTACAGCATTTAAGTTCAGTTTGGTGAAAGCTGTGAAAAAGTAATCTGCAACTTTGTGATTGCTTGAGTCTTAAGCATGAGTATTTGTAAGACTAAGAACTAAATATGTGTGATACGTCATAGTTCTGGGAATAAAGGGAGATTAGGTATTATTGCGAGCCAAAATATTTTTTCAGGACACACAAAATAATGCATATAGAAAAGAAAAAAAAATCTTTCTTCTTAAATTTTGTTTTCTGTGCCATATTTTTAGTTTACTTTCACAATTATGAAAGTGTTGCCATCACAGTTATTAAAAATTAATAGAAACATAGACTGCTCAAGGAATCACAATATTCAAGAATCACAGGGTTGGTCAGGTTGGAAGGGATTGCAGTGGGGCGATCTGGTCCAATCTCCCTGCTTAATCAAGGTCTTCCTAAAGTGCATGGCACAGGATTGCATCCAGAGGGTTCTTGAATATCTCCAGTGAGAGAGATTCAGTATTTCACGAACTGGGACTTCCTTTATATGTGGTGGTATTTTTAACTATTTCTGAACCAAACTGTAAAATTGACAACACGACAGGTATTGTATTCCAGATATTTCAGAGGGTATGTCACTTTCTGATCCTTTCCCTAATTCCTAGGACAAGTAAAAACTACTTTTGCTTCTGAAGCCAAGTAAAGTCTACAATGCAGTGGAGAACTTTAATTACATCTTTAGTCAAACCAGCAGGGATGGGTAACAGAAGCATCAGCAGAAATTTTGCTGTGGGCTAAAAACCAGAATGGTTGTTTCCACCCCTGTCTCTTGGCCATCCTACAGGGAGGCTCGAGCAGGTTGGTCTATTCCTGCTGATATCACACCCCTTGCCCACAGTGCAGTCGTACTTCGACAGCAGTGTGGCAGCTGCAGTTCTAAATCTGGTGATGGACAAACAGCCCACAGCGTCTACTCTGCCATCTGGGAATCACAGCAGTCTCTAAGTGCCATCCTGTTAAATCGAGTTGTTGCAAGCCCTGAACCTAGTATCAGGAACAATAGCTATGTTTTTTTGTCAATATAATTTACATTTATAAAGAGTTTTCATATGCTTTTTATTTGTGCCTAGTTTAATCATAATCAAGGCTAAATGACAGTGAAATACTTCCTAGCATGTTTGAAATTGCATGTGTTTATGAGGATATATCTCAAAGTTTTCTATTTAATTAAAGCCCAAAGAGTCTTTGTTCAGTCTGCATTTATTTTTCAGGTGTGTTGGTGTGTATGAATGTATTTTCCTTCAATTGTATTTGTGCAATCTCATTTCTTCAGCAAAAGATTTTGAAGCAATAAAATGTTGCAAGTGTTACCATAGCAATAAAGATCTTCAAGTATCAAAAATAGTATCTTGCTAAATCCCGCTGTAGGGCTGGTATCACTGCAGTTCCAGCATCACTGTCTTTTGCTCAGTGAATTTTCTGTTTTTCCTTTGAGATATGGAACGAGCATGATATCATATTGTAGTCATAGAGATGTCCATTAGCAAAGATACTTCACATGAAAGTGAAATGTGACTGGACATGAGAATAAAATAAAGCACCATTCCAAGTCCCAGGAAAGATATAGGATGTGGCAGTTTTCTAGTTTATGCTACAGGAATCTAAGAATAAATATGTTAAGGCCAAATGAGTTATATAGCTGTTAAATGAGGAGAAGAGAAAGGAGCATATTAGCAAAGTTTTATGATCCCTGCATGCCAGTTATAAGTGCATGGAATTATTATGATATTAATTAAATTCTTCCAACAATGAATATACTCAAGTAGGAAGCCTTGAACAAAACCATTCAAACATTCAGCAATTGATATTAAACAACAAGGGGTTTGTAACACTGCCGAGATACTATGTGTGTATATATCTTATTCCTTAGCATTAATAGTGATAGGATATTTCAGTGTGCCAAGATTCTGCTATGAAAAATGGTATGTTATGACCTCTTTTAAAAAATCAACCCCTTGTCTCAAAAACTTATTTCCAAATGTTGGACTTTATTTTTGAAATTTGTGAACCAAATAGTGTATCAAAAGATAATTAAAGGATCCTTGGTGCTCCAAGTCAACCTGCATATCTTCAAATTTGCATTCTGTGGTATTGTGTAGAAATTACTGGACATGAGATGAATGTTATGCCACAGTGAAAGATATGTCATAATCACAGTAGGAAAAAATTTGATTTACCTTCTGATTTCTATTTTTTAAATGTTATATATTGAAAATTTTCCAGTTTTCTCAATATATTTTTAATTCATGCCTAAGTCTTCAAATAGTGGGGTTTCTGGAACTGCCCACTGTTTTTCTTCCCTTGCGAGACAAATCACCTTTTCTACAAAAAAAAATGTAAATGTTTTTATGTTTAACATCAGGTTAAGGAAAAATCAATTCCCTCAGATCTCTTCTTTCCCCATGCCTTTCTGTCTCTGAGTGGTTTTTGAAAGTCAACCTCTTTTCATGTTTCCTCAGGTGCTTCATAACACAACTGTGAAAGCAATGTTGTGGTTTCATTCATAATGCATGTCTCAGATACTTTACTCTCTTCCTGTGGACAAAATTAAGGATAAAAGATGTTGGATTCTGTGACAAAACTTGGCATGACTTACAGACCTATTTCATTTAATCTGCAGGTGTTTGCTTTGGAAGGCAATTAGGCATCTCTATTCTTTTGAAGTTTCCCATACATTAATATCCCCATCTGTCTCCTTGCTCTTTGGGTTTTTTTAATGTGTTTCATAATGTAAAAATCAATATTGAAAAGGCACTGGCTTCTCACATTCCTCCCTGTGGATTTGTGATGATTTATCAAATATAAATGATTAACCTAATCAAGTCTGAGAGCTACACTAAACACTTCTCAAACTTCCAATTCATTTTTCTTTTTGTACACACTTACACTGGTGTTTAATACTTCCTTGTGGGATAGGTGTTTGTAGAGTTTATTAGAATTATTGACTATATTAATCTTGTTAAATGGCCATAATATTGGTGTATCATTGTCTGAAAGAGCTTAACTGGATTGCCTATGCCACAGTTGCTCCCACTGTGGCAAGTGGCGATGCTTTAAACCTCTGCTGAAGTCCCATGGCATAATCAGAGGTAGGTCTGAAAGTCGCTGTGTTGCAATAGCAATATTGGCTTCTGGATAATACTTCAGTAGGAATTACACATCTGTAGTTGTATGCCATGCCATGATGCTACATCTCATCACAGTGGTATCTCAGGAAGGAGAATTTATATCTGGGAAAGATATCATAATGTATTAAATACCACGTGGTTCCTACAAAAAAAAGGAAAAAAAAAAAACCCTATCAGATATCTGGGTTATAATCATGAGTTCTTTTATTTGTCAGCACTAATGTATAATTTGCAAATATTTCCTAGCTTCTTGTTCAGCAAAGGTGCACCATCATTATGATAAACTTATGGATATCTTTAGAAGAGTAACTAAAGTAATCTATTATCTGTGTAATTTGTAAACATAAAAAGGAACATTTTTCCAATTGAAATAAATTTTATATGAATCATAAAATTATCTATAAATATCAGAGCTGATAATTTATCATTAGTTGCAAGTAAATTACCAACGTATCAGAGCAGTGTTAGAACTTTGCAAACATTTCAATCAATACTTTATGAAAAAAGTTGGGTTTTATGTTGCTGATGAGCTGTACACTTTTCTAGTTGTATAGGATGTCACTTATCATGTGGCAATATTTACATCTTCATTATATAAATAAGAGGAAACAAAAATATCAATAGCATAAACCACAAGTTTTGAGCAATATCTTCGTACTTTAATAGAACTCCATATTTTTGCTAATAAATCAAGAGTCATCTTTGTAGTAAGAATTGATGAGTAGCAACGGGGCTGAGATCATGCATATTTATTAATTTACACATGGATTTGTTTTTTAATGTTTAGAAGTAGGAAAAACGCTTTAGAATTTGGATAGGTCAGCACTGCTTTTCTGCATCACCCATCTAGTCTTCCCTGTGCCTTCTTTGGTATCTGAAAATTACCTTGACAAGATATGTCTTGATATATGTTTCCAGTGATCTGGTGTTCCTTTTGAATCCCATATTGATTAAGCCTGCTGAGTTATTTTGAACATAAAGTGTCTTGCTGACAGGTTATGGGAATGCCTGCTGGAAAGGAAACATAATGACATTGCATAGACTGATTGCTCTAAATTACATGGAGCGTGCAAGGCTTGTTTACAAACTCTCAGAAGGAAGATATGATGGTTTTTCCATTGCAGACTGATATCAAAAGAACTCTATGATGCTCCTATTGTGCTGGGGGATATGATTTGGTTATGTTATTGGATCATTTAGTGTGTTTGATGAGAAGTGAAAGTAAAATACCAGGAACATGCAAATGATGTTATACTTACAGTGTTTTGTAATTCTTGCTTAATTAGCTACAGGGCAAAACCACTCTGCTTTTGAAAAAAAATCCTAGAGGATTTAAATTTTACTAAGATGATATCTAAACAATGGTTATGAGAATGGCACTGGAAATGGGGAGTACACCTTGTTTCCTTGACATGTGTCCTTTCTTGTTAATTTTTTGAAGGTATCTTTATTCAGTTGTTGCTTCTAAATAAGACTTCAAAATATGCCCTAGTGTTATATTTTTTAATATCCAGTATACTGCACTCCAAGGATCCCAAAGCAATCAAAAAGGGAGTATTCTCTATTTTAAGAAGCTATGCCTTCATTAGGTTCTCTCAAATTCTCCAGTCAACTTCCCCCTGAAACAATATGTTTTTCCATTGGGAACAATTTTTTTTTTCCAGGAGATAATAGTAAGTCCAGAATTACAAGGACACTAGAAATTGAAATTCTGCAGTTCTTCAGGGATACTTCATTATCAATTTTGTATTCATTGCACTTAATCTCAGGAAAAATGGTGAATTTTCAATAACTCCTCCAGACAGATATTCAATTTACTATTACATACATATACTTGTATTGATAGAAGAGCTAAAGATTTGTTTCTAAAAAGACTTTTTGTACATGTTAAGCGATGTGCTGGGAAAGTAGGTTAAAAATATGTTGCTAGGAAACAGAAAAGGATCCTAGCAACTGCTTCTGAAAATGAAAATTGTATGCCTGTGTAAGGATGGA
The DNA here is from genome assembly GCA_013397565.1 of Ptilonorhynchus violaceus. Classification (NCBI taxonomy): domain Eukaryota; kingdom Metazoa; phylum Chordata; class Aves; order Passeriformes; family Ptilonorhynchidae; genus Ptilonorhynchus; species Ptilonorhynchus violaceus. The sequence continues at coordinate 1,112,848 of VZRJ01000411.1, forward strand.
GATTCAACCCACAGCAATCCAGCTAGCTAATACTGTTTTCTTCAAGAGGATTAATTTTGTAGTCACGATCTTTGCTATTTTATTAGTAAAACAGTATTTCTTATTTAGAATTGTGTTCTTAGAGAAGGAAAATGATTTTTTTGTCCATTATAGTATCGTACAATGTACTGTTAACATGCTCAGTATTCAGCTGGACCAGAATTGTAACCTTTTGAGATCCACATTCCTCATTTATATGCAGGACTCACCAGTTAGAAAGATGCTCATTAACCTGTGGCTTTATTCAATCAATCCTCTAACTATTTGTTTTGCTGAATTTCTATTGTTATGTTCAGGGATTGAACACCTCAGGGAGGAAGAATGCAGTTGTAATCCCAAATTATTCTAGTAAAAGAAAAAATGAAAGAAAAGAGAATTTTAAACTATATGTAGCCTGTTCTTCTTTCAGCACTAGTTTAATTTCTTTCCTGGACTTTTATTCTTCCATCTTCTTTTCCCTCTTGCTGTCATTTTCCACAATAGCTCACCTCATATCATTTGTGCTTTTGCTTTTGTCAACCCTTTTCTCCCTCCCTCTTGCATTTCTTACACAGTCACCCTTCCTTCTATTTTGCTAGACCTTACCTTCTCTTTTCTCTCTTACTCCTCCCTCTTTCCTGATCCACCTGGTTATATTCATTTCCTCCAATGAACCTTTGCATTGGAAAATAGGGCATTAGTTACAGGACACTGTAACTCTATGATTCATTTTAGTGTTGCTAACTACCTTCAAGGCACACAGACTCTTATCGGTGAAAGCAGCAGAATGGTAGAGAAAAATCCTTTTGTCTTCAGTGTGCAAGCTCAGGACCACTTCATCTGCATCCATGTGACCTTTCTATCTGTGTATGTATAGAAACTTAGATATAGTCACAGATAGCAAATGCTCCTAAATTTGTATGTGTATTCTTACACATGTGTGTGTAAGGCTGTCTTGATCCTTCCCTTAATGTCAAGATAAGTACTGAAATAAGAGTACTATAAAATAGCTCAACATGCAGAGCTGATGTATGTTCCAGCATGTGTTATCCTTCTGGTTTTTACACTTGAGTCAATCTTGGAGCAATGGAAAGAGCTGTGTGTGTAAAACAAACCAGGCAGTTATTCTGATACTATGTGCTGTCCCCTGCAGGTGAAGGCCTGTTAAAGGGTAGGAAATCAGAAGGAGATTTAGATATCAAAAAGGACAGAAATAAGGAATGACAGGTGAAGAAAAGACAATTAGATGTGTTTGAATTTACTCTCTGCAACTATCTCTGGTAAACTACCTATGCATATAGACAAATGTTGCTAAGGAGTAGCTTTGGAGAAATTGTGATTTATAAAGTGGGAAATTTTTGGAAGAACGAGTGAGTGAGATCATGGTAAAGAATCCGTTGGTTTTTACAGGTGTATGATAGGAAAGACTATGGAAATGGTAAAAAAAAATCCGTCTTTCTGCATTGTGGTTTGGAGGATTTGAGTACCACAAAAAATAACTGATTAAAAGTGCAGGGGTCTAAGTTATCTTTTATGAATATTTGTGGTGCTTTAGTCTGGGGATGTAAGTGATGTATTGTAGGAGCTGTTATGATGCAGTCGGGCAGCTCTTCTCTCACTCACCAGTCAGAAAGTAGCCAGTCAAGACCTGAACCAAAACAGAAATTTTCTCCCTCTTCATCTACTGACTCTTTTTATGTTCTTCTTCAAAAGCTTAGGGAAATAGCTTTTAGACTTTATTCCTTGCAAACTGAGGAAAAAAACTGGACTATCTGTGTCCACAGAGGCAGGAGCTGGATCCAAATGTGGGGCTCCTCTCTTGTTTGTTACTATGGTTCCATAGCCTAGTTTTCTTTGCTAAGATATATTTCAGGTACGCAGACCTCGACCATTTAAAGGACTATCATTCAGAACAGTTAATTTCAAGTCATTCTGAACAGTGGCAGATAAAAGGTGCAGAAGTTCCAGCACTGCTTGCACTCATAACTATGGAATGTAGTATTTAGCAAATGAGCTGCCATAACCTACGAAACAGCCATCTATGAATTTGTGTGAAGTGCAGCCCTAGGAAAAAGTACACTGTTTTGCTTCTTGCCTGCTCTTGGAAGGTCCTTGTTTGTGAGAGTCTCACAGAGTACTTAAGCTAAGAGAAATTTGTTTAACCCACATTAGTAACTGATACCTCAGTTGTGAGGTGACACACAAACATGAGTCAATACATACACATGTGTTCATGTGTACATGCACTTACAAATCAACCCACAGGCAGTAAACTCATTTGGCTATCACAAAGTTACTTTTATTACAACTAACAGTTAAAAATAATCTATTTGCCTCATGCAATTAAATGCAACACACCTTGCTGTAATATTTACTTCTCACTCCCACTAATGTCAAAGAATATTTTTAACATCACTTCAGTTTAATCAAATTAGTGAGTGAAAGATGATTTGTTTCAGCATGCATTTTTTCTTCTCCATGTCTTTAACTTGGAAGCAATTTCTGGATCATACAGTGTGCTGGTTTGACTGTAACCAGCAGGGGAAATTAACCCCACACACATACCTTAAGAGAGATTTAGGTGAGAGTTACAATTTTAATAGAAAGGTTATAATAAATGCAGTGATACAGAAACACCAGCTTAAACAAACTGACAGAGTCGTGGTATGACCTGGTAGTGGTTGCAGTCCTGTTGCAGGTCTGGAACTGTGTGTGGGAAGTTCACCTCCTCTGCTGAGTACCCCATAGGAAAGGCCTGATCCGCTGAGTATCCAGTGGTGGTGTAGTCCTGTCCTCTGGTTGTCCAGAGGTGATGAAGGGTCTAGTCCTCTGGGTATCCCGTTGTAGTGTCCAGTGGTCTCATCCTCTGGTTTTCCAGTGGTCTCTCTCAATCCCCAAACCTGTTTTTATGTGGTGTTTCCCAACTCGTGTCTCCCCCAGGGGTGGGAGGATCCCCAGGGGTGGGGATTTCCACACTGGAAGGGGATGTTCCTGACATTCTATTGGTTGGTTGGTGCTTATCCAGTTCAGTAATGGGCCATTATCAGAGATAATCCACTCAGGATGGGTGGTGCTTGCTGTCGGCTGGGATAGTTATCATAGCTGAGATAAGAAGTACCGCCCCACCTCACATGATCTGCATAGCCTCAGGGAGCAGGTGTGTAGCCACCCAACTGCAAATGACCCAGTTTATCAAGGAATTATGTGGGTGGTGATCGAACAAATCTTTTTTGGTTAACCCAGGACACAGGGTTTGTGTATTGTTTAATATTCTTGCAGGAACTTCTGCTTCATTGAGATTGAACTTGTTTGTCCCCTTGCCAGTGGGAGTGCAATTGTGTCACCATGGCTGCAGGTTAAGTACAGGGAGAACCTTGTGTGGTAGGATGTTTAAATTACGTGGTTTTAAGTAAAACAGCAGAAGGCAGTTATGCATAATGCAAAATGAACAAAGTTCTTCCTGGCAGTAATAACATTTGAGAATTTTGCTGTGTGTGAAAGCTATCTTGAACTACCTAATCTTCTAAACCCTCTTAAACATTTCATACTTAAAACCAAACAGAATTTGACGTGGTATACAACCATATTTTAGTAATAAAGCATATGCTAGTCTGTTTATGGAAGAATAGAATTGTATTGTAACTGTCTTGTATCACTCACACCTATTCTTTTGAGGAAATTCTTTTGATGAAAAAATTCTTTTGAGTTCTCAAAAAGTAGAGGACCAAAGAATGTGCGATATAGGTTTTTTGGAAGTAATGAAGCTCTTTCAACTGTAGAATACTGAAGCTTCTACTAATCTTTAAGCAGAGTCGTTAATCAGGCAAAGATTTAAATGACCTCTACTGTTTCCAGATTAGCAAGCAGTCAGAAATTCTAGAGTAGAAGTAAAATTAACTATTTGTACATGCTTGTATAACTTAAGGATAGATATTAAGGAACTACCTACATGATTGCAAAGGTGGATGTGGGAAAAATTGTTCAGATTCTGCAAATCTCGGACAATAATGTGAATGCCTTTCTGCAAGTCTGCTATTTATGTGAGTTCTGTAACATTGTAGCCTAGGTACTTCTAAATACAGCTGTAGTTAAAATATAATACATAATTGTGTGCAACTTAAGAGCACAGGATAGCTTTTAAAAGATGCAAGGAAGGACATACTTGGTTTATGAAAATCAAAGTTTTTTCCATGTTTTATCTGCTAAGAAACTTCAAAATCCCAGTAGGGTTGTAGGCATCCAAGCATTACAGTGATTTACAAATTGATGCCCACTTAGGTAACATTATTTCTATAAAATCAACATCCCCAGTCATATTCAGAACTATTGAATTGCATGCACATTTGTACTGTGTCTTACGGGATGGCATTGCTTTAGTAAGGTCATACATAAATGATAATATGTGGAAGAAATCAATGTGTGTGAAAAAGCTTAAACAACTGATTGAAAACACAGGAGATGAACTTTTTTAGGGGGTGTGAGATGGTAGAAATCACTGGAGGGAAGATAGCTATTCCTGAACTAGAGATCATGTCCAAGGCTACCGTAGCATCCTAAGTGAGCATCTCCCTTTTAGAACTTCATTCTCTTTCCTGCTAATTTCATGGGTCGTTGAAGAAACATATTCATTTTATACCTGCCTTTTTTTTTTAAGCCTTTCTTCAACATTCCTTTCTACTGTAGCAGAACTAAAGCTATGGTATGTGCACTGTAAACACGAGATGTGTACCTGGCTTCAGTGTCTGTCACATCAATCCACTGCCAGCCTTGTGCAGTATGGAGATTTTGCATGGACTCGCTTAACAAAGGTAAACTTTGCCTAGAAATAATTATGTACAGTAGCTGCTAAGTTAATAATGGGGCATTATCCCTCTAAGGGAAAAAACTTATTTTGAAATGACTAACTGCAGTCCTTGTAAACACAGTGGAACCATCAATAAGTTAAGAAATACTAAAAAATAATCATCCCTGTGTCAGGGTTCTTGATTAATAAGTAATTGAATCTCTCAGACTGCTGAATATGGAGTTTAAGTTTGATGAAATTAGATCTCTGTGGTGTGAACATTTTAAGTCAGATAAAATCCCCGTTTCAGGAATTAGTTTGATGATCTTACTCAGATCCTCAAAAGATTTTGCTTTGCATTACTAAACCACTTAATTGTTTATCAAAAGTTGGTAAAAGTGTTGATTTACAATATATCAGGTCAGGATCAAACAGCTCTGTTAAAAAAGGTGCTAGCACAGAGTAAGCTCCACGTATGATATTCTGGTTGTCTTTTGCTTCATTAAAAACAAAGACTGATCACATTAGATTTCTCCTTATGTATGTATTCCTGTATTTGAGAGCATGGGGATTGCAGTGGGGGAGGTGGATAAATTGGGAACTAGAGATGATTTGTCTATTTTCCACTACATTTAGTTCCACATCTTGTTATTTCCTGCAATATTGTCATTTGGCTTATTTCTCTTTGAAACAAATACCTTGCATTTCATATATCCAAAGGTATATTATTTGAGGATCTTGACAGAAAATTGGCTGTCATGAATAATTTCTCTGTGAATGTCAGTCACCTAAGTCTCTAAGCATGGCTGAACACACAACATGTTTAATGAAACTTTAACAGACCCAAAAATTTGGTTGACATGAACAAATGTTTATGATTAAATTAAGGATTGTTTCCAGTCCAAAGCCCAGGAAAAACAATCCTAATGGCTCCAGCACACTAAACAGGATTAAAGGAAATGTGTGCTAAAGCTGACAGTGATTGCTGATCAAAACTTCAGTCTTTTTAGCCCTAAGGTAACTGGGTCAGATTTCATCATTGTAATCCTTAAGGTATAAAATAGAAATTGAACTTGCGTGGTGATGCAAGCTGGCTATGAAATTAGGAGGCCTTGGCGCACAAAATATGAAAAGCTGGCATACTCAATGGAAATTATGTTCAAAGCAGTTCACTGTACGAATGAGAAAAACAGCTTGTGCTGCTTTGGAAGAATAAACAGCAGTTCTCTTTCTGCAGTACTCATATTTCACACATTAATAACTATTAGAAAAAAAAGCAAAATTAATGTCAAAGCAGTAATAAAAATAGTGATCCTTTGAAGTTTCTAAATGTTTAGAAATTGTCTATTGTGAAACTTCTGTGTGTAATATATAAAAGACTTTTTTGTGAAGAAATAAGCATTTAGGAAAAAATCCAACTAGCTACAGGTAAACTATATTTTCTTCCAGAAAAACATCTAATAGGAAAACTAGCACTTGAAAGCGATTTGGGTAAATGATGAATAAAGGCAATTTCCTTTTGATACAGATTTTTATAGTTGCATTCATTACTGTACAAGACATATTTCTTCTGAGGAGATAGAGGGACTATTTATTTTACCTCACAAGCATAACAATTAATTCTTTATATTAAATCCTAGGTTTCTAACTCGGCAAGACGATTGGAATTTGAAATATACATCAGGAGGATGGATTACCCAGTGAGAACATCTGAGCTGTGAGCACACCATGTTAGTTCTAATTTTACTTTTCTTTTCAAAATAGAAGCAGACCATTGTGTCTATAGGACTCCTCCTGAGATATGGGCAGGGATCTCTATTTAGAGTACTGGTTAAAAAAGAAGTCTAGTGTCTTAGCTCCTTCCCCATGCTCTGGATGTCAGCCCAGGAGTCTCAGTACTTGTCAGAAGTGTCAGCACAATCAGCTATCACAGTTCAAGAAAATACACATCCCAACTCAATGTGCTACAGCACCTATTCAGGAACACTGTGATCCCAAGAGCAGTCACTTAATCATGCAGACAGTCAGGTAGAACTGAGTGGTACACACTGAAGGAATTGCCCTCTTCAGCAATTTATGTGAAAGTGATCTTTTTATTTTCGAGGTGCTCCACTGTGTGCTGGTAGAGGCCCTCTAAAGACAGTGCATGATGCACTGTTGAGTAGGTGGGCTGTGACCACCTTGTGTTTCTTCTGAACAGTTTCAACATGTTGTGAACTTCTGCCAACTTTTTTCCCCTTCTTTATTTTTGCCTGTTGATCTTTTGAGTAAAAAACAAAATAAAGGCTGTATAATTTGTTAATCTCTAAAGAGGAGAAAAAGGAAATTTAGAAATTTAGAGATATAGAAAAGTACAAGGGAAAAGTGATGATGAGAAACTTCCACAAACCCAATATGAAATAAAATATGCATTCAAAGCAGTGACTAGCCACTGGATTGCACTCCCATCTATGACATCTTTGAAATGGACTGGATACCTGGGGGAGCAGCAGGGTGGGGAGTGGAATGCGCTACAGTACTGGTTGCTGCAGGAGTTGGAGCCTGGTTTTTGACTCCTGTTGTGCATATGCATGTGCCTTACATCACCCTGAAACAGTTACTTCCCTTTCCTATATACCCTGTGCTCTTCCACTGTTCCAAAGCAGGCAGTTGCAGCAGTTTGCAGCAGCAAAAGCATGAATAAATCAAGCCATGCCTTGTGTCTGGGCGTATCTATTTAGTTCTTAATGGTTGCACATGGGAAGAAGGTATCAAACTGGAAATATCAGGAAGAGCTGTGGTGTTAAGATATATGAGCAGCTAATAGCTTAGCTAGCAGGATATTGGAGAGCAGTCCACCTCTGGAAAGAGAAGGCAGCAGGCTGGATTCACCTGAAAAACCCTGACCAAGAATTAATTTAATGCCATGGACTTTTGATTCTGAACCTTAATGATCTGTGTATACTTCCCATTAAAATGTCATTATTTTTGGTTAAGCTTACTCTTTGCCACCTTTTTTGAAAAACAGTCTCCTAATAATGTTCCACTTCTTGAAATAAATTTAGGATATTTCCAATGCTGGAAACGTGGTCATTTCCAGGCACTTCTGCCTAGAAAGAACATCAGCATGGAACTGGAAGAACAGATCTCTCATGCATGTTTTCTCTCTTTCACACACACAACATATATTTATATTGCAGTATGTATTTACATGAAAATGCATGCAGAGCCACATAAGAAGGTTAGGAGGTGATTTAGGAAATAAGCAAAATGATAAAGAGACATAGCTTTCATGAACAGTACTTGTACAGAATATGGTAATGAATGAGAGATGTAATCATGAAAAAGGAACAGAGCATGAGCACTGTATTTATGGTGATGCTAAAAGGAATAAAATAAGTAAGAGCATTAAGATTCAACTGAAATGTATAAGGGCACTGTGAAGTAGAGGCCTGTTCAAGGACTGCGGTAATTTCTGCTGGAAGGAGCACTGTCACTGAAGTAAGTTCAGAATGCACTGGAAAAAATACCATTATGAGTAATCACACCTTGGCAGAAGTAACATTGTCCCTATTTCTTCTGAGAAACAACAGAACAAAACAAAAGACAGAAAGCATGTGTTTTCCTAAAAAATCCAACTTTCAGTCAAAAACGTGGGAAGATGTTACTTATCAACATTTTTATAGTTTTATTTATAGTCACAGTGTCCTCTTCTGCTTTGATACACACATGCTTGATTAGCATGATGATTAGTTAAGTGTAATGATGGTTATCTGATGCTAATTATAAATGGTTTAAGGTGAAGCTCACCAATGGAAATTGTCAGCCAATCTGCAGCAGCATAGTGTAATATTGGTTACTCCATTTTCATATATTCACGCAAGCTGTTCTGTCAAAATCACTCCTTGTATTAATAGAGAGGCAAAACCGTAGTAATAAGTTTCATTTGCATAGGCTGCCTCCTCACAGTTCCTCAAGGAACACTGAGAAGCTCCAAGAGTAGTATCAGCCTGACCTGAAGGGTGGGAGGATGTCTTCTTTTGCCAGTGAGTAAAGGGGAAGGACAGATTAAGTGCTGGTACTGGATGCCAGCCTGGGGTGTTGTTTGACTCTCCCAGGTATCTTAATGCCCTTCAGCTGAGGAGTCATTTGAAGAAGGGAACAAACATGACAAGAGATAAAACTGGGAGTTATATGAGCTGGAAGAGCCATATGTGCTTCCATGGGCCTTGCCTTCTTACCTGTCTCTGGAGTAAGGTTAACTCAGTAGTAAGAGGGCGATGACTCTAGCTGGGATTTAGCAAGAAGCTCTTTGGGGAGAAAAGCAGATCTGGAAAGAGTCACTGCAAGTCCTGTTGTGTGCTGCTCCAGTATGCAAGTGGACATCAGCAGATAAACAAATTACGGTCACCATGAAACACTTACCTATGCGATAATCTCACTGTTGTCTTGGAAGAGAGCACCACTGCCAGAGTTCTCAGAAGGACTTAATGCATCTTTTACTGTTTAGTACCCTTTGTGTGTGTCTATGTGTATTTTAATCATATTTTGAAAAAAAATTCATAATTATATTCACAACTTTGCATGCAAAAGCCATATGAAGAAGTTGCATTTAGATTTCCCACATTTTAGCATGGATATCAGCTAGGTTTATTTATTTATTGCAAGGGGCCCTTGAGGTATTGTATCTGGCCCTTTTTTCCACCATTAGCCACCTGACAAAGGGCTTTCTAAGGGGTCAGCTGAGCTTGAAGCAGTAGAACCAATATACACAGCAGTTAATTAAATTGGCCAAAGTAGTTTTGGCTCCAGATTTTGGGAATTACAAATTCCAATTGGGAATTGGAAAAATTACAATTTTCTTTCAATGATCTGAAAATGATTAGCAGCACACCATTCCAATATAAAATTAGATATTTTATCAGAAACTTTCAAACTGACCTCTGTAAATTCTAATGACCTCTGTCTATGAAAAATCTATTTTCAGTGTGCTGTGATAGCAAAAATACTGTTAAAACAGTAGTTTATATAATGGATCTTCAAGATTGCAAGCAGTTTTACTGGACATTTATAAAATTATCAGCATGTACTTTTAAAAATAGTTATAAGGCTGAACCTTGCTTACACTGGGTTTTAGTGGAAAAGTAAACTACAGCAGAAATTAAAAGAGTATAAAATATGAAAATATCATATCTGTTATGCTTTCATGCTGTCGGTGTGATTATACCTTCATACATTGCTTATTCTTTTTAATATTTTGGTTTCCAAATCAAGGAATTATTGGAGAGTGGACTTATATTGTAAGAAAATTATTTTTCTTTGAAATTCAAGGAGGTGCTTTAAATGCTCTCCATAAGTAGGATTAGTTTTAAAATGGAGGAAGAACCCAGACTTCAGTACACACACAGAGGTGTGTTTATGCTTTGTTGTACTTTTTTTCCAAAATGTACTCTAGTGTATAGTTCTAGGTCATTCTGGTAGAAATTTGAAAATAGACACCAAAGGTGTTTTATTTTTCTCCTAAGAACCCAGTTCAGCAAAAGCATTTAGACTAGACTAGATCTGGAAAACACTGTTTTTCTACCTTTGCGTTTAGAGTGGCAAATCTTGTGTCAGTAGGCATAGCCTTTCTGTACAATTCTGGACAGAAACTTTCTGCAATAGCTTTCTCTTCTTTGACAAATAACTGAAAATGTTCTATCCTGTATTCAGTCTTCACAGTAAAGTCTTTAACCTTGTACTTAACTCTATACCAAATGTTTGGGGCTTTTTCTCTGATAAAAAGGTAATGCTCATTAACATTGTTCAGGCTATCCTCAGTGGCAAATTTACTTTCCAAACCCTACCTAGCCTAAGCAGGGCTATTACCCACAATATTTTGATGTCCTACTACAGTGTTGCAAAAGTCCATAATTACATTTACTGCTTTCCTAATCTCATCTGGAGATCAGACTGTCATTTGGATCTTATATCTCTGCTATATCTGATTACAAATCAAAGACTTCTGATACTGGCTGCCTAAACCCCAGATGAAAGCTGCTGCTAAATGGTTCTCTAATTATCTAGGTTTTTAGGTCTTCACCTATGCAAGTCCATACACTTGCATCTCAATCTGTACTATCCTCCTGAGATTTCAGTTTTGAAATCAGTATGCTTTCATTAAAAGGCTGTGTTTTGAAGAATTAGAATTTCTTGATGTTTCACAAATAGTTCCAGACAAGTTCTAACCTTTTTCCAGCCCCACCCATTTTCTACTGATTATAACTTGCCTAAAATCACACTACAAATATGTGAAGGAGGACGTGCCTGCACTGGCACATAGAGGCAGGTCTGGCTCCCTTTGGTTGTGCTAGCCTGAGAAACCCAGGGAAATACAGGGCAGAGACACCTATGCAGGTTCAATCAAATTCCAGATACTTTAGTGCAGCATCTTCACACAGTCTAGTCTGGCCAGCTGAGAGCTCACTGTTAACTCATTGTGTTCACAACACCATGCAGAACATGATAATTTTACATGAGTTCTCCACCATCCTCTGTTTATGAAATCTACTCCTCCCAATGAACATGCCTTCAAATAGCCTTTTTTCCATTCATTCCAAATAGTCACAGTGGAGAATTATGTTCTCTCTTATCGGCTTAATCTGTATGTGGAACATTGGAAATGAGTGATTGTTTTCATTACTTGAATTTTGCTTAAACTAATTCCACCCCCACTGATCTGAGCTGGTAGATAAGGACGGGTATGCTCCCATACAGGGTAATTACACAAAACTTCTGCAGTAAACCCAAAGCATGAGGAATTCTGAGACTGAATTGTGCAGATACTGGCTACAGTGTCCATTCATCATGGCACTTGGGCTGGAACTCAGGTATCAGAAATCCCAGACAAATTCACAGCACTTTGTTGTGTTAATAAGGGAGGCTAGGATTTCTTACACACCAGCCTCCATTCCCCACCTCACTATAAATCCATGTCTGACTAATGAAAAAGTAATATAAGTAGCAAGTGGCATGTAGAGCTGCAGCATGAATGAAGCCCCATTTCCTAGGGACTGGTGCCTTGTGGTTGCTTGGCCTTGATGGTTAAGGTACAAAAATCCTGCGGCTTTTCTTACAACTGAATATTTATAAGTGCTGGCATGCACATTCTCAGGTATCATAAAAAAAAAAGTGCACTCCTTCTGCAGCCTTTCCTTCAGCCACAAACCTACAGGATCTGATCTCAATCCTCAGTTTTATATTTCTGCGGAACGTATGGAAACATGATAATCCTTGAGATCAATGTCCTTTTGTTTCATTTCCCCTGAAATCAGACTGAGTTCCAAAGCTATTTAGGAGGCACACATGCATACATATGAAGTGTACTCAGACAAAGTTTGACAGCAGAGCAAACTATGGCAGAAACAACACCATATTTTTCTTAACTGTCATTAGTGAAAAGTTAGAGTATATTTTTCATAATTCTGGATGTCTGCAGGGAAAAATTGTTGTCTTAAGAATTTCAGCTTTGACAACTTTGAACTAAATCTTGATTTGTGCCTTAGGACATAATGCCAAATGAACTAGCAGTCTTGGAACTTTCAAGACACAGAAATAAGATGATGGACAATAAAGCAGGAGATTACAAAACTGTAGACTTGTGAAATTTAGATTGGTTTTGAAGCCTAACTTTGGCACTAACCTGCAACCCAGTTGCCTGAGGCTCATAAGAAATGCTTTGCATTTCTTGTACAGGAACCTTGTCTCTTCTTCCAAACAATAATTTGAAAGTCAGTTCTCAATATTTTATAATTTTTGTGACTTTTAAACCTTGCAAAGCAAATCCAGACACCTTGGCTAACTTTTAAAAGAGAAAAGAAGCAACTTTTTACTGAAAAGCAATAAATAATTCTGATTGTATTTTTAACATTGATTTAGTACTGATTAAAACAGAAAACCTAGTTTTTCTCTGAGATTATATAAATCTGTGATGCATATAAATTATGGTTTGTAATACATAGCTTATCAGAGCCTTTAGCATCAGTAAAATATTATTCTTGGCAGACATCAGTTTCAATGAAATTTGAACCAGAGTTTATGCAAAGTTCTCATAAAAAATTGATACACTCACCCGTGTAAGGCTGAAAAAATCAGACCAGCAATGACCTGTTAAAAAATATGGAGAATTCTGGAGAATGAGCCCAAGAAGTGGCACTGATTACCTGCATCTTACTGTCCATTCACAGATGCTCATGTCTAACAGATTACTTTCTCCTTGGCTTTAGAATGTGACCACACAACAGACCTTTCTTCCTGCTGGTGTCTTGTGATGCTGCTCCTCTGATTTCTGCAGATTTATGGAAAAATCTACTAAAACAGAGCTGAGTTATGGAGCAGTATATTTATTTCTCAGAAGAGTTACCTCATTAGGAAGCCTCTTTGCATTTGCCGATTCAGTGCACTCACTGAACTGCGAACAGGCACTTACACATGTACTTACATACACATGCACATTCACAGAGGAACAGCAGCTTTGAAACTGCATCCTAGAAGCAAAAAGGTTGTATTTTAAACTGAGTAGCCTCTGCATTGGTGAATTAAACAACTGTTTTTATAGCTGAAATTAATACTGAGATACTTGCAACCTATTACCATACTCCTGAGGTATAGAACTGAGCAGTGGGAGTTTCACAAGGGAGCAAGAGAATATGTACTCTGGTAGCTAGCAGCAATAGAAAAACAGGGGTATTTTTGAGAAAAAAGAAGTGTTATTTATGCATGGGGTTTTTTTTTCTTTTGCTGCATGTGCTATATTCAATTTAATTTCTGACATCCTTGTTCTTTGGATTTGACCTAAATGTTCAACTGAGCTGTGTTCCAAGGCTTACAATCAAATAGCTATTAAAATTCAGGAATAAGAGAGACATGTTAAAACTAGGAAACTAGTGATTTTCAGATTAGTATGCTACATCAGTTCTAACTTCCAGTTATGGACAGTATTGTCTTGTGACCTTTATGAACAGTAGAGAATACCAAGGAACATGTGGAAATCGATTTGCTTTGCCACAGGGTACTTCTAGAAAGCTGCACAAACCTGTGCAGTCTCAGATGCATCCACGAACTCTATCAGTAACATTCTTTTCTCTTGCAATGTTTAGATCTTACTGGAATATCTGAAATGAATGATGCTAGACTTTGATAATCAAAGATACCATGCTTTGTTAGTCTATATCAAGGTACAAAAGAACCCATTGAAGTTTTTTAAGCATGTCCAGACAAAAACCTATAAAATATGTCTGAACATGGAAGTCATGGCTTTTTCTGATTTCATTTAGAGTTGTCAAAAATTCAATAGCTTTTCTGTGCTACATTGAGGTCCTGCTACATTTATCTAAAAAGCCTCTCAACTTTCATGTTGTTTCTTCTGAACAATAACATTTTCAAAAGTTACTCAGTTACTTAGATTGTCAAGCCCTTTAAATGATTTTTAAAATGTTATCTCAAAACATTCAATTTCCTAAAGGTGTATGTGAGAAAGACCTGTATAAACAAAACAAAAAAAGATGGTCAGAGGACTGGAACACCTCTCCTATGGAGACAGGCTGAGAGAGTTGGAATTGTTCCGCCTGGAGAAGAGAAGGCTCCAGAGTGATCTTGCAGCACCTCCCAGTACCTAAAGGGGGCCTACAAAAGACCCAGAGAGGGACTTTTTACAAGGGCATGTAGTGACAGATCCAGGGGAAATGGCTTTAAATGAAGGAGGATCCCCATCTCTGGGAACATTCAAGGTCAGGTTGGACGGGGTTCTGGGCTCTGGGCTCTGGTCTAGTTGAAGATGTCCCTGCTCACTAGGGGTGTTGAACTCATGAGCTTTAAAAGGCCACTGGTACCCAAGAACATTCTATGATTCTATGAGTAATTTCATTAATCAACACCTGAAATTTAGTCTGAATAAGAACATGCAACGTGATGTTCCTCTGTCAGCAATGATTGCAATGTGCTTCTATTTGGAGAAAACTGAGTTGGTACTTTTAATCAGTTTTCCAAAGGCTTTGACAAAGTATGTGAAAATGCTTTTGAGATTCAATATAAATGTTCATAAGACTGAATTTTAGCTTGGTGATTTGAAAACACTGGGACTTTGAATTTATCTTTGTTCTCTTTTTCCAGTAATCAGAGTATTTAGGAGCACAGGAACCGTGACATCCCTGATTTGGAGCTGGAAGAAAACTCAGGGGAAGCATCATATATACTTGCTTTGTTCTTCTGCTCTTCCTGGACCTCCACTTTTGATCACTGTCGAAGTACAGGCTAGGTAGACCTATGGCATGACTCATGTTCTTGTAAGTACTTTCTGCCTTTTTTCTGTCAGTTGAATTGTATTCCATTACAATAGTGAAACCTGTAAGCTCAGGAACTGTGCATGTTTTTTCACTGTGCCCAGCATAATGGGGCATTGACCTTTGCCACCTCTTGGTGCTGCCCTGTAAAAATATAAATAGCATGATTTATAACATATACTACGTTATTTTCTACTTCTAAGGTAAAACTGTAGGGGATTTATTAATCAATTTAAGGAAATAAAAATGAACTTTCATGGAAGTGGTGGGAGTGGAATTAAAGAGAGAGCTCAAACACTAAATCAGTGCTCAGGTAAGTATGTGATCTTTTGCAATTTTACTGAACCTAAAATAAGCTAGGATATTTGGACTCCCCTGTGTATACACCCATGATACCAACACCTGTATTCATGTTTTAATGCTGTTATTTTAGTAATCCCAGATCCTTCAACCAGATCATGATGTGCTGGTATCCTCTGTTTAATCAGATCTTCGGTTAATGTGGTGTGTTTTACAATTGTGTAAATAATTAGAAAATAAAGATTGCAAAGTTAACTGAAAGTTAACCAAAAATATCTGCATCAGCAATATGGTTGAGAATTAAGACTGAAGTCTAAAACTATTTCTGTAACGTTATTCTGTAATGAAGTAGTCTTCTGGCCTAGGGAAATTCCTGAGAAATTGGAAGGATGTGCCAATGACGTGTTTCTACACACGCACACCTCTCTTACGACTTAGCTAATGATTGAAGATACAGAACTAGAAGGACATTTGCTGTGACTCAGAAAAGCTGTTCTTCTCTTAGACTGTTACACGCCACTGATATGTGCATCTCCTTTTTTCCTCCTGGCAATTTCATTAACTAAGTCAAGGATTCAGACGACATGGTCCATTGAAACTTCTGATACATCAGTACATTATTTGAATAATTCAATATTGCTGACATGGGATTAGATGAGTTGTTTTAAGGATCAATAGAAGCATGCGTGCATGACCTTAATGTCTCTCATAACAGAATAGAAATGAATTGCCATTTCTCTTGTTCATCTTGAGCGTTGTTCTTGAATATACTCTATTGTTTTATTACCATAAGTCTTCGTCAACCCATGTTCACCTTCTAAACATAATCCTGCTAAAGAAAATAGATGTAAGGTTTCTCTCATCAGGCTGGCTAATTAAGTGAAATAATTAATTTCCGTTATTTCTTGCTGACTGTTTTTAAAAGTTAAGTGATATACCATCAAGTGTGGCTCATCAGAGTATCTCAATTTCATTCTTTAGCAAGGACTCTTAGGACACACCACTGCTGCCAGTAGATGAGTGTAGTTTCTTTAAAAGCTTAAAATGCAATGTCTATGCCTAATTGTAGAGCATAGTCCTGTTAAAGTGCTTATCTGGCAAAGAGGCATTTGAATATTTCTTCCAGAATGATATGAAAACATATGTTAAATATATTGGATGTTTTTTCTTTATGGCTGAATTACGATGTCTACTGATATCTTTAAATATCCCTGATTTATACTGAATTGAATTAAAGCAAAATTTGGCCCATATTTTTATATGATCTTACGGTAATATTCATCCTCCAGAACAAAATATATTTCTCAAAGTTTCAGGCCTTGTATCTGGGCTTTTAAATGTTCTTTCTTGAATTCTCACATTTATTTAATATTTTACAGTTTTCTAAGACAGAAGAAAAATTATTGAAAAATAATTCCGTGCGATTCGGGAGACTTCTGGAATGCATGGAGGATAACTTCTTGAGCCGGGTAATAGACAGCCCTACCAGAGGGGAGGCAATGCTGGATCTGATGGTCACCAGCGTAAGGGAGCTAATCGGGGACATCAAGACTGGAGGCAGACTGGGCTGCAGCGTTCATGAGTTGGTGGAGTTTGCAGTCCTAAGGGATATGAGTCAGGTAAGGAGTAAAGTTTGGCACCTGAGCTTTAGGAAAGTAAACTTCCAGCTCTTTAAGGAGGTAGTCAATAGGATCCCCTGAGGGTCGGCCCTCAGCGACAAAGTAGAGGAACAGAGCTGGCAGATCTTTAAGGAAGACTTCCAGTGAGCTCAAGAACTGGCAATCCCTGGGATCAAGATATTGGGCAAGGAAGACGAGACTGGAATAGCTGAGTAGGGAACTGCTGGTCAACCTAAAGGGAAAGAAGCAAATGCACAGGCAGCAGACACAAGGACACGTGACCTGGGATGGTATAGAGTTGATGTATGGTTGTGTACTATGGTTGTGTACTCTAGAAGCAAGAAGGGCTTCTACAGGTATGTAAACCAGAAGAATAAGGTCAAAGAAAGTGTACCCTCCTGATAAATGATACTGGCAAACTGGTAACAATGGAGAAAGCTGAGGTACCAACAACTTTTTTGACTGAATCTTTAATGGCAGCCTCTCTTCCCACATTTCTCTAGTGGATGGATGGCAGGATGGGGACTGGGGGAGCAAAGTCCCTCCCACTGTAGGTAAAGATCAGGTTCATGACCACCTGAGAAACCTGAATCTACATAAGTCTATGGGATTCAATGGAATGCAGTCCAGAGTCCTAAGGAAGTTGGCTGCTATTTGCCTAAGCAGTGTTAGCTGCTGGCAGTGAATAAAAGCTCCCAGAATGACACACTCCTCTGAATCAAAAAGATCCCTCATCACAGTAAAAGGAGTGTGGTTTTTCCACCTGGCAGTCCTGCTATACCTTCACAATCTCTGGACAGGCATTACAGCCTCTGAAGCAAAACAGTCTTAAACACAGCAGTTTCATATCCTGCCTCCTCTGACATCTGTGGCAAAAATCCCGATGGAGACAAGATTTCACCATGTTTATCCAGGCTCTAAGGTACTCCTTGATGTTTATGAGATCCCATTATGCAAACGGAATACTACAAAAGTTCCTTTGACAGCAATTTCCCGTTCACTGGCATAAAAGCAGATCCTGTCTTGTTTTGGCACAAGTATTAGCAGCTGGCAGAAGCCAGAGTTGCACCCAGCAGTCCCAAGCCTAGAGAGATATGTGTGTAACACTACTGTTTTGCCACCTCCCCTAGTCCTGGCTTTCATTAATAGATCTCAGCTGACTGGATAACTGCATAATTTCTTCCAAAAATCATTTAAGCATTGAGAAATTACTTCTCCAATCTGCTGTGCATTGTATAGAGAATTCACATGAATGTGAGGTGTTGTAAGGTTTTATTAGCACTCGTTTAGAATGACCT
Organism: Ptilonorhynchus violaceus; assembly: GCA_013397565.1. Lineage (NCBI taxonomy): Eukaryota > Metazoa > Chordata > Aves > Passeriformes > Ptilonorhynchidae > Ptilonorhynchus > Ptilonorhynchus violaceus. The sequence continues at coordinate 1,131,164 of VZRJ01000411.1, forward strand.
TACACTGCTCACAATTGGCAAACCCACAAGTGAATCACATGGGTTAAACCACAACACATGGTCATCCTAAAAGCACACCAAGAAAGTCTTCATGGTGCACTGCACCAGGAAGGCCTCTGAGTTATCAGTGAGGCACTTACTAAGTAGCTGACAAGAGTTATTCGCCTCTGGAATGTAACCCTGGCTCATTATGGCATACCACAGGAAAAAAATGACACTTGCTTTTGTTTCTATGATGTGAAGATGAAGATTTCATTTGCGGCTATTTGAGTCTAATCAGCAAACATATGACAGGAAGGCTTAACGAATTTGTGAGCATGGGAGAAATAAAAACAACATACACAGTTCTGTACCCTAATGGTGTGATTATATATGAGTCAAAAGCTTCAATAAAGACACAAGTCATGGAACAACAATCTTAGTCAAACAGTTCATTCTAGATTGTGGCATTTTCCAGGATATGGCTGACATATCTAATATGTGAAGTTATGTGACTTGCAATATGGCTGGCTTTATATTCAAAAGAACAAATTATTAAATTTATATCCCTATATAACTACAGAAGGGAAAACTGCTTCAACAAATCTTTTGTCTTCTGCAGTCCTTCTAAATTCTGTATACAGCTCTTCTGCTGACATCCTGAATGTGATGGTGGCTGTGTGAGATGCTGCTCTTGAAAATGGGTATCAGAATAGTATTTTCAGTATGTTTATCTTCTTTCTTTAGTGAGTCCCTTTATTACTTGTTGACATTTCTGCGTCCCTTTTGGTGTCCTATTTTTAATCATGAGTTTAGAGTCTTCCACAGTTTTGTCCCAAGCAGTATAGCTGCCAATATGTAAAAGAAAGACTGAAAGGATTAGACCTGCTATTTGTTTGAGACTGAAAGGAAAATAAATTTATTGTATTAGCTTATTGTTTTACCCTGGCCATGCAATTAATCCTGTGATAAAAGGGAATAAATTGAATGTTGTGAATTGTATCTGTAACTAGATCTTGGATAATGAGATCCTGTGACCAAAATCTAATCTATTCTCTTCCACGCCTGATATTATTTGTGATTTTCTCTTGTTCTTCTTCCATACATACAGGGTTTCCTTCTTGCTTTTTTCATTTTCACTTATTTCTGATTTTCTCACTTTTGCAATCTTCCCTGTAACAATTTCATATGAAAATCTTGTTCAGACTGGTAGGTTTTGTAACAATGACAATATTTTACTTTCAGTTGCAGTTTCATCCAGAATACTTCACTTCATAGAAGTAAGACACTTTTCAAAATCAGACACTTCTGGGAATGAGAACAGGTGGCAGTATAATGAGAAAAATGCTACACAGTCGCAAAGAAAAAACCATTATTGTTTAAAAAGGTGTCACTGGATTGTTACTATACATGCAAAAATTTACAATTTTTTTTTTGTTACATTTTTTATGATGCTGTTGTTCTGCAAGATTTAGTCACAATTGCAATCACATTGAACTTATTCCCCAATCATTATTTGGAGTGGCTGAATCAGTGAGAGCATTTGAACCTGTGCAGCCAGAGGGTCTAAACTTGCTGTGTTAGGATATCCCTTTCCTGATTTATTTTTGTTTTTTAATGGAGTGTCTTTTTTAGATTTACTTAGAAATTTCTATCTCTTGTGCCAGCATGTTTGGCAACTATTGGGATGATTTACTTAGCTGTGAATTTGCTATCTTTTTTTTATCCAGTCAAATGATCCACCTGCCTGATACTCACTTCCCTGTTAGTTTCTCCAATAAATCTCAGAAACAGGATTGGTATACTGGTTTGTGTGCTCTGGTGAATTTTTTTTCTGTAAGTCTGCTAATGGTGTGTATTTTTTTCACCTTTGCAATCAAATAGTTTTGTTGAAATAATATGCAAAACTAGCCATACTCTATCGCCATACCTGAGTCATAGAATATGAGAAATCCATAGAGTGACCGAAGAACTCACATTAGGCTGGCCAAGGGAAATTTACACATTCCATGTTTGCAGGATGAAAGGAAAGCAAATAAAAGCTACGTATGATACAATCTTATGATATATTTACAATATTTATAGATAACTCAGTTTTCAAAATGTATCAGCTCAGCAGAAAGTTAAATATCTAGTGGGTTAGTATTTAAGCAGATGGCCAAAAGCCCACTTTCTAGGAGAGGTATCATGCTCCAAATCACAGAGCATGTGCAATGCTACAGCATTCTAGAGCAGTTAGAGCTCTGCTGATGATCAGGGCATTCATGCACATCTACGTTTAGACTGATGAAAGATGCCCTGTTCAGAATGTCAGAGATACAAAGTGAGTGTATCATTGTTCAAGGGACGAAGCAGAATACTTCAGAATGGAGCATCATCTCCCTAGGAATCTTGTCAGTGTTCTAACACAACCTGTGTAGCATTTATCTTAGGATACATTTTTTATAAACATATTCCTTTGAGTATATTTTTGTTATTTTCATAGAAACTAGCATCCCCAATTAAGTAAAATTAAGTGCCTCACTATGATATTTGTAGCAGCAATTGAGTTGAATGGTTGTAGTCTAGTAGCTAAACTGGAAGTAGGATAGGATTTCTGCACCCTGGCTGCTTGGCATGTAGCTGTTGACTTTAAAGGAAATGTGAATCTATTACAGCACTTTGGAGCTATACACTTAAGTGAACAGATTTTTTTTCACAAAAGTTCAGCAGTGGAGATATTTACTGGAATGAAAGTGATGTTGTTTCAATTGCCTTCTGTTTGACCTAGAATAAGGGCTTGAAGTTACGTCTGTCACGCCTTAAGAAATGGCAGATAAAGTAGGTAGTCTGGGAGCATTATTTCATGGACTCTTAGATTCAAGTTGCTCGATTTTGTAGAAATAAATGCTAATTTCAAGAGTACTTTAAACCTCTCTTTTCCATGACATTATTAAGTGTCATGCTTATGAAACTAAAGAACCAGTTTCTTATATTTGATGGTGTGGGTGTTTCTGTCTGCACATGTCTGTCTCCTGCCATCATTCCATGACTCTTTTAGTTTGGGTAGAGGAGGGACAGGAAGGGTTGGGTGAGTACTAAACCACTGAATTTTTGTGTAAAATAGGAAGCAAAGTCTCTCCTAAATTGTTGGGGCAATTCACACCAGCAGCATCAGAATTTGAGAACTGCAAATATATGATGGCAGAGGGAGCAAATACTTTGTTAGACAATACACCCATTTTTGATCACAGGGAACCAAAATATTTATTCTCCAGACTACCCATGCTTCACACCTTCCAACACAACTGCAATTTTCTGTAAGTCAAAGGGAATAGCTTTTCCTTTGCCTTCTTCACAGATGGATTGCTGTTAGTTTACCGGTAACTGTTTTAATCACAGTAGGTGGCTGACCTTGGATTATTTCATGTTGTGTTATTTTCTCCAATATAACTGCATAAAGCAATAAAATATGGTAATTTGTGAGGAAAGATAATGTGGCCCATACATTACAGGAAAGAGCACTTAAAATGTGATTTTCAAAAGATGAAAACAGTAACATTCTCACACTTTTTATTAGTATCTGTGAGATTCTTCAACCTATTCATTAGGATTTTTTTTTTCTTTAAGTAGAAATTTTAGTACTGCAATTAATTTCAGTTCTGCTCTACTGTTATTCATGGATAAATACGGTTGTTGTTTGGTATACAGAACAACCTAACGTGCAAACTAATGGGAGTAAAAACTGTCCTACAACAAGATATGACAGCAACACTTCTATCTATAATCCAGATTTTCCTTACTTTTATCTTTCAACCTTTGTTTCTTTTACTTTGCTGTACCTATGGCAAAGTTGCAGCAAGGTTTGTGTCTTCAAAGGAACCACTTCACTTTTGAAGTTCAGTCCACTCGGAAACGGATGACGCATTACTGATTTAAAGGCAGAGTTTCAAAGTTCTTATAATGAGAAGCTTTATTTTCAAAATATAAGCTTTTTCATCATGTTCAGAGAATCAAACCTCTCCAGGAGAACTGCAAAACTGCAACTTTTTTTTCCTCCTTCCTTTTTGTGGTGCTTTTAGAGACACTAAATTACTTCAGTTCTTTTTGGAGGATTTTATGGTGAAAAGCAGCCCTTGCTGAGGACAATGTCATGCTTGCATGACTGCATACCATATTTTTCCAGTTTGCACCACAAGAGAAGAAATAAAATTTATAGCATTTATCAGGCACTGGGTAGAGTGCCAAATCCCAGACAAGGTTTTTCTGAAGTCTGCACGTGCCAGGAAGGTAATGGATAATGGATTGGTAGTAAAATGTCAATGCCAGGGGAAAATACTGGCCTGCCGTGAAAGTCCCAAAAGGAAAAAGAAAAGGTATAGCATAAGAAGCCTATTGCCAAAAAGCAATGAGATCAAGTAAATGTGTACAGCTGCCAAGCAGCAACATGAGTGACATTTTTATGGCTGTGAGCCTGTTTTTCTATTTCTGACTTTCCCACTTGAATAAAAATGCACTAATGCTAATTCCTCCCATCAGGCCTACTGAGGTGCTCTCTCCCAGTGTTACTCTGATCACTAAATAGGAGCTAGAGGCAAAGACATGAAGGTGAGACTTCCCTCAGCAGAGTCACAGGTTGGATAAAACAAAAGTCTTGTGGAAAAGACAAAGTTTATTTTCCCTCCTTGCATAGTTCTTTCATAGAGAGCTACATTTGTCTTCGTGGACACTCTTTACATGACACAATCATATATCAACTTTCATATTTCAGGTATGTTTACCAAACCACAAAAACACTGCTGAGTCTGCTGCTAAAGTGAAAGGTTGGAGGTAGGTTGTTCTGTGACTTGAAAGAAATTATGGGTTTATGTCTGATTTGATCCATGCAGATTATCATTAAAGAAAATTGAAAAGACTCCTAAACACTTAAAATGGCAATAATTTCATTTTTTTTTTAATTATAGTTTGGGTCACTGTGATACGATAAGGTGTGAAATTCAGTTATTTTCTTAACTGAAGAGAGCCAGTATATAACACAGCAATCTTTTAAACAGCACTAGGAGCCAAATTTATAGGAAATTGAAAAGCTATGAAAACTGGGAGAAATATTTTTGTCAAATAGTAACATTTTCTTGCCTTAATTTTGTACGTTTCCTAAAGTAGTATGAACCGTTATTATTTTAGAAACTACTTAAAATTTAGTCTTTATTGCGTTCTACTTTTTTTTTGCTATAGAGAGAATTAGGATTATTCAGTATTTCACTAGCCAGAAAAATCAGAGAAGAAAATGCAAATTCCATGGGTAGAACTCTATCTAGAATTTAAGACAGCAATTACCTTTGCTGTGCTACCAAGTACTTCCAATGCATTCCTGAAGATATTGCTTATTTTCAGGTGTACTTTGGCTTGGCTCAGCAGCACTCATGTACCTTACAGGCCATACTAAGGCAAAGCTGAAATAAAGGTTGTGGAGGGCTGAGTTCTACAGGCACAGTACAGACATCCTCTACAGAATCTTACAGGTCTAATAATGTGATATGGAGAGAGTAAACTTGCTTAGTAACCAGATTACAGAAAAAATGTATCATAATCAGATAGCATGGCCTACAGAACTTCTAATACTCATTAATAGCATGCAAAGAGTAACTCAGGGTTTGTAGAAATGAGTTTAATCAATAAGTCATGGCCTTTCTCTGTATCTCATTAGGTATCCCAGCTGGTACTCAAGCTGGTGCTTGCAAAGGCCCCTGGATACACAAGTGTCTCCACAACCAGAAGCCAAATAAAGGAGGTGATTGTATGTTGGTTTTAACACTTAGGAGTAACAGAGTTCCTAAATTAGCATAGGAAATCATAGTTTATTAATATTTAACCAGAAAATGTAGTTATTCTTTGCTGTAAGTGATAGAATCTTGTATATGCTAAAGATGCTGAGTAGAACTTTCGATGATAAGATGTGCAGGGGTTATTGTATCCGTACTTGTACCCATAACAGCTGAAGGAGTTCAGCTCCACCAATTTCTGCCCTTGAGAGGAAGAAAGAAAGGGAGGTTTCCTGCTTGCATGCTGACCCTGCCTTTGCATGCCTTTGCATGCCTTTGTGCCGATGACAATTTGAAAATTGTTATTAGTTTACCAGATTAAGGTACTTCCTAAAACTCTTCTTGGAATTCGTGCTGCTGTGCCTTGTTCTGAGATTTCCAAATAATAAATAGTCTAACTTGGTTCTCTGCAAAGTAATTTTTCTGTTGAAGGGAGTATGTTGTAATCACTTCTGTCATCTGCCCACATTTATTCCTTGTTAAGCCATAGTAGTAAAGATTTCCAGAGAACAGTTTTGTTTCTAGATATCATGATAAAATTTCTGCTGCATGTTCCTTCTCTTGTTGTTATTTTTAATTACTATCTTGCTTCTTTTTCACTTTTAGTAGATATGACTATTATCTGGGATTTTTTATGTATTTTAAAATAAAGAGAAAAAGCCTTTCTTTATATATTATGATAATGTAATTTATAACATAATGCAATGTATTGATATAATATTAGTAGTGTAATTTACTCCTTCGTTTAGAATTTATGATATTGAATTCACATGAAAAAGAAATCCTGAATGTTAGTGATATGTATTTTATGATAATTTTGTTATCACCACAGTGTGACCCTAGCCTTAGCCTTACCTTTAACTATTGCATTACCTTAGCTGTTTCCTTTGCCCAAATATCTGATGTTTCATATTCCATGTTTATTCTCAAACTAACAAAACACTCACTACAATCTCTTTTGTTTTCTTATGAACCATATTCCTCACAAAAGTAAAATTGAAGCATTTTGTTATGTAACATCTCAATGGAAATGTGAGAGCTATTTTTAAAGTTTATCTCCCTGAAACTGCTTAAGTACATTTTTTCGGAATGGTTAGAAACCAGAAATGGTGTAGAAAAGATACCACAGTTTAAAAAGATGTGAAGGGTTACATTACTTTTCATTTCTCATTTTGTCTAAGCTCAGGTGCCAGATGTTACTGGTGACTACTGCTGATTAAGGCTGCAGGTTTGGGGTAGTTTTTTCCAGCCTAGATCTGGGAAAGGCTTTTCTTCTCAGTCTCCTCTTTTATATTACTTCTTGGATTAGCAGGAGTGATGAGTTGCGGTATCAAAATGTTTGCTGTTGAAAAGTCGTAAGTTTTATTTATTTATTTGTATTTGGTGGCGGCAGCTTGTGTTATTCTGAGGAGGCAATGGGAAAAAGGAAGTCAGTGTTGGAGAGACATCTTGAGACTTGTAATAAACCATAAAATATCATAGGTAAGAAGAAAGGTAGATCTAGGTTATGCTTGGCAGATATGTTCTGGAGAAGGGTGACTTTCAGTTTAGTGTGTGTAGTGCTCAGGTGTTGGCAATACTGTAAAGTGTTGGAATGTGGAATTGTCTGGGAGAGAGGAATCCTAGCTTTTGTATATGTCTTCTTCTGGCTTGGAAAAACTTTCATATACTTTTGGGTTTGTTAAACCAAGTTGTTCTGATCCAAATTTTGCTTTTAGTCAAAATCTTTAAGGGTAAAGGATGTAAATTGTGAAGAACCAACCCTGTTGTAGGTGCTGCTTGTTTTAACACAGAGCAATTTCTTTGCTCCTGTATAAGCTGTGTCACTGTTTATTAATATGTGATACTATAATTATATAATTAGTGAAGGTTTTGCCTTGCTTGTCCTAGAACCAAATAATTTTACATAGTATAAATATTGAACTCCCCTCCTTTGCTTTATTGAATATTGAACTTCCATCCACTAAAGGATCTGCACATGTGTTATTTGAGAAGTGTTAAACCCCTCTTTTTATATTTTCACTTGGAAAATTTAGAAAGGATGAAGTAATAGGTAAAGCTGCAGCTAAAGAAAGTCTGTTAATAGTGAAAACTCAATAGCAGAAAATCATTGTTCTTTTACTCTTCTTTTCCTATCTTCTAAAGTGTAAATCACATGCTTCATTGGAAGTTTTGCTTCTTGGTAAACCTTTAAATAAACCCCTATCAATATTAAAAATGAAAGATGAAAAATACCCTTCCTAATCCATGAATCTTTGAAATCAGTGAGTAGTTTGCTTGTTAGATTAGACTTTTTTTAATCTGTAAAATATATAACTTGTTACTTGGTACCTCTAGCAAAAAACACTGCAACACTTCCCCTCAACATAATCACAGTTTTCTTAAGCCTTCTGATATAAATAGTTTTCCTTTTATGTCTTTTAAGAGGCATTAAAAAAATGGAATTATCATATTCATGGGAAGTAATGTGAATTTTAAAAGCACAGGGAATGGTGTCTTCTAGCTTCTTAGTTTCTGTGGGCCATGGTGACCTGGCAGGATCTGAGTAGCTGGTAAGTGAAGGCACCTGCTACAAACTCCCTCCATAATGTAATTGGTTTTTTTTTTTTTTGCAGAGCTACTCTTTGGTTGTCTGCCAGGGAGCTTTCTCAGTCAGTCTGGTTTTGTTCACTTGAGACCAGACATGTTTATTTCATGCATTTTCTGTGTTGAGGTGATGTGGCTTCAGACTGCTCACTGAAAACAGAGTGAGGCCCCAGTCATTAATTCTGGCTGAGGGGAGACCACATTGTAGCCCAAGAATTTAGGATGGAATTTGAAAGTAGTTTCAGACATCCTTAATGATTTGGTGATTTTTGGTTGTGTAAAGTAATCTGGGGGTTCTGTGGTGAGTATACGGTGTTCTTGGGGATGCTGTGTCATTTGTCAGTGAGAATGGCCACGGTTTGGTGGTTTTTGCTTTGGGTGCATGTTTGTTTCACTTTTTTGTTCGTTTGTTTTTCTAGACTGCCTGACTGCTTGATCTGGGCACATGATGAAAGACTGGACAGTTGGGATTTGTTATCACTTTATGAGGCATTAAATATTAATTAGTGTTGGTGTGTTAGGTTATGGAAGGAAAACAATATTCAATATCTGGTTAGGAAGAACAATAATGAAGTTTAGGACTGTAGTGAATGTTTTTAGAGATTGTGTTGGACTTAATTACTGTGCTTTTTTTAATAGTGATGTGAGAACCATTTATACTCAAAATAGCTCACCAAGACTGCTTTCAGTTGTTTTAATTTAGAGAATTAAAAAAAAAACTTTTAATGGGAAAGCAGTCTGACAACAGAGAGGAAAGAAAGAAAAAAAGTAATTTTTTTTATTTTCTTGTTAAAGTATACAAAACCGCTAGAAAATTACAGTTGTATGTGTTCATCTGCATATCTATATCTACACATTTAGATATATATGTACATATCATAATGAATTTTACTCAGGTTGTCAAGGGTTGATGGTACTTTTTTTGGTCCTTCCAACAAGTGGCAGAAGTAGCACCCAAATACAAATGCACCATAGGGCTTATTCAGAAACTTATAAGAACTTTCTCAAATGACAATTTTTGGTCAAATGCTGCATATGTAGGCTTTGGTATAGAATGGTCCTAAGAATTTTTCATGCTGTTTAAATAAGTGCAGGAGCATTTAAGAACGAACCAGTCACACATTTTCTTTTCAAGCCACTAAAAGAATTTCAACAGCATGAATCGAACTGTCACAACAGTGGTAGATGTTCTTATACAACTGAACTTTGCAATAATTTTCGCTTTGTACTATTACAACATTGGACATTGTAAATCTCAACAGGCTCAGTGAGTGAAAATGGAACATCATGAAAACTAAATTCCAGAGCTGTCAGATTAGGACATGGAAATAATATTAACTCTTGTAGCATACTGTGTTATAAAACTGTTTTGTGTAACACTGAACAAGACAACAACTTTTGTGATTGCTAAATGAAACAGTGTCTTCGTGCCTCTAAAAAGCAGTTATGAGAAGCAACCTGAGCAAAGAGAGAGGACAGTTTGTGGAGAACTGGATCACCTCATTTCAGAATTACTAGTTATTATAGCGGTGATAACAGAGATTTCCATCAAACAATGCAGTCGGCTTTCAAACTAAAATAAGCTTGACTAGTCTAAGTGTCCAGTGCATTGTGGCCTTCTGTTTTGTTAGGAGTTACATAGCCTATTCAATTAAAAAAAAAATAAAAACCATGAGAAAAATTTAAGCATGTCTCTTGAGTACAGGCTTCACTGATCTGAATCGTAGTAATTTCTGTGCAAAATTGAGAGCAGGTTTAATGCTGCAGGCCTTCCAATTTGAATTTTTAGGACCAGGCTAGACTTCCAAATAGATATACTGCTGGCCCACTCCAAGAACAAGAAAAATTCCTTTTGCCCCCAGAGATGTTGTAAGAGGCCTCTAGATTTTGATCAAAATATAGAGGTAAACAGGGTAGGAAAAACTGACTGAGTATAAGGTGAAATAATAGCCTTCAGCAGAATATTCAGAGAAGCTTAAGTATCTTGGCCAGTAAAGCTTTTGACAGTCCTGTTATTCTGTTTGTCAGCTTTGAATCTGTGTTGTCAAAATCTTGCAAATCACTTGCAAATGGATATATTTTTCAGGCAGGGTTCTTTAAAGGTAAGTGACATTAAATTTCACACTTGCAAACTAATCAACAAACACTAATGCAGTTGGCATAAAAATTTATCTGAAGATTTAACATGGTAGAAAAAGCAACAACTTTGGATTAAAGGAACATAATGAAATCTATTTGTCATATACAGTTTTAAAAGATAGATACAAGCAAAACCCATAGAAAAATCATATAAGCATTCATTTTCCTGTGGGCTGTCTACAGTCTATAAAAGATGTAAAGGAGCCAATATAGGCCTGGCAAAATTCCATTTGCTAGACATTAAAAAAGAGAGGCCTTTTACTTTTAGGTGAGGTATGCCCACAGTCTGGGGAGGATATCAGAAGGGTAAGCAAAAATTACTGAAAGAATTTCAGCTGAAAGAAGACCAAGAAATGTGTTACGCTGCTTTAGTCATTGGCCTGTCTTATTTGAAATGCTTTAGTTTTCACAGAGCCTATAAATTCTTTCTTGAGGGTTCAGTAAAATTATGTAGCCCTATAAACATCTGAGCTGCAAATCAGACTTTGTTCAGAAGTTTGGGTCTGTGACAGGAAGAAAATAATTAAAATTATTCCTTGAGAAGAAAGGGCAGACTGAATGTTTTGGCAGAACCTTAGACATTTTCATTACTGGCATTAAGGGACGAAGGTCCCCTTGTGGTAATTATACCTTGGGTTCTCCAGCAAAAGTGACTGACAATGAAACTTCTAAGGGAATGAGTCCTGCAAAAAAAAAGCCAACCAAAAAAGAAAAAACAACACCAAAGAAAGGAAGGCAGTAGAAAACATTTGAAATGCAACTGAATTTCCTTGTGGATATTAAATGATGGTAGAGAAAGCAGGGTTCTTGTTACATCTGAATCTGTTTGCCTGGAAAGGGCTGGCAAAAGCTATTCTGCACGTTCCTCACAGAGCTCTGATTGCTGTCACCCCAGTCTTCTCACAGAGTCTAATGCTGTATTTCACATAACTTGATCTGGGACCTATAAAGTCTTTTGGAGAAAAATGTCAAAATTAGTTCAGCTGTGCTGTTTGTGGGTTTGCTAGTTTATTCTAAGTTGTGGACAGTAGTGTTACTACTGTGTGTAGATGCTTTTAAGTGTCCTTATAGAATAAAAGACTGGAGCTATTATTAAATTACTGTTAGCAGTTAAAAGAGAGGGAAGTGCATAGTAGCATCCTTAGCCGTCACGATGCTTTCTAGACGAGTAGCTTAAGAGACCTAACTTGATTTAAGCTAGAAGTCCTTGCCTTGGGAAGGACTTGCTTGCTGTTGTACTGAAGAAACAGTACAGTTTCAGTTCTTCTTAGCTCCTCAGCAAAGAACATAAGCTCCATCACCCAGTACACTTAGATCACCTTTTATGAATTAAACAGAGCCAAAATGCTCTGAAAGGAAAATGGAAAATACTGGCAGATCTTTTTGTGGACCTGAAGTACTGAAGTCAGTAGCTGTATTTGCTCTGACTTTTATTCCAAGTTGTTGCCCTTGTCCTTCTCCTCCTCCCCACTCTCTGCAAAGCCATGATTAAGTGCTAGAAAGAAAGTCTGTGTTTCAGACAGCCATGGGATGGTGGGAAAGAAGTGATCTGTGATTTAATCCAAGTGGCTTCCTGAGTGATGCAGAGACCTCAACGTCTGTGTAGAATAACACATACACACAAAAAAGGAAGCAACTCCAGGCTTTAAAATGATTTGGTGCTTTTGCAGACATCACAATTTGAAAACTGCTTTCTCTGAGTCTTGAATGTTCAATGTAGGACAATGTGTGTCTTGAATAACTCAAGGCATAGCACCAAATGTAGTGTATTTACACTCATGATATCTGGGCTAAGTATCAGTTGGAAGACATATCTATTAAATCTGTGAGCCTTCATCCGATACACAAGGAAATCCCATAAAGTTGGGTGTTTTTCCAGATGTGCTGCTTAGGTGAATTGTACCACATCCAGGAGCTTGGAGGAACTGAAGAGATTCAAATTTGCTTTATATCACAAGTTTTTCCCTTCTGTTGTTAATAAAAAAGTTATCCCAGTAGTCTTTCTGTAAAAATCTGTACATCTCTGTGTTCTGCATGTTGACATTATAGAATGTGATACACAAGTGCCTGGTGTGAATAACAAGGTAGCCTGCTAGTAAGAGTAGCACCTCTCAATGCTGTGCACTGTGGCTATGATAGTAAATATTAATTTCATACTAAGAACAGAGCATGCTAGATACTTTTTCTTTTCCCTCTTTTTAACACCATCGAAAACACCATGTTTTTCCTCCTATTTTTCAGTCAGGACACAAGTGAAGAGCTGTTCGAAGGATGTGGGAAAGAAATGAACTTTGCACGTAAAAATACTTCAAAAAATATTTTGGCATTAAGATTAAAATTGGAGCATGTTCCATCTCCCCTCACGTTATCTTCTCCCTCACTTCCTCTTCCTCACTACTTTCTGAATTTGCTTGTCTTCAGCTATCCTGAATTATGATACTGTTCCATACAGGACTTTTGGGCAGGGCTAGTTTCACAGGCTGAGCTCCTTCAGTAAAATAATGCCTGTTATCTTTTGGTCTCTGTAGTAGTCAGCTCAACGCAGATCAGAAAGTAGGACAGTGTATTTTTTTTTGTAATTCACAATAAATCTATTATGCTATTCTTATTTTTCTGCCAGTTACTTTGTCTCAGAGTAGATCTGATCTAGCCTCCACAAACACGCCACCATCCAGCAACTGAAATTATTTTAAAAGAACAAATAAGGTTAAGTTGGCAGTGTAAGTATCTCAATGCAACTTCAGAAAAATCTGCGTGACCCATAAGTACAAAATGATGAAGTCTGTTTTCAGCTGGAAAAGTCAGTCTTTCCACGTGTGCGATGGGAGAGGAAACAGCATTGAATGTTTTTTTGTTCACCATTTTCTTGAAATCTTTCATATGCAACATCCCCAGAGATCATTTTGCTCAGAGGAGCAGGTATTCAGTGACTTCCTAGGGAAAAAAATAAGCCAATGTGTCTGTCTTTGAGAAGTTATACTGGAGTACATATGCCTTCTTCCTCTTTCCTGTGTTTTCAGACTGCCTCCCAGGGTAGTATTGTTATCAAAATTTTAAAATATTTTTATGCTGTCTTCAGTAAATGTGATTGCCCAAGATATTAAACTCTAAAGGATGTTATTAGTCAGGAGAAAGGATAAGTTTAAGGCCAAAGAAACTTCATTTTTCCTTTGTGTTCATGTCTTTCTCATTTAAAATGTGAGTTTTGTAGATCATCTGGGACGAAAATGTTTCCCACTTGAGGCCATTTACATTATCACAAAGCCTTATTTGTGCAAATATTTTATTCTTCACAGAAAAATAATTAAATAAAAAAAGTAAAAGGGCACCAGATGCCAGAAGCTATCAAGTCTTCTGTAACATTGCTGAAAGTCAAGGTGGTATATCCTGATTTTGCCTACAGAAATAGGCATTTCTCTTTGGGCAAATATGTCTGTAAATTCACATGTGTCTTCATCAGTCTCACCAGATTCCTGCATGTCAGCCAAGGCATCGACAGTCTTATGGACATAGGGTGAAGAAACCAGAGCCAACAGTTCCAGAGACTAGAGTAAATGAGATCACAATATTTGTTGAGAAGCAGTTTTTAGAGGGGATATTTCAAAGCCCCCTTTTGTTGTTGTTGGTTTTGTTTTGGTTTGTTTGGGTTTTTTATATTTTGGAGATTCATTCTGTCAGATATGGAACTCTATTGCTTGGAAAGCAATGCTGATGAATTTCCAAATGCAACACCTGAGTGAAGTGATGTAGACTGTCTCAGCTGGTGAGAGGTTTGGTGAAGCTCTAGACATTCCAGAGGCATCGTTCTCATGCTGCAGCTCTGTGTGAAGTGCACTGGTCTCTGAAATGTGCAGCTGCTACAAACAAGGCCTGGGTTGCTTGCAAGGCTGTTCCCGCAGCTGCCCAGGGGTGTGTGTCTGTGATGGGCCTGTTGCTGGGGGAACTAATGAAGTTCTAAAGTCAGCAGTAAGATTTCCTTCTGCTTTGATCCTCTGGAGAGGATGAGCAAGTCCTTTTCAAATGCAAATCTTCAATGTGTAGAGGGAATAAAGATGGGAAGGAGAATAAATCTGTATTAAGCTTCAGGCATTTTCAAATTGCTTGTGCTACTGGTGCCCTTTTTTAACCTTTCTGTTTTTCATTTCTGCAGAGCATTACCTTGTGTAAGCTCTGCTATGCCAAAATCAGTCTGATGTTTGGGAGTGATTTTCCTTTTCTTTGTGCAGGAAGTTTGTGGTTTTGGTGGGAGTCTACATTCTTCTCTCCCCAACGATAGGGAAGTAGAAAACTTCCTGCTCCCCAAGAATGATCATGTGCAGTTTTTGGCCTTTTCCAGTAATGCACATTTTGGGGTTTTTTGTTTGCAGGTTGGTTTTTGTGTAGGGGTTTTTTTTCCCACAAGTAAATAGGAGCACAGGGTGTGGCATGAAGGGAGGAATTCTGCAAGTGTCAATTTCTAGCTCTCTTCAAACTGGGCTCAGGGAGTTACTGTTGTCCTTGTTCCCTTCTTTTCCTGTGCCTGTGAGAGCCCCCACCTTATGGTTTCATCATTGCCTCATACTGGATTGCAGAGAAATAATTTTAGATTTCCCTTTTTGACTCACAGACATATTTAGTTCTGCAACTTGTCATCAGTGCTAAGCTACTAATTACAAAGTACATTCTTTCAACATTCCTGAAGTAGTTATTTCTGCAAAAGCCTGCAAAGTGTTCAACACCTTTCCTGCAAGGACGTGCAGCAACCTATAATTTGGGTACAAAACTATGTTCAGTGGATGTTTAATCAAAAGTTGCAACTGAAAGATGGCTGTTGTTACTTGCAAAAAGATGTTGTCTGCCAACGATTTTAAAGCTGCCCTCTCCCTTGAAAGGCGTACAATTTACATGCTTTAGGAAAAACACTTAATGGCTGGGTCAAGATTGCTGCTGCAGCTGGAGAGAAAGTGCTTCAAGTGTTGCTTCTGTGTTCCCTTAACCTGGGACTGGCTGTCCAGTGAGTTCCTTTGAGTAAATCAGTTCTCTCTATTACTGCCACCAGTGCCACTAGTGGTCCTTGAACTGGAATCATGGGATAGGGCAGTGTTGCTGGGAGGTGTGATACCACTGAATGGTAGAGAATATAGCCTTAAGTGCAGATACAGTTCTGTAACATCTCCCTGAATTACCCAAAATCTCCATGGCTTGGTTCAGTTAAAGGAAGCACAAGTATCATCTGTCTTGCAGATGGGATGGTTCTGATGTATCTATTCAAATGAACGATCAGTGAATCAAAATACATATTTTCCTTATTCAGTAATCACTGTCAAGGCTATTCAGCCGTCTTAACTTGGGGGTAGTATTAGGATATCACTGCTATGGTTCCATTGACTTCAGTGGTATGACTTCTGCTTCTCAGGGGAACAGAAAAAGGAGCTGGACTCACTATTTTCCAAGTTTCTTTTAATCCTAGTTACTAAGTAGGTCGTGACTTTTGCTTACCATGTGTTTCCCATAAAAGCCCTGGCTGCCTTGAGTGCTATATGATAGGTTGTCTGGAAGCTGCAGACAAAGTGCATGCACTGTGCTAGAAAGGCTTTCTGAAAGATCTTGTATACAGTAGCTGAAGCTGCCACATGCTGCTTATGCTACAGTGTCTGCATGTGGTCACAGTTGCAGTGTTCACACTGCAGCATTTTCCACAAAACTATGCGATGATGAAAGGGCTTCAGTGCATACAGGATGATGTAAAAACAAGTCAAAAATAAATCTGTGCAACATCTAAGGAGAGGAAAAATCTAAAAGACTGCAGGACAATGCGAGCCTGTGCTTTTGTGAACAGTGGCAGAGAAGGGAGAACTAAAAGCACACGTCAAAATAAATACACTGTAGGATATGGGGAATATTCTCTACTTCCAGATTTATCTTCTGTAACAGAAACTAAGATTGAGAATTAGAAAAAAACCACTAGTCTCTATGTTATGTCAATGTAGAATAGCATGGTCTTCAGCTTGTTGAAGGGAGGTTAATGAGCCAGCACCCAACTACTCTACTGAGCACTCAGTACTGAGTACTGACTGAGCACTCTACTGAGCCATTTTATTAAACTTACTGTTTATTTTACATGTGGCAATAGCAAACTACCAGTATTTTAATGATAGGGAGGATATATGGGAGGGGTTGTTTTGGCCTTTATGTTACCACTTTGCTAAAGGTTATAAACTTTCAAGTCTGGAAACTGATCATTCGTGTGTAAAAATCACCTTCATGAAAGAAAAAATAAGTTAACCAGATTTTTTTACCTTTTTCCTTTTTTGACAAACTATGTTTTTTCAACCCTGCTGAATTCAATGCAAAATCTTCCAGTTTCAGTTATCATAGGACACTATTTAATATTCCGTTCATCTCCGAGACTTTTGGTGTGGGTGGTCTTGTAACACCTGCTGTGGTTTCCTTTCGTGGGGCAGGCTGTGCTGTATACAAAGGGTACATCACTGGGACAGCATAGCTGTCTTCAGTGGTATTCCAGAAGGGACACAGACGATTTGGTAATATCTCTGGGAAGGGAGGGAGAAACGTTTGCAGAAACTATTGCCCGCAGTGCAGTTGAGCTGTAGACCAGACAGATGAGCTGTTGGTGTTTGATGTGTTCTCCCTCAGCAAAGGCTCAGTGCCAAGGTATGACAGCATGGACTAATGGATCAGGCTGGTGGTGGTGCATCAGGACTACTGCTTCTGTCTGAAGGAACAGCTTCCTGCAAATTCCAGCTTTAATGAATGATAAGGTCTAGGCACACAGATTTTGGGCTTAATCCTGCAGTTCATTGCTTCTGCAAAGAGGCAGCTGAGTAGCCACAAATTCTGGGCTTGACTCTATACTGATTAAAATTTGTGGACTTTCTGCTGAAAATAATTTTAATTACCAATGCTATTGGCATTCTTAATGGCTTTGAAATACAAAGATTTAGAAATCAACATTCTTGTTATGAAAAAAAAATAATTTGAAAACAGCAGAGTTAATTTCATGTACACAGGTGATCTCTTTTTGGTTACTTCTGTACAAACTTTTAATAAGTTATTCTGTATTTTGGGAGAAGGGGAAGAGATTAATCCCTGGCATGGAATAGAGAAATTGAATAAAGATGATGACCATAAAATCTTCCTGTCTGTGCTCCAGTATGGCTTTCACCATCTGACATATAGATATGATAACTGAGGAAACTATGTGATGTTTAAAGTGGTTTTTGGAATAGGGAGCCTTTCCTGAACAGACAGAACCTTGGATGGATGGATGGATCAGGAAAAAGGCAAATGTCTTGCTGAAAAATCTGTCTTCTCTGCATTTAAATGAAGTTGGGACTGTAAGGCTTTTATGAGGAAAAGCTGATGATTAAGTCTTCTGAGTGTGCATGAGCACGTAATAAATCTGGATGTGAACTCGGCAGTGTGACCGACTGTACAGCAGGGTGTATCTGAAAAGCTATAACTTTGAAATCTGTGGAAAGATTTTGCAGTCCATTCTCCAGTTCTGCACCTTGAATTAATCAGTTGCAATTTATACTTCTGTTTTGATTATGGAGCGCCTGAGTAACTTACATAGCAGTACAGGACCTAGATTTATAGTGGAAATGTATTAATCCCTGTGAGATAAATATCCAAAATCCTATTTGTAGTCTAAACAGAAGGAAAATGTGTGGGAAGGTGAGAGGGATGTGGCTGTGTATTAGTCTTTAGTAGCTGTTTAGCAGAGCTGTTCATAGATTAATAGGAACAGTCTTCTTGGATGCAAGGAAAACTCTCACTGGATTGTATGGATTTCTCTGTTCCCCAGGTTTGCTGTGTAGAATTATTCTGACTTATTCATTAGCAGATTTACCCTGATTAAATGAGATCCAGCTCATGTTTTTGGTAATAATGTGAATGTTAATAAATAATCATGTTGTGGCCGGATATATTTGATCTGAGTTCATTGTTAGTCAGACTCACTTAGCAACTATCGTAAAGCTAAGGAAACTATTTGAGGGTATAAATGGCATCTTATTTTTTAAGTGGCTAAATCCGAACTCTGTCTAAGTATCATGAAAAACTTAGAAGTAAATCTGAAGGAGCTCCTCTGGACACAGAGGGGCAGAAAAAGACAGGGAAGTAGGAGGGTCCTATGCTGTCTAGGTGAGATTTATGAAGTTTCATGCACCAGTCTTAAATGGGAGAGGATAAAAGAAACCAAAATGAAACCAAGTTTGCTGTATCCTTTCACTGGATATGTAGGATCACTTTCCAAACATGCAGAGGGAGATTTCAGAATTTGACACAAAATGATGTTATTGTTTGCAACTGAGGAATGAATATGCTTGTAGATAGAAGCGGATCATGGTTTAATTGTTCTTGCATGTTCTATCTTTTAATAGAGCCAACTCACAAAGCTCTGAGTGTGCTGTTTGTTTGATCTGCAAATCAAGATTCCTTCCTCTTGATGAGGAGGAGGAGCTAATGTAGAAATGGTGAGCATTCCAGCATGTTGTAAGGAAGCCTAAGAGAAGAGAAAAATGAAAGAGCGGTGACAGTGCAAATTAAGTCAGTTGCAGTAATCAAAAATGTTTGGTTTGTTGTTGTAGAAGGTAATAAAATAAGGCTTTGCAAAAGTGCTGGTGCATTTTTGCAACGGTGCTTAGATCAGAAAAGTTAGCTGCAGGTGTCATTGCTAATTGCTATTGACTGTTTCAAAGGGTGGGGATACCAGGTTCAGAAGACATCATTTTTATCTGTACCAGAATGGGAAAGATTTTGATAGCTTTGTTCGGAGGGTGGTTTGGTTTTTGCTTAGTTTGTTGTTGTTTTTTCTTCTTTTTAAAATATCTTTGTTGTTGTTTTGGTTTTGCTTTCTTCTGTACCTCTATGTCACAACACTTAATTCAAAGGAGAGTTTGAATTTAAGACCCAAATAAGGAAGAAAGGCTGAAAGACAGAAGGAAGGCAGGATGCAATACTCTAGAATTTTTTGTTGTTATGTGACTAGGAGAAGAAAAATGGGTATTCTTTCAAAGATGAAAGGGTTTGTCTTATTTTTCTTCTTCAAAGAGTTTGTTAGCCTCCTGCCATTGTCAAGTGAAAAGAAAATATTTGGGTCTTACCTTTCTAAAGTGGCCCCATTTTTTTTTTTTTCCTGTATTGTTTGAACATTGATCAGGACTCCCTGCTGAAGCCTTGTCAGGAAACCTTGACTTCTGCGTGGTAATGTTTTGTGACAGATGTACATCATGATGTGAGGAATGATTTGATTGTACCTTTCCCTGTACTGAATTTCTCATTACTCCTCTGCCTATGACTCAGACATTTTACTGTTTCTCTGTGGAAATGGAGGCCTTCCACAGTTGTCAAAGCTCTTAAAGCTGTTCCCAAGGCATTGTCCCATGTCACTGGTAAGTGTGACACATCTGGTGGCTAGACAAAAATGGGTGGAAGGAGACAGGAAGGGGCTAGTGTGTCCCTTCCCATTTAAATTACAGCAAAATCTACCAAGAAAATGTCTTAACTTTGTGGGCTAACACATTTATGCAAAGCAACTTTTCACATTGCATACCCATCTCACTGGTTCTTTTCTCAATATATACAGAACATTCTCCTTCCTGCAAATTACCATGTGGAACTGAGGGGCCACATGGGGTGCAGCAGCATGAGATGCTGGACAGCAATATCATTAGCCACCTATAAATGCTATTCAGAATGTTTGGTAGTTCTTACACTCACCTGAAGATAACTGTATAGCAAAGCTAAATTTTTTTGGGTTTTTTTTGAGTGAAGCCTGCTGCTCTATCAGACTTAATTGTACCTATTGGATTCATGTGCACATATATGGTTGATTATGCAGTTAGGATATATGTGCTGCATCTTATTTATCTGTTTGCCAGAATCAATTCTTTATGGTTCTATTTATCCTTTAATTTATAATTGGTTTTCAGGACTTGACATCTGTCCTGAATAGATCTGTTAGTGTTCTCGGTTTTGAACGTCATTTAATTTGCTTTGCTATGAAAAAAGGCTATACATAAGACAGAAATATTCGTGTGTTTTATCCTCTTTCATTTTCAGTTTAGGCTGTATCAGTTTTATTCCCTTCATTATTAGTAAGTCTAAAGACCGTTGTGAAGATGTGAATACAGTTCTTTCAGCAAGAAAAAAAGAAAAAAATTAGCCTGAACGTTGGCTCTTTTTTTTTAGGTAGAGGGTTTTTTTTGTGAGGCCACTCAGAAATGGAGTACTCTACTTTTCTCTTTCGTAGTGAATTTTGGAAAAAGCAGGTTGTATACTGGGAACACACTGACCTCCTTGCCCTCACCACACAAGTTCTAAAGGATTTTTTCTCCCCAAAGTGTCTTGCTACATAAACAGGTTACCTATCTGTTTACCAGACTCATTCCTGGATGTGAAATATATTTCAGTGACTCAGTGCTTCCTATTAAGTAACATTACCAGTATTCAGAGGAAGGTGGTGAAATTTTCCATGCTCTCTGTGGCAAATTGTTTATTTCCAGCAGGTCTGAAAGACTTACTGCAGATGCCTTTCTGATATCACTTCCTTTCAGAAACTGATGAGGTATTTTTGGTATCTCAGGACCAGGTAATAAACAAGTAGTTGTGCATGAATAATATTACACCAATAACCATTTCCCCAACTGTAAAATGAATGGAACAGCTACAAACAGAGTGTTGTCAGATATGCAGTAAGAAATGTGAACATGTGAGCAGTTTTCTACAGTCACAACGTGAAAGGCTTCTGCTGCTTGATATTATTCTGTGGACCATTCCATGGTCCATTGTTGTTTTATTTAATCATGATCTTTGATTTTCTACAACACCATTCAGAAATTTCAGGTGTGGTCCTGCATTTATCTATAAGGGATGACCTTGTTGCTGCATAGATCCCCATGTGATTGTTGGCAAGGCTGTGTCTATATCTGGCCATTTACGTGACAAAAATGGATCTGGGCACATAGGGAATCTTGAGCCTGTGTGTTACTCATGACTGCATTTTTGTTTCAAAGACTAAGGAATGAGTAGGATACTATTCTGCCCTTTCGTGTCTGCCCAGGTACTGCAGTATCTTCTGTCAACTTGAAAAAGAGATCAAGAGCTCTTAGGCAAGAAGACTGAACTTTCAAGATTTATTTTCCAGGAGAATGAATAAAGGCAAGCAGAAACACATTTCTATAATCTCTGTTGGTGAAGATTCCTCTGGGAGTCTTCCCTAAGATGTGTGCTAAACAGTTGGAAGGGAATGGGTGTGTATGTGTATGTTTTTCTGTGTGTACTTATATGAACAACACTGGATATTGGGAGCTATTTCTAGTATATTTTTTCTATTTTGATGAAAATTGTACAGAAATCAATACTGGTTGGGTACTTCCCATGAATGTTTGCAGAGGCTTCGTACTTGGCTGAATGTAATGTCAGGGTAGAAAAAGAAATGCTGAATAAACTCCTTGGTTAAAAGATCTTAGGTACTAATCAAATCCCTTTATATCAAACCAATCTACCTTTGCTTCAGGTTTGAGTTAGTACTTACCTGAGCTGGGAGCCGGTGAAGTTGTATGAGTTTGCCCTAGCTGAGAGACCAGAACACCCTAGTTTGCATCATGTTGTGTATCGTCTCACAGTAGAGTCAGTATCGTGATTGGTTTTGGTGGAAGTCATAGGTGTCCTATTGGAACTGTCCTCTCCTTCAGATTGTTTTCATAGCCCCACTGAAGTGTGCAAGACAGATCTCTTACATGACCTGCAGTGTAACTTGGAGTGATTTTCATTGATCTGACTTACAGTTACTTGAGGCTTGATGTATAGCAGTGAATGGAGAACAATTGAACTGAGGGCACTGGAACAGGTGCAAAAAGGGGTATGGAAGAGTAATGAAGTCCTGGAAAGCAGAATTAATTGATATCTTGCAAAAAAAAATTATAAAGCTGAACAAATTCTTTTGAAAAATAATTTGGCTGAACCCTTCCTATAACACTCTCGTGTGGCCATAGCCAAAGAAGTGGTAATTCTTGTCTTGGTCATGAGTTTATAGTGCAGTACTTTTAATGCTAAATATAAAGAGATATATAGTTAGCATATATATAGCACGTATATATAACAGTAGTTTTGAATAATGTGTTGTGCTATTATAGCTAAATGTTTAACCCAAAGACGAATTCACAATAGATTCCTTTTTCCTCCTCTAAAGGTTTCGATTGGATGTCAAATTTATAACCAGTAACAAAACACTTATTTGATAATTTAAAATCTGGAAAATGGATCACGAGTGTCAGACAGTGATTTTAGTGAAGAAGTGCAGTATTCTTAACAAATGTTACCTTTTTTCCTGTGTGTTTCCTTGTGTATACCTGATTTACTTAATCATCACCATATTTTTAACCTGTAGTTTTATAGGCATTGTCTGTATTTCAATTAAGGGATTGGAGGGATACAAAAGACCCTCCTCTGGAATGTTCCCTAATTTTATTTTATCACAAAGTACTTAAGAGTAATGTTTCCATATGTGTTGTAGTATTTTGTATCCTAAATAACCTGAACAATACTCAGACATTTTCATTATATCATTTCTTCATGACTCATTTTCTGCAAGTGAAGCTGTGACCAGTTGGTCATTTATTTAAAGAGAAATCTGTCAATTCAGTCATGCACTGAGAATGCATGAAATTCATTTGCCTTGCATCTACCTACATACTTGCTTAGCATAATGTGGTTTTAAATCATGCTTGGGATGTTAGTGGATTTTTTTCGATACCTTACATTAAAAATTCACCAAAACTGCAGGCTTTTTAAGCCCACAGTGTCTTTTAATTAGTGAGTTATGTGTATTAAAACTTACTGAGGAGTTTATTTTCTTTTAATTTATTTGAAAGGCCACCATACCTGATTTTAAAAGTAAAAATAAAGTTAATTGTATTTTCCATTGAAGGTTTACAATTTCCTGTAAGCTGCTGCAATCCTTTTTCTTTGTTTCCAGGAAGACAACTTCAATAAATGTCAAATGTAGAATGCCATGACATATAATGACATTGCTGCAACAAAGCTTGTAGACTTGTCACATGTGCCTTAGACCTTTGTCACCAAAACTACCCGGGGAAAAAAACATCCAGTGTGTTTTTCATTTCTTTTTGCTTTCTTTCCTCCCCAGAGTGATATCTTCTAGACACCATGCCTAATTCCTCTCTCTAATATATTAAGGTAAATGAAGACTGAAAAGATCAGTGTGATACCTGTAATAGTGTTGCCCTTGTTGAAGGAGAGAGGCTTTTGCCTGAGAATTGTGGTGGTTCAGCATTGGGTGCTTATTCTGGAAGAGTAATTTTTCATTGATGAGTTTTTGTGGGTTTTGTTTGTTTGCTTGCTTTTTGGGTTTCTTTGTTTTGTTTTTGTTTTGTGTGTGGTGGTGGTTTTGTGTGGTTTATTTTAAAATTTTTTGCTGTACTGATACATCTAAGGTGGGAATCATAATAATCAGCATGGTTCCTATGTGATGACTGATGCTACTAAAACTCAATGTGGAAATTTTAGCTAGAGCAATACTAAGCCACATATTAGTGGTTTCCATGTATGCTTAGAATGTAACATTCAACAGTTTTCTAAATGGACACTTGAGGGATATAAACAGTGATTATTTTTGCGTAGAATTTTCAATTCAGAGCACTTCAGTCTTGTTGGTTGCACTGAATCTTCCATCGCAGATTGGTTGTCCTTAGCATGTTAAAACCTTTTAGAGGCACTACTGAGGTATCTAAAGTTGATATTGTTTGGTGTTGTTGAGGAATCCGTGTAGTGCAGGAAGCTTGGGGTGCAGCTGCAGTACCAACTGCAGATTGAGCCCTGGGTGAGGAGAGCTCGAGGCAAGAGGCTGTGACCTGGTGCTGCCCCTTTGCACAACAAAGGGCACAAGGACGTGTGGGTCAGCCAGGTGACCGGATACAGCCAGACTGAAACAAGCAATTTATAAAATTAAGACAATCTCGATGTACAAGTCTTCATATCTTGGAGAAAATGTATCCAAATTCTGGATTATTTTCTGAAGAGAAAAAGTAGATTTAAGGTTTCACAGATCCAGCTATGAGCAGGCTTATGTATGCATGATCATCATAATTCAACCTGATTGAGATAATTGGTGTGCACAAGCTTACCTAAGGTAGGAACATGGCCTTGTTTCATCAGGAAAAGTATTTGTGTAAGCAGCTGGTTTTATTCAGTAAGAACCAGCTTTTATGTTACTAACCATGTCAAAAAACATGAATTCCTTCAATTTCTCCGTATTCAATATGTCACTCCCTTTTGGAAATGAGAATATTGTGTCTTCTCAAAATTACATTAAAGTTTAACATCAGTCACTTGGAACAAATCTCAGTAATTTCTGTCTGGAGAAGCAGCACAGACATGGATGACATTTACTCCTACCTGTTGTGTATTCTGAAGTTATATATAAATGCCTTAAGAGTCAAGGAACTTGAATGACAACAGCCACCATTTAGATATCACCTGCTGCCTCCAAACAGTTGCAGAGACATCCATTTAGTGCTGCTGTCCATGAATCTCCATGCCTTCAGTGTCGCCTGCTAATGGCTGAGGGACAAACTGTTTAAGCAATGCCCTTACCTCCTAGCTTTGGAAAGGGGAGCTTTCAGTGTGCTTGTGCCTCATACTTCACGAGAGGTGAAGGTTACAGTGGGCAGGACAACCAATTCTTTTGATGGATTAAAAGAGAATGGCAGAATTTGACCTCCTGCAGAGCACCTGGTTGGAATATTAGCAAGTGTTTTAGGACATCAACATCCCACCTTGGGAGCTATTCTAAAAGTAAGGGTGTTGTCTACTATGGGGGCAGCCTATAGAAAAACATAAATGTAGCAGCTTTTAATTTTTGTATATCAATACTACCACCTTGGTTCCAAGCTGGTGATCAGTCTCTGGGGTTCACAGTGCACCTCTTCCACGTTTTGGTTTGTTTGTTTCTTTGTTTATTTTTTGTGATCTACATATATACATACATATACATACATTAAGTCTTCTACATTAATTTTACAGGCAGCTGTAGCACTTCTCTAACAGCTGAGAAGTCTGTTCTGTACCAAAGACACACAAGGAACTGGGTGTTGCAATATTGAATATTGTATCATTTAGGGCTATAGTCTTCTAAAGGCGCTTAACACCAACTTCAGGGAAACAAGCCTTTGTTTTCACTAGGGCTTTCAAGAGAGCCAAGTTGAAAGTTTGTTATCCATCTTTTTGAAGTGGTCAGAACAAGGCAAGGCACTTTCCCCCCAGCCTCCCTGAAGCTCCTGATGATTTTTTTTTCTGCTCAGAAGGAGTGTGTGTACCCATTGCAGACCTGCTCAGGTCCCAGATGGCAACCAGAAGCTAAACTGGTATGTTGTATCTGTCCTGAAAATGGACTTTTCAGGTTTCACAAAGGAATGTGGGAGGTGTTAGGCACTGGCTAAATGTTTCTTCACAGCCCAGCCTAGATCAAGATTGCTGTTTGAACAGTACCTGTCCTAGAATCCCGTGCTTAATTTGTCCTCTCTTGTTTTACTCATTGGTCCTCAGGATACATGCCGGCAATAAGAGCCAAAAGATTTTGTCCCCACTAACTGGTTTGGATTATACATTGTATTTGTCAATTGAGCATCCCATGACTACAGTTTTCCTCTCACTTGTTGCATTGCTTGCCTATCTGCAAATGTCACAGATACCCTCTTTCTTCTACTGTGGAAAAATGAGCATAATGTAAGGCTGGCTTTCCTGACCTTTTTAATCATGACTTTACAAGATTTTTCCCTGTAGAGTCACCATGGTAACACTTGTCTTTTTAAAAGTTATAGTTGCATTTACTAATACCTGCTATTTATATAGTCATTTGAGCTGCTAGTGGAGGGAAAACAATTACCTTCACTAAAGAATAGCTTTTTTGCACAATCCAGATGCTCAGTAGAACACAATTTCCGATATAACTAACATTCCTTGACTTTTGTAATTTTTCTTTTGACTTGTTCTGCTAATTTGTTAAAATCCTGTTTCTTCAACTTTTGTGTCCTTGTTTTCAGACCACTAGCAGTTCAAACGACTGTAGGAAGAGTTACTGTTTTGTTTCTGCCACACAAGAGGCACAGTCTCTTTCACCTTTTCTTTTATATTTGGATTTGTAAATGTTTATAATGTTAAAGAACTTGTTTGCAGTGCAGTGACAGCCTGGTGCTTATGTTAAAAATTTTACTTATTAGTAAAATTTTTACCTGTTAATTATTTTAATTATAAACATTATAAAAACAAGAAAACTTGACTTTTGTTAATCAAAAAAAGGTATGGTATTAATTTCTAGTTTACTTGTAGGAATGGGTGATACTGGGAAATTATGTAGATCAAGAACAAAAATGAAGAATTAATATTCTTGTCATCCCCACAAATGAATGTGAGGTTTTCAAGTTGTATAAGGTACCATGCTAGAGGGATTTTAATTCTTGATATCTATTTACTTGAAGGTCAGCATTGCACAACTTAGATGTCTTTTGTCCTTGGACTCTTCACATGTGTGTGTGTCTAAATAGCTTTGTGCAATGTTCCAGAAACTATGTATGGCAGCCACATTCGTGTGGTGTAAGGGTGGGGTCTCTGCTGTGCATTCAGTGCAACTGTTTCTCAGACCTTGAGAACTTTGTTATCCTTACTTGGCTCATTTGTCTTGTCTCTCCTTCCCCCCATTAAAAAGTTTGGTTTGTTTGTTTATTTTAATCAAGTGTTGTAAGTGCACTGTCATCGGCTCAGCATAGAATTAAAAAAAAAAAGTGTATCCTGGTGGGCAAAATAGAGGCAGATCTCCATTGCATATACTCGGTGATGGGGGGGGGGGGGGATATGCATCTTGGAATTACAAATGAGTTTATGCACCTGTTTAACATAGTAAAATATTTTCAAGAGCAGGGGATAATGTACAAATTTTAAAAAAAAGGCTTCTAGCCAAAGGTGACCATGTAGGAAAAGATTGAAGTAAATGTGAGAGGAGAACAGGAAAATTAAGTAAAGAAAATGTTTTTTTAATTTATAAATCTAAAGAACTGATGCTAAATCACAGAAGAGTTAGGACTAGAAGAGACCTCTGGAGATCATCTAGTCCAAACCCCATGCCAAGGCAGAACTACCTCGAGCAGGTAACATATGAACTCTTGCCGGTGGGTTTTGAACACCTCCAGAGAGGGAGATTCCGTGACCTCCTGGGCAGCCTGTTCCAGTGCTCTGTCACCCTCAGAGTAAAGTAGTTCTTCCTCGTGTTGAGGTGGAACTTCTTTTGTTTCAGTTTATAGTCATTGCTCTTTGTCCAATCTCTGGACTCCACTGAAAAGAGTCTGGCACCACTCACTTGACCTTTGAGATATTTATGTGCATTAATGAGTGCCCTCTCAGTCTTGTCTTCTCTGAACAGGCCCAGCTCCTGCAGTCTCTCATCATAAGAGACATGGTCCAGACCACAAATCATCTTTGTGACCCTATGCTAGACCCTGTCCAGTAGCTCCTCATCTTTCTTGAGCTGCAGAGACTAGAACTGGACACAGCACTCCAGATGTGGCTTCACTAAGGCTGAGCAGTGGCAGGATCAATTCTCTCCACTGCTGGCCACGCTCTTCCCAATGCACCGCAGGATCCCATTGGCCTTTCTGGCCTCAAGGGTACTGCCGGCTCATGGTCAGCTTGTCATCCACCAAGACTCCCAGGTCCTTCTCTGTAGAGCTGCTCTCCAGCAGGTCAACCCCCAGCCTATGCTGGTAGTTGGGGTTATTCTTCCCCAGGTGCAGGACCCTGCACTTGCCCTTGTTGAACCTCATAAATGTTTCTCTCCATCCAAATCTCCAGCCTATCAAGGTCCTGCTGAATAGTCCAGCCTATCAAGGTCCAGCCTTCAAGTGTATCAGCTTCTTTATCAGTTTTTATCATCAGCAATTTATTCTGAATTATCCTGTAAGGTTTCAAAGTACATTGATCTTGTGCCTCTGTAACAAAATATTTTGTATTTCGTCATGGAACAATAATTAAAAGCAAAATTGTGTTGAAAAGAAACGGCCAGAGGGAATTCTTTAAAACAAAGTACGCAAATGAATGTATGAGCCAGAGTTGCTCAAAAGTGAATGCCAAGACTAACTATTGCTGTGTCTGTCAAGTTTGGGAATGTAAATGTTATGCCAAAAATGAAAGAAACCTTCACAAAGAAGTAAGAATTTCACTGTTGCCAGAACTACACAGGAGTTCATCTAGATACTTTGCAAAATCTCACCAGGTTAGTTCATGGTGAGAATTTAGAAAATGTGGGGGTTGTGACTTTTCAAAGTATTGGAGAAAAATGATCATCTGAAGAGAAGGCTTTTGCTAAAGACAGTCTAGAGAGCAAGCAACTGAACATTAGTAAAGATTTTACCTTGAATATTTGCTATGAAGCGACTTTTTCTGGTTCATTTCCCAGATAGCTAGAAGTTAAGAATGAGCTCAGAAGACAGCAAGGATGTGACTGGTATGAGTTTTGCATTTGTCTGCCTCTGGTGGGTTTGGGGATGGTGCTTGCCTCTGCTTCTCTGCTTTTATACATTCACTTCTGGAACCTGGAGGACTATCTTAGGATTTGGGGAGGATGGCAGGATGGTTGTGCATGGCTGTGTTTGATTTTTCTTCTCTAAAAGACAGACATGACTTTTGAAATTCACAGAGGAGAATGGCAGAGAATATGGAAAGCTAGAACTTGAAATAACATGCAGGTAGCATTTCTGTCACATGGAATGAATTTTATTCCACAACGGGTTTAGTGTAATACATGAAAGAAACCACCATTGCAAAATACTATTATTGAGATTATTCTTGATCCTTTATACGACTGCTTAACCTCCTCAAATCGTTAGTCCACAATCATACCTCTTTTAACCCTAATACAGTACATATGTGAAGCTGTATAGAGATGACAACGCATGCGTAATGGTAGTCAGTGTGGGTGCAAGTACAACAGTCTGAGATGCTGTGCTGTGCCTTTCGGTACCTTACAGCTGGTTTACACTGATACTGTAATCTGTTTTTTCCCACACCTGATTCTAGTACATTTAAACCATAATTTGGCTTAAAACAGAAATCTAGCATGAGGGAGCAGGTGGAAGAGGAAGCACAAAATATTGTAGTACATTAGCAATTAGTATTTATACTTCCCAGGTAATAATGAGTTTCCATTCTTCAGTGAACAGAAAGCAAGTGAACTTAAAAATTGAAAACTTAACAAATGTTGAAAAGCATGACTGCATCCACTAAAGAATAAGATCAAAGGAGATGCTTGGACTAGTCTCTCTCTGAAGGCTGTTCAGCCACAGCCTTGCTTGTGGAACACAGAGCTTTGAATCCCAGTTCAGTTCTGGCAGCTGGCAGCAATTTATAAGGCTGTGTTTTAACCCTCCATCTGCCTTCCCAATGCTATCTTTGGTCTGGTTCCATGATATCTCAAGGATTAGCTGTGTGCATACTCCAACAGCTTTGCATGTCTCTTGGCAATATCCGGCTTTAAACTTAATACAGTAGGAGGAGGTCATTCTTCCCATCGCTATGCTTCTTATTTGTTTAGAGTTCATGCAGTCACTGGATCTGCCACAAGCTTTAAATTCTTGCATGCTTGGTTGGCCAGCGAGAGCACGTGTGTAACTTACTGATAAGTGACACATTTTTGTCATTGTTTCCAGACTGGTGTAGTTTGTTACGCCTGCCGTTTTGTGTTCAGTGGTAATCTCTTTCAGCTGTTGTATGCTAACGTGTCTTAATAAACCATTACTTCGGACAAAGTACCTGAATAATTTCATTATGCTTATATAAACAATTATCTTTGTTGTTTTAACATTTATCTTTCTAAGCAGAGATGTTAAGGCACAGTTGAGATGAGAAAGCAGCAAACCAGTTTTCAGGGCTCAGAGTTATAAAGGCTGGATATGTGCCTGCCACTTCCATCACACCCATGCCCAGTGAGGATAATGGTACATGAGTCACTTAAGGAAGCTCAGAGTTGACATTGCCTTAAAAATTTCCATTGTGTGAGAGGGTGTTTATGAAGCTTTACTTATTTGAATTTGTACTTACTGGAGAAAAAACAGGTGTTTCTCCAAAGGAAAAAAGGGAAAATGTCTTCTGTGATACCCCTAGCTGCTATAAAGAGGTGTAGGGTGTCACCAGGAATTTTGACTCTGATCTAAGAAATAAAATAAGATAAATAAGAATTGACTAGTAATAAGTATTGTTTGCAATTGTTTTCACTTTCCAGAAGTCCCAAGAATGTAACACCAGAAAAACTGTACTGAAGTGCTCTTGCTTTTTTTCTGTTAAAACAGTGCATTTATTATTCTTTAGAAAATATCATCAAATAATTTTTGACTAGGCTGTTACTTAAGAAAAGCTCTGCTCTGACTCGTATACTACTTAATCAGGATGAAATATATGTCAAGAAGCTCTTAACTCTTACTGATGTTGCCAGTTGTTTTTCTAGAGCATGATTCCTTGCTTTAAACTGGATGACTTATTGAAATAGTGTTATTGTTTTAATTTGTTTAAAGTTTTTTTAAGTGTGACAATGTCTCTCAAATTTTGATTTCTTCATCCTATACCTCAACACTAAATAAATGCGTTTTAGTCCTCTCGCTTTTAAGAATAGACAAACCAATCTTCCCTACCTTGGAATAGCAGGTTTTGGTTTAATCCTGAACATCATCTGGGACATACTTTGGAAATGCCGCTCACCTACTGCTAGCCCTTTCCAGAATGAAACAAGAAATGTCATTCTAAGATTTCTGAAGCCATTAGCTATTAGCCTCATACAACTGTATTTAAAAAAAAAAAAGGTGCATAATTAACCAGAACAGTGTGTGTTACTCAAAATTTGTACACATGTCAATTTGAAATTCACAGAGGGTTTCCCCTGCCTTTTGCAGATTCCTATGGAGGATTTCCAGCTGATGCCTGGCTGTTGCACAGGGATGGCTGCTGCCCCTGAGCAGAGGAGGGAGGCCGGAGGGCAAGGATCAAGCCGTGCTGTTCGCTTTCGTGGCCACCGGGTGTCATTCTAGGAGCAGGCTTTGGCCAGCCCCGGAGCACGACTGTGGCAGCACCGCTGGAGGCTTTGCACAGTGAGTTGCTTTGCACCAAACCAGCCTCTAAAGCAATGCTTAGTTACCTTCTGCATCTATTTTTTAAAAATAATTCTTCTAAAGTACAAACAGTGTTGTTAATTTCCATTTCTGCATTCAGAATGTGAAACACTGGGATGCAACAAAAAATACTGAGGGAATCAAAGGCATTTGTGTTCAGATGCTCTGTAAATGCTACACATGCAGCTAGTGGAAATTCTGCATCTACACATCAAATTTGCATGAGCTTAAACGCAGCACTTGTGAAGATGCTAATATATATTTTTAATGACTACTTCGTGGGCAGTTGTTTTAAATTTGTACATAACTGACATTTTACAATTAAAGTGCAGGAAGAATGAGGAGGCAGAATGACTTTTAGAAAGAAAAAGTCATCTCTTTCCCGTTTGGTTTTTTTTCCTGAAGTCATCTTCAATAGAGAGGGAAGTCCTAGAGAAGGTCCACAGCACCATATAAGGCACCAATATGGGTTTAGGTGGATGTTATACTGAAGAAAGCATGCTGAACTCAGTGTTAAACATATTGCTGGTCTTGTTTTAAATAATTTTTAGGAGGAGTTCATCTGGGAGAATGAGCAAGTGGGTGCCCTGGATATCTTCAAGAACAGGAATAGTAGCGTGAAAAGAGCATGTGAAGAAAAGGAGATGAAAGGTTTAATGAAGTGGAGTAAGGTCGATGGTACATGAGGCAATGAGGACAGATTCTGGTAGGGCAGAGATTTATGGAGCTTTGAAAGTGAAAATGTGAAACCGGAACTTAAAGCAGAAGTACGCTGGAAGAAAACTGAGCTGCAAATAAGAGTAGAAGTTAGGATATTAGAGAGCACTTTCAATGTACTGTAATGAGAGAAAAAAGGGATTTTTTTGTCCCGTGTGTCTCTATTTACCTTCAGCTTAGCATATTTGCTTCTTTAAGTGATAAAATACAAGGAAGTTGAAAGCATCAGTGTCAACCCTGATGAATAAATCTGGAGACGTATGTAGAATGCTACTAAATTGCTGAGAAATTATTCAGGAAAACTGGGAATGGACTCATAGTGAGGCTTTACAAGTAACATGTACCAGAATCTGAGATAATCCTGGAATAATTGTCCATGTTGCACATGATCTTTAATAAAATAAAATGAAACACCACTTACAAAATGTTAGTTACCATTTATTCCATTTGGCATTTATCCCTCAACAAAGGTACTTGGTGTTTACATTTTAAATATATTTGTATATCATTATATACAAAGGCATATATTTAAGTGATGTTTTTCCTAGATGGCACACAGAGACCTGTTAGTTCCACCTTGACCTACAGAATTAAAACCATTGCCCCTTGTCTTGTCGTTATCTGTCGTTATCATATAAAATGTCCCTCTCCTTTACTTAAGCACCTTTTAGGTATTGGAAGGTCACATTGTGGTAATATTTTTAAACTGAAAGAGGACAGGTTTAGATTAGATGTTAGGAAGAAAATCTTTACTGTGATGGTGGTGAGACACTAGAACAGGTTTCCCAGGGAAGTTGTGGCTGCCCCATCCCTGGAAGTGTTCCAGGACGGGTTAGATGGGGCTCTGAGGAACCTGATCTGGTAAATGGCATCCCTGCTCATGGCAGGGATGGATGTGGGGTTGGAACTAATTGATCTTTAAAGGTATTTTCCGACCCAAGCCAGTCTATGATTCTATGAATGCCCAGAGGCTGTCAAGGAGCAGATATTTTTTGTCTTCTTGATAAGTTGAGAGCAAGTTTTATGATGAGTTTATATGGTGCAGAGGGTTTCGAGGTCTTGGGTGGAGAAGGGCAGACACATTTGTCTTCTCTGTGGAGGCTGATGCTCCTCCTGCCATCTTTGAGCTGAAATAGTTCTCATACTTAGAATTCCCAAATGCAACTGGGTTGATTTAAATGTTTTTTCTGAAGCAGTTGGACAATTTGTGTTTGTCCAGCAACTTGTGAGGTAAGTTAAATACAAAATTTGGGTTTTGGTAAGATCAAAGGCAAAGGAACATTTAATTTTTTGTTATTTCACTATGGTTGCATTTCTAGTAGTACCAGATCTTGAAAACTTGCCTCCTTTTGAACCACCAGCTGTTTTAAAGGCTATCACATCTACAGCCAGTAAGTTTTCTTGTGATGTTACTTCCACAAAGAATATGGAGTCAGGCTCTCAAAGAACTTGGTTTCATCTGAGCTGTTTTTACATTAGAAAATTAGTCCTTTTTTAAACCCACATTTCAGAAAAGGTTGTGCCCCTATAGTTCTTTGTGCTTTGCACCATTATTGTCTGTAGCATGCTATCTGAGCACCTGCTCGTATTGGGTTAATCAAAATGACTACTCTGTCATGTGATGCTTTTATTTCTCTTCCCTCTTGCCTCCCAAATTTCTCTGCAGGAAGAAAATTGTGTATATTATGTCGTATATGTATGTTATGTTCTTTTTGTATTCTATTGTGCAGGTGTCAGATATGACAAAGCCAAAGTGGTGTGCAAGTTTAATTCAGAAGAGACATTCCTTGCAGTAGTTGCTGACAGGAGGAAATGCTGATTTTAATTCAGGCTAGAATCTGCTTTCTGGGGATTTTGGACATCTTACGTGTCAAGCTTTTGACGATTTGAAGGAAGAAGTCAGGGGACTCACAACCTGCTGGATGGCAGCTGAAACAACTGTCTTCTCTCAACAGCTGAAAGTAGCAAAGCTGTTAAACATCCCAGTCAGGCAGGAGCATAATGTCAGTGAAACCTGAGGGATGGTAGAGTGAATCAGACGGGTGTGGCTGAGCAGTTTAAACCTCAGTGGCACAACACTTTGCTACCAGCTGCTCCAGAACCTTTCCTGTGCATGATAGCATATTCCTCTTCTTCAACTAGCTTGTTTTAATTAAGGTATGAAGTCATTTAAGTATTTCTTTGGCAAAAGCAATATGATCAGTGATTGTGAATGATCTTACTGCTGCTATTTTCCAAGTTTTAGTGCTCTATTAAAAATCACTTTGTGTCATTTCTAATCACTGCTTTAAAGATTGTCACTTCTATTGCCAATAAAGTTGCTTACTGGAATAATACCATAAAGAAAATACAAGTCACGTCCATTCAGTGGCTACAGATAGGGATTGGAGGTGGATTTCAGACTTTAAAATGCTTGCTGGTGTTCCTGTTCCTTCCAGGGTTCTTAACATTTTAGTGTGTTCTCCTGGATGCATGCCACCTGTTTGGGAGTGAGAGTGCTCGCGTTTGTCAGCTTCGTTTTGCCGGGGGTTATAACAATGCGTGGTTCACCCAGAACTGTTGGTGTGTCTCTCAGCCACCTTTCCTTTGCCACAGAGCGTTTATTGACTTACACCTGCCTGAGGGAGCTTCTTCCCAGAAGCCGCCACGGGCGGTACAATTCCCACCCGGACTCTTTGCAGGCTGATCCTTGATAGGAAACACTCCTTAGCCTCTGGATGCTGTTAAAAACTTCCGTTTTCTTCTGATTCATCTCCCATCTTCCTCCACCTCCCCACCCTAGCTCTAGACAGGCTCAACAGTAAAACAAAAGAATCTATACAATAAATGTTTAGAAACAGGATTTTAGGTAAAGGATTGAAAATAAAGATATTTGTGAAAAGCTTTAAACTAGAATTTTGTTTTGTAGCTCAGACTCATAGCTGTCTAGCTTGCTTAATCGACTTTCTACCCCAGCATCAGTGCTAGGAATTCAGTGTGCTGTGACACCTCATTTAACAATGGTTGCAGTTGCTTCTGAATTTTCTTCCAGTGCCTCTTCCTGCCTTAGTGGTAAACAGATGAATTGCCATGAAAAAGATGACAGCTAGAGAGAGAAAAGCTGGATACTTCACAGTGATTTCTGCTATCTCAACTGATATGCAGTTTATTGGGACTTAAGTGAAGCACTTTTGACCTGATGGTTCCTAAAGAGCCACTCATGCTTTTGCCAGTTCAAGGGATTGTGCAGCAGCTGTTCACTTTGACTTAGTAGTTTCATTTCTATTAAATGTCACCACACACATAACACATATTCTATGACGTCTGTGATTTCTAAACAAATACCAAATTTGTCTTGTTAGTGTATATGATCTTATTGACACAGATAATAGATGCAGCCACACATTGGTTGGTTTAGATGTATCTATGAGATCCAGTCTTGTGTTTGTGTTCCCAGTGTGTCTTCTTAATCCTGTATTTGAGAAAAAGGTTTTGTTTTTATTTTTATATCTTTTATAACAAGTTATGCTAAGCAGTTTGGGAGTTTGCAACAGGTCTAATTATACTATTGTGTTCTTGACGAGACAGAAAAATGGTATGTTGCATACAGGTAGCAATTACTGGAAGACTTAGAAGACATATTTGAAAAAAGACCCAGTGGTAACTGCTTAAAATATTGTAGCTGCTGCAGAGTTTGCTTTTAATGTTAGGTTGGGTATATACTCATACACAGTACATCTAGTTACCAAGTCTGACTTAACTAGTAGTTGTCTTGCTTATGATGTGGAGCAAACAAAACGGAGAAAAAAAATACCACAACTTTTTCAAGGTTTAGTTTCAATCTTAGTTTTGGGTTTTTGGTTGGATTTTTTCTTCTTTTTAAAGGAATAATATTGTTGAAAATCTAAGAACTACAGGGTTTTGATGTGTTATCTTGAGCTGGGTGTTTCACCAAGCTGAATTTCACCATCTCTCTATCCTCCTTTTTCAATGTGGAACATGTTTAGAAGACTGGGGAAAAAAACAACTTAATTTTACCAGAAGAGAATATTCTCCATAAATGTCTGCCTCTATAGAAGCACAGAGAGAAACATCTCCTGCTTCCACAGTGATATCATCCTTTTCTTGGATACTTATGGACCACAAACACCACAGAATAAGGGAGGGAGTTTAGACAGGCCATGTTGAGACTTAATTGCCATGTTTTGGCACTGTTTTTCACTCAGGAGCGCTGGAAAATGAGTCTTACCTTCTAGCTCAAAAAACCATCTTGTTTTTGTTCTGCTAATATGATTCTAAATCAAGACCCTGCATCTGTGCATGCATGGCCTCATCTCTTCTTAAAAGACAGAAGTTTGTGTGGTTTCCTCAATAGGAGAAAACTCCATTTGTAGTTGCTTACTGTTGCATGGTATGGGATGTTCCTGGTAATCCAGTGTGGTGCAGTGTTTTGAGTATTGACCATCTTTAACTCTGCTCAAATACATTTGAAAAACAGTGTGAATTCACATGTAACTTGAAGCATGAAAATGCTTGAATCCAATGGTGACCACCTGTGCTTATTTGAAAAAAATAAGAATTCTAAATGTCAGAAGATTAGCTCTGTCCTTCTGCCCTGTTTTGTAGTGCCAGGCACAAATGAGAAACTGATAACTCTTAAAACAAGAGCTGGTACTTGAGAGAAGTTAAGACAGAATTGTTTCTCCTTCCATTAGTTCGTAAGACAATGCTCAGGTAATGTAACTGAAGATTAAAGCATGGAGGTTTGTGCTTGTTGGGAAGACAGTGTTTGGTGAGTGTCTTTCTCTCCCTTCAGGTATAAATTAACTAAAAGTTAGCTAATGAACCTATGCAATAAATTTCTATTCAGATAATGTATAAAATAGCTCCATTTAGTAATAATTAATACTGTGTAAACATTCCCAACAATTAACTAAGACATGAAAACCTCTCTAGTTTAAATATTACTTTGTATGGTCTTAGTTTACTACAGCTCTCTCCAAGGCTTTCACTTCTATCTCCGGCAAATGGCCAGAACCAATATGCTCTGTAATATCATCGGATCTGCACTTCCATCACAGAAATTTACTGGTGATCTGATATCATTGTAGCAACAATAAGAGATCAGTGTGCTTCACAGTTGTGCAATTCATGCCTTTTATGGTTTATTTTGCTCTAATCCTCCACATCACTTAGTGAAGTGCTGTGCAATATTTGTAGAGAGTTACTGAGTGACTGGAAGGCAACGAATTCAGTTACACGTAGCTCCATTTTGGAATTGATTTAGTTCTCTGGAGATATTAAGTGAAGCTTTATTATGGGTAGTACAGATCTCCTTTGAGGGTTAATTGTCTAGCAAGGTAGAAATTCTGAGTGGCAGTCATTTTACTTTTTCTTTAAAAGATTACAGATTCCTAATTATTTTGTACCACCACCTTTTCCTGTCTCTGTTGAAATAACTACTCTAGTTCATTATACTTACAAGGATGGAGTTGCATATTAAGAGTTTCACTGACTGACTTTTCTAAATATCTGTAAAAAATTGTACAAGTTCTCTCAGCTTTGACAGTTTTTGCAACAATGATGACACATCCACAAGGTCAGCTATAATACTTTGGAAATGAGGCCTGAAATATTTCTTTAAATTATGTTCTAGAAGTTGACAAAGAAACATCATGTCCTTCTACCAAACATTTTAATTAGATAAGACTTGATTTTAGAGGCTGCACTTGCAAATCATCACAATTTTTGTGTCTGAGGTGTGGAGGGCCTAAATCTGATTCCAGAACCAGAGGTTTGCTCTATATTGTTTTAGCAGATCACTGATTCTTAAACTTCAGGTACAAGGCAGTAATGTAATATATAAGAGAGTGAGGGCGAGAAGGAGAACTTGATCAAAACCTGACACAGAAAGGTAGCTGCAAGTGAGGACATTGAAAACAGCAAACCAAATACACAATTAAATAGGGTTGATTGAGATTTATTCATTAAACTTGTGGTTTGTTTTCTTTTTATTAAAGTCACCACTGGTATATCAGGAAAGAATTTGGGCCTGTAGGTTTTAGTATGCACTGCCATTTGTGGAAGCTCTCTGAGACTTGAGTTGAAACCACACACATCTGATTTGTTTAGTTTCTCTTTGGTTTTTTTGTGTTTGTTTGTTTGTTTGTTTTCCTTGCTATGATCACTTGTGACTGAGACAAAATGTGTTCTTCAACATCACTGATTGTCTTATTAAAACAATAACAAGCTAGGTATTGCTTTCTTCCATCTAATTTGTGTCTGTGTATAACATGCTTTTTCTGGTGTGGTAGGTCGTATATGGCTGCTAAAATTCTTTGTTGAGGAAACCTCAAAATCAATGTTTTGGGAGAATAAGGATCAAGAAGCGGGTAGACTTAAAGATTCTTGTTGGGGGAGAGGGTAGATGCAGGGAGGGAACAGAATTCCTGCCCTTTCTCTCTAGAAAGTTATTAAATTTTCAAACAGCATGATGCGTGCTTTGAATTCCTATGTATGTGTTTTAGTAATATAGAAAAGCAACCCACACAGTTGTCTTTTACAATTAATTTTTGTAACTTTCCAATGAGGCCAAACACTTATTTTTGTTTCTTTGCCAGGAACTAAATAGATAAATCTGCAGATTAAACTTCTATGAGTATATTGGAATAAAAAGTGATTTGGTTTAGAAGGAAGTTGAAATGTGAATTCCCCCTAGTCAGTGAAGACTTGATTTTCTTTTTTCTGTAGGTGATGTAATTTGTATGATTGGTTGAAGAAACCTAAGATATGACAATTTCAGACACAGGGAATCTGGAGTTCAGTGACTTATGATTCTGAGTAAAATATAGCTTTATACAGTAGTCTCATTTCAATGCCCTAAACCAGATGTGGAACACTGAATTTATCTATAGTCATTGCAAACATTTAATTGATGAGATGGGCAACTTGTTCCTGCAGACCACAGTACCAGCTGGCACCTGCAGGGAATGGCATTGACATTTGTGCAGGCACAGGTAATAACATTTATTATGTTTTACGCTCATACACAAATACCATACTATGCATAAAAAATTTAAAAAGCTAAAACTCTCCCCAGGTCAAGTACCATTCTCTGTTAGTTCAGCTGTGTCCTTTTACAAGCTGTCTTTAGTGCTTTCATTGGTTGTGTTCTTAAAAGGCAAACACTGCTCCCTTTGGAGGCGGTTTCATAATCAATAGACTTCATTACAGGCAATGTTTTCCCTCACTTTGTTCGTTTTATTAACCCTAGATGACTCTTGCAATCTCTCAGGAATCTAATCCCTAACTCTCTTTGGATCACTTCCATTCCCCAGCCCCCACCCTTACCCCACATAGTTTGGAGATACCACACAATGCCTCCTAGCAAAAACTTTCAGGAATTAACTTCTCTTTGCACTGTTGAACAAAGAGTGCACTTAATTATTCATCTGATACAGTTGCCAAAACTATTGCTTTTTTTTTTTTCTTTAATGGCTTTGTTTCCTATTCTCTTTTACTACCTGGTCCCCTTAGGAAAAAAAAAATATAATTTTTTTTTCATATGTTTGGAAAAACAGAATGGTTCACAGCACTAGGTTTGGAGAATGCAATAAACATACAGCTGTGAAGGATGTTAGATTTCCAATTGCCTTCCTAACCAGCACTTAAAATATTTTTGAGATGAGAGAGATACAAAGTCTAAACTGATGCAATGTAGTGGAATACTAATTAATCTTTTTCTTTTATATTCTTTACTTGCATAAGTTGATGGAATGGGTCCTTTTACAAGGACAAGATTGAGAGGGAGCGATCCAATATTGGTATGAAGTGAAAGATTTTTATTTTTTTCCTTAATACTGTAGGAAATGGAGCATGTATGCAAGGATTAGCTCAACTCAAGATACCTCAGTTTATGAAATCGTTAAAAGGCGAGTTCTGATGTAGTTTGACACAAAAATGCTGTCGGGAAGGTGAACATTAAGCAATTTACTTTCCAATTAGTATATATTTAGTACTTACATGGGCCAAAATATTTGCAGGAACGTGTTGAAACTCACATTCTTTCTCTAACTTGCCTTAAAATCATATCTCAATATAATCTTATTCATGACTTCTGCTCTTTAACAGTATTTTTTTTTTCAGTTCATTTAAACCAGAAGCTAGTATATCTTTTCAGGTGGTGGGAAAGACTTCTATGGTAGAAAACAGCTAAAATCAGAAACTGAAATCCTTGAATGTTCACCAAGATGGAATAAATTATTGGCCTCTCTTTATTTCATAATTAGAATGTAAACATTGAACCCTGTGAGAGATAAGAGCATGAGAAAATGAAAAGGCAGAATTCTTTCATTCTACTTGCTTCTGATCAGGTCAGAAAATGGAATAAGCTATTTGTGGCCTGGCAGAGTAGGAGAAAACTCAGTAAATGAACATGAAAAATTATTTCTGATGTCTGAAATATTGCATAGTTGCCACAGACCTATCATGACATCTTTTCAGAAGAGGGCAAGCAGCTGCCTTATTCAGCACCGCCAGACAGGGCCAAACCCTGTAAACTCTGCCCCTTGAAAGCACATTCTACAGGTTTTGACATAATAGCAGTAGTCATTTTTGATTCTTGTAACTCTTTATATTGTTGCAAGAGCAAAATTTAGTACTGCATGGAAGAGAAAATAAACTCTCCCTGCTCACTCTGTATCCTGAAGTACTGATATTCCGGCACCTGAAGGGATGACCAGCACAGGATTCTGCCTGTACTCTTCAGTGCCCTGAGGTTATGAATATTTATTAAGAACCAAGCCTATTTCATAGTTTACTGCTTTCTCAATGAACACGTAAAAGTCTAGGAGCATAACTATAGTTAGTGTGGTAAGGAGAACTATGACTACCAAGTTTCTACTATACTCTCAATTAACTCCCAATACTTCCCACTAATTTCAAAGTTTCCTTCTTGCTTAGAAATATGGATAAGCCTTATCTTGCTGAGCTATTTTCTGATTTTTTCATTGGACAGGAAAATGAAAAGGTTAAGATATGCCTTTATTGTGGGATTTCATGCTTAGACCATTATTCCAAAAAGTCACTTGTAACTTTTCCTTCAAAGACCAATCTGCCCCTCAGTGACTGAAATCAATAAGTCACTCAAGATCCTGTAGTAACTAAGCTGTGTGCATTGATCCAGTTCATAAACTTGTACAAAATATGATTCAGTGTGCATGCTCCCATGAAATACATGATTAATTGTGTGGAAAGTCTTCACCCTGAAATTTGAACATGGCTGTGTGATGCAGGAAAGAGCATTTTATCTCTCTGTGAGCTAATGATTTATTTAGAACTTAGTGAAACATCTGTTTGAGGACAGCAGATGACCATGGCTCATCCAGCCACGGGACATCAGCATTTCTAAAGACATGGAAGAAGTTTATATTCCAAAAAAGACTTCAAAAACTGTTCTGTGAATAAATAACTGTAACAATTTTAGGTAGGTATCCCTCTCTCCTATATGTAGCCTTGGGAAGAACTTGAGCTTTTGAAATGTAGGAAAAAACAAAAGAAGTGGGGACGTTGAGAGGAAGAAGTATTTGTGCACAAACTGTGATTCTGCTTGCTCATAGCAAACTTGAAGACAAAGATCTTGCAATACATGGGATTGAGTTACATGGCTCAAAAAACATCATAGCAGCTTTGCAGTTCAGTACACAAAGTGGGAGACCATGGGATATGAGCCAAAAAACTTAGCATGATTTTTTTATTTAATACCCTTGGTTTACCTGCCTTTGTAATATCTTGTGTATATTTGGGATTGCTAAGGAATAGTTTATTCTTTTCCCAATCCTTTTATGTAAGGTTTCTTCAGAGTAAGAGTAGTACACACAATTCTCTTTTACTGGATGAGACAATAGAAAAAACCAAACTGAAACCAAACCAAACAAACAAAAAAGAAACTAAACCAAAAACCAAACAACCAAAAAAGGGAAATCATGGATAGTTGGATAACTTCTGTGGAGATCTAAGAAAATTCTTGTTGTTACCCAGAAGAAGTTCTTTTGTGAAGCTGGACGTACACGTATAGGTGTTCATGAATACATCTGTGTATGAGACATTTGTGGTGATTAAGAATATACTTGGCATAAAAAACGTAAATGGGAAGAACAATAAAATGGTTCTTTCACATCTGAATTGCAAAAACAAGGAAATATTTTTTGATGGTTTGTTTGTTTGTTTTCAACTCTCAGCTTTAGCTGGGTTATTATTTTTCTAGATTATTGCCTTACAGATAAGTGTGAGTTCCAGAAGGGACAATTATGATTTATGTCTTCTTGGCACAGGGGTGGGACTGTCACACAAGCCTTCTAGGGACTGCAGCTAATCACTTATCTAAGGTTTATATCACTTCTAAGACTGCATTTATTATAGTCCAAAAGGAGTAAGGCACTCAACTGCAAGCTACTTCTTTAACAATCACCTTCTCTAGACCATTTTGACAACTTGAATATCAACTCTTGTCTTTACAGCCCACCATTACATTTGGATGCTTCATCGTTCAAAGTGAGGTGATTAATATCCTGGTTGTGATGTTACAGCACTTCTGATTTTCCTGCTTATCAGTAGCATGTTCTATTCTAGCTGATAGAGGAAGAGGAAAAAACAACTTTAAACAGCCATATTTTCAATCAAGTCATATCAGATTAAATAAATCCTTTTTTGAAGTTTACTTAATAGTCATCATCACTGGTGACTCTAGAAATGCAAACAAGTGCTGTAGCAAAGCTCATGACCAACTTATGACTAGAGAAGTTTATCATTTTAGTGGGATTTTTTTGTTCTATGTGCCTTATATTAAACTGATTGTATGTTTCTGTAACTGGACAAAATATTTTTTTGGTTAAATTATCTGTAAGTATGAAGTATTTGTACTACCAGGAGATTGTTTTAAAATCCTGGTCTAGTGTCTATGCAGTCTGAGTCACTGGTAAACTGTCACATTGAATTTTCAAAATAGATAAAAAAGAACAAAGTGGACTACATGTAGGAAGGTCTACTGACCTACATCTCATCTCTGTTTGCTGTTTCCACATGACTCTCATTGTATACACTACTCCTTGCTGCATCATGTGGTCTCTGCATACTGTATATTTTCTCAGGAAAAATCTCTGAAAATAATTCTAGAATTGCAAGCTGAGAATGTGCCAGCCACCCTTTGCCTTTGCCATGTGTGCATTATATTCCAATTTTGCCTTGACTGCCAGAGTAATTTCTGTTGTCACTATGAGCAACGCATTAATTTCTCCCTTTAGATGAATTACTACAGCACTCTCACAGTAATAAGGGGAGGATATGAGTCTGTGCATCCACTAGGATGTGGGGCACCGAGATTTATACCACTATAAGAGGCAAGAAGGTATGTTTCTGTGAGAGGACAGAGCAGCAGAAGCTGCTATAATAGTTAAAAAGAAGTACTCCTAACAGTGCTAGGTATAAGAGTCAAGCCTATAAAAAGCTGAGCCCTGGCTCTGGATGCAGAGACCCTGCACCTGACACAGGAATTTCTGCCAGCAGCACAATTTGGTTTTCCTCTGTAGTCAGGAAGTTCAAGCAGCTGCATAATGATTACCTTGAGTGCACACACACTGAGGTGGCAGCTACTGTTGGTTCTTGCTTTCAGGTGCATCCAAGTAAGAAAAGTCAGTATTTGGGCTTCTCTGCAGCCAAATGGTAGATCTGCCACAATTTACTGTACATTTTTCTGCTTTTAAGATAAATGCTGAACCCAAGAGAAGTGTACATACTTTGGAAAGCACTTGCAAAATAAGGTTGGTACTCCCTAGTGTATATTTTGTAGGCCTAAGTATACAGTTTCTGTCATTTTTCCTTTTTTTTCCTATTTGTGGTAGATTATTTAGTTTTGCTTAGTTTTAACACTCAAGAAATTATCCAGGCTAGTGGTTACTGCAGCTGCCAGCCCACACTGCCCTGACACATAAGAAGGCAAAGCTCTTGAACTTTGTAGATCCAGCTGTATCAAAGGAGCTCTCACTGTGCACACTTGTGTAATACATCATTTTATATATGATGTATTAAAAAAAAATGGAAATTTCTATTCTTCTTTCTTCTCACCATTATTAATTTTATCTGGTTTTGTTACGGATTAACAAAATATGGACCTGGAAAGGATTATCTACTGTTCCATTTTGAAAAGATTCCTTCTCTTGAGAATACCTTAGAATTTCTTCACAGTCTATAAAACTTACAGAAAATCATAAATTTTCTTTGGCAATC
This sequence comes from Ptilonorhynchus violaceus, assembly GCA_013397565.1. NCBI lineage: Eukaryota > Metazoa > Chordata > Aves > Passeriformes > Ptilonorhynchidae > Ptilonorhynchus > Ptilonorhynchus violaceus. The sequence continues at coordinate 1,175,820 of VZRJ01000411.1, forward strand.
TTTTATTTGAACAGAAGGAAAGTAAAAAAAAGATAATTTAAATGAAAAAGAAAGAGAGAAAGTGGTGGTCTGATGGGGTTTAATGGAGAAAGCAGACTATAAAGTTTGCTTTGGTTTAGCTAAAATAGATTTCCTGACTGTTTCTAAACGGCTGTCTATTTGTGTTCCTTTTTGAGAAATTTTTACCTTCCAGATTGGATATTGCATATTTATATGACTATTTTAAAAAATGGAGCTGATTTAGAAATTCCTACCTTGAAAAAACAGTCATAATTGGTTCCATTCTCCCTCATGTACTTACCAGCTTCTTTTTTTTTTTTTTTAGCTCTTAGATGGCTAAGCCACCAAAAGTATGCACATAACATATCCTGATTCTGTTTTTTTGACAGTTAAATTAGACACAACTAATATTTTGGCAAATATTAGGTTTTAAAACTTCTGCATGCATCACCCTAGTCTAATATCCAAGTTAATTATATAAATGAAGAGAAATAGAGCACAGGGAGTAAAAGCCGTTTTTATTTTCTAAGACCATTTCATTTGTAAAAGGAATAAGCAGCTATTTGGACTTCTGGTCTAGAAATGAAGGCACATCTTTTATTTCAGCTTTTGCTAGATTTTTAGTACATAAGTATATTAACATTTATATTAGATTTTGACTTGTATTTCTTCCTATCTTGCAGTTCTCTCCTTCATGGCATGCTTTGGGCATCAGTTACATTTCAGGATAAGAACTCCTGTTTATTGTGAGCATTTCCTTCACAATTATATTCTGCAGGAAAGTTGTTAAAAAAGAAAACATTCATGTTAAACAATGTGAAGTAAAGATATGTTAAAAACACACTGACCTATGTGCATGTCCATTTTTTTGGGGTGTCTCTAAACCTTTTGCTGGATTAGGAAGATGACTCTAGAATTGTGTCTTATTGAAGCGGCATGAGGTCACTGGGAAAGAAATATTTACAAATGTTTATATTGAAACAAAACTAAATACACAAACAGCTAAGCTTTGCATCTTCCCTTGTTATTACACCGCCATGAAAAGCAGACCTCACACTATCAAAACAAGAAGAAAAAATCTTTGTTTTGGGGGTGGGAGGTTGTTTGTTTCTTTGTTTCTTTAAATTTTATTTTACTAAACTGAAGAGAAAGAGCAGAAAGAAGCTGAGTTTCTGGTAGATGATGATGTAGCTATGTTGACCTGTTGCTGGCAAAGAACCAAGGAGTGCAGAAGCGGTGGCTGTAGTAAATGATTTTGCTTTTTAAACCGCCTTAAAACTACGGTTATCTGGAGAGTTACTGCGCCAGAATTGTTTATCTTCACTCATCATTAGAAAAGTTAGACCTTTTACCTAGAGGAGATCTGATCAACTGCATGGTCAAGTGTCTAGGAAACCTGGAAAAAGCTTTATAGACAAGTTGTTCCAAACAAAACTGCCCTCATTTCTTGGGGGGAAGGAAGATCATTCGTCTGGTGAAAAATTTTTAATCTTGTGAGTTTTGAACTCCAGTTTTGTAGAGATGTAGAAGTAGCTCAAAACTTATGTTCATACAAAAACTTTCTGATTTTGCTTCAATTATGTTCTCACTGTATAAATGGGTTTATATAAAATGACAATGTAAGAGTCCACGGTTCAATTTCATGTGTGTAGAATTGTGTCAACAGGATTTGGCATATACTTGGATACACCCAAATATATGCTCTTTGCTTACTTTAGTCTGATAACCGATAAAAGAGAGACAGCTTTGCTGTAGTAGAGGTAAGTACAGCACTGAAATCCATAAAGCCTTACTGCTGCGGCATTAAATAAGGACCACATCCCAGGCTGACAGCTCATCCTTCATCTTGAGAGTACTGGAGCATATTTTGTAGGCAGTCTAAAGAATTGCTCTGTAAGGTTTGATGAGGATCCAGGATTTTCCTGCCAGGGCCAAGATCATGTACGCAAAAAAAGCTATATTAATGTCAGGTCTTTTGGACATCAGGTACTCAGTATTAAGAAGTGCAAAAATTGAGGCAGGGTAGGAAGAGAGAGAAACAAGATTTTATGGCTGTGTTTTTATATAAAAAAAAGATATTGTTTACATTTATGTAAGAACACAGCACTCAAGGAAGTCTTAAGGCCGTGCAACCGGTGAAAGAGGTATCACTTTCCTCTGCATACCCCCATGACTTTTCTGTTTCCATGTCTCTGAATATAACAGTGTTAATTTAGCCAATTTGCATGTCAAAAAGCATTTATTTTATTTTTCTAATTTGGTAAATGTGTTCTCTGCAGTAAGAGTCTAGATCTATATGAAATAGGGAAATGAATGTACCTTGTCAAATTCCAGCTAGTGTCTTAAGTACCAGGCTGTACACATTCTTTGTCACCCTTCTCTTTGAGGAGACTCCAGCCAGCTCTGCTATGCCTGGGTATGAGGAATATGCCCAGTAAAACATACAGAGGAACACCACACTCATGAGTCTCCTCAGAACTTTCACAGATGTGGCCTGAAGGGGGTTCAAGGTATCCTGAACCTAGCAGTTCCTGATCCTCTGTGCTTAGATGGCATCTTGGAAGTATTCTGGTCTTCCTTGAAAGTCTGTGGTGCCTGCATGGTAGATCCCATGAGACAGAAGTAAGTAGCATCTGCTGAGGACCTGAGCCTTGACATCTATTTAAGAACAGTGCTGTGGCAGGGAAAACTGCACGTGCATTCTGATACAGATTAAGTGGTAAAATTGATTGAAGACTTCTGACAGACGTGTTAGGGTGGATTCATTGCATGCTTCAATTCTACTGGAAAATGTTAATGAATCTTGCCAAGACATGCATCTGTTAGATTCTCTTCCTCTTTTGAAGTTTTGAATTATTCATGTTATTTCAATCTGTATTTCCACTGATGTTACCTTGTAAGCAAGTAATTCCCAAAAGGTAAACTGCAGGGGTGAATGAATGTTGAAAGACATAATCTATATAAACATGAGCTCTTCAGCAAGTGACTGACAGGAAAGTTCAAATCTAGTTCTTGACCTGAATTTAGAACACTTCCTGTTGAAGCTGATGGGGGACTGCTGCCGTGTTCTCCATTGCTAACTTTGAGAAGAATCAGCGGCATGAGTAAAAATAAGTGTTTCAAGGATCTGTAGTGAAGATATTGCTATATATCAGGACACTAGAGTTCAATTAGTATTTGTGATATGGGATTTTGTAAGTTAGGTTTTGAACTGCTGTGACTAAATAGCCTTTCATCAGAAAACAGTATTGGAGATTTCCCAACAGTTTTGAAGTTTGTTAAAATGTTTTTCAAAATGGAAAAACAGTTAGATTTTGTTTCAAAAAAGAACGTAAGAAAAAAGATCTGTTTAAACAGTCTCTGCTATAAGCACTTAGTGCTATATAGACCCTGGAACTGAGAGAGGAAAAGGGCAAGCTTGAAAGGTGGAAGATTCCACCTCTCAAGTGGATAGACCATATTTCATGGTTCTCGGAGTCACTGTTTGTCAAGGGTTAACCTGGAGGCAAACTCCAGATCCCCACGCTTAGTTCTTCAGAGGAGAAGAGACAGCAAAAACAGGCTGCAAACTTGACAAATAATTAAATGATTTATTTGCTAACTCTGCTAAGAATAGAACGAATGAAAAAATATTGAAAAATATGTTAAGGCATAATATACAAACATTATTCTCCCCCCATACCTTCCAATCTTTCTTACTGATCACGCAAAGGACATAAACATGACATTCTGATCTTATTATTAAGAGTTCTTATTGCCACCTCATGGGATAAACAGAGTTCTTTCTGTAGTGTAGTGGGATC
>VZRJ01000411.1:1180192-1295068 GCA_013397565.1 Ptilonorhynchus violaceus
CAGGACCGGTGGGGGGTGAGGCCGGCTGCCCCTGCCGGCCCCCCAGGCTGGGGGATTGGGGGAGAGACACTCCCTTGCTAGTGGTCAGTAGGGAGCCAGGGAGCAAGAGAGGAAGTGAGGGAGTGCTGCATCACTTCCCAGATGTTTTTTTATAACATTCCTTTCACAGAGACGTCACAGGAACACTAAATGGCTCATAGAACTGTCCTGTACCTCTTTTTAACCAATCAAATTGTCTCACGCCGGGTCAAACCCTGACACTGTTATAGGAAGGCTGTTTTTGAAAAGGAGGATGAGATATGGAAGAACAGGGAAGGCAAATCGGCTTCTTGTAAAAGAAATCTCAGCAATAAAGGGAGAACAACTGACATCAACATTGCACTTTGAAAATGCCAACAAGCTTGGTGTCTGTTGTGTAAAGACTTCTGGAATTATAGTAAGAATATTTTGCCCCTCACCTGACATCTCACTAAAGGCAATAAACGGTTTTAATCCCTGATGAATGATTGGCAATAGAAGCTCATTTTCTTTCCTCTGTTTTTAGTCCTAGGAAATGTATTCCAGGATGCTCTGTATCAACCTGCTAAAGCAGGAACTGAAAGGGGAGGGAAAGTGAGGCATCATGTTTTTGTTTATGTGTTTCTGAGGCAACTGTCAATGAATGAAGAAGATTATTTTTTAAAATAGCTTCTCTTATTATAAAAGTCTTGTGCTTGCATTTCAGAAAAAAAAAAAAAAGTGTGTCTAGTGCAGGGAAATTTCCTGCACTGTGGGTTGAAGGACTTAAGAAATATTTCAGGTCGCATAAAATAATGTAAAGTAAAGCACAGAATGTTAGTAATAATGAGAGCTGGCAGAATCCTTGCTTTGGATCACAGACTGTGTTCTGTGCTACTGAATATACTTGCAGAGGGCTAGCTAAATCATCACCCCATCTTGCCAAGCCTCATGTTATTAAGTAGCAGATGCAGTAGTAGTCGAAATGAAAGAAAGAGTCATTAAGGTTCTGTGAGGGTGAGAAATGCAGGCTCCGTGCAGCAGCAGCTGCCAACTGTTGTAGTCATGTAGGACAGTGGTCGGAGGGATGGCTATGTAGACATTTCTGCATCAGGCTATCATTAGGAGAAGATGTTATGGATGGATTTAAGTGTGCTGTGTCATATCTTCAGACTTGCAGCATGACGAGTTCTCAGTGAAATATGGTTGCTATAGAAGAACTAATATTTTTTACATATCTTTGTAATGTACTCTAAGATTCCAGTCTTTTATCAACAAAGATAACCCCAGTAGTGCTAAAGATTCTGAACATAAGGAAAGTTAATTTATCAGATATTTTGAAAGTAGAAGAAAATGATGGTTTTTATGCAGATTTCTGCAGGATGTTACAGCATAAGTTTTCATGGATTTTTCAAAAACCCAAACATAGAGCATTTTTTTGGTGTCCCTAATGTTAAAATATTTAAAGGAAGATTAAAACTGATGGGCTGCAGTACTACTGCATAGTTAGCTCAGCATATGCTACAATTTCCTCAAGCCAATACACAAAACAAGGGGTTTTAATCCTATACCTTTAGGCCTTGTATCAGAACAGGAGCTGGCAAATTCAGTTTTTCCAAGTCTGATTCAGCACCTTCATTTGGAAAGTCTGCCTTGTTCATGATCTCAGTACATTATGGTTACATCACATACTGTCCCAGAGACTGTTTCTGTCAGTGCAGTAACATAATGTACCGGCATCAGTGTGTGTAGTTGAGGATGAGGATCTGCAATGCAGAGGCCTAAGAGGTAGGCTTTTTTCTGCCTATTATTGCATATGCCAGTCCATTCCCCACAACCTGCATAATTATATTTGTCTGGAAAGAAGGTAGTAGAAGAAAATGTCTAAATCTGCATTTAAACTTGCAATTGCACAAGATATTTATAGCAGAGATGTTTATTAGCAGTAGCCAGTTCTTGCTCAATCTAAGCTCTGCAATCTCTGAAGTCAGTTTGCTCATGCCCTTGCTTCCCTCCACGGAGTCTACCTACCTGTCTGGTCTTGCCCAGGACAGGTTTTTCTGCTGAGTTGCAACTTTAACCATTTCCACTGAATTTGGACATAGCAGGGAGTGGGTTTTTCTCAAATACCACTGCTTTCCGTTCTGTAGAGCGTACTTGTCATCTGGAGTGAAACAGAAAATCCATAGTACTTGGCTGCTGGATGTGTAGCCAAGAGAAAAGGAATTTGCTAATAATTGTTCCTGAAATCTGTTAATTGAAGAGAATTAATGGATAATGAAGAATACAGGAAGGTAAGTGATTGTTGAAGCTTGTAATTGTATAGGAAATGTCAAGTGATGTAAAATGAACATAGCACTGAAGGAGAAGCTGTATGAGCAGAGCTCATTTGAGAAGCTTTATGCCTTTAGCCACCCAGAGAAATAAGAGTAATTTTGTGTGGAGTACAAAAAAATGCACCAGAGCTCTGCACTTACACTCCACAATTCAGTCACACCTGAAATCTGCTTAACAGGGTTCAATCATGGAGACCTAGTACTAAGTGTTTCTAAGTTGTGAAGCACACTGCAAATCTGTAGAGGAACAGCTGTTTAGCAAGATGAAAAATATAGATAACACAGGTCTAGAAAATATTTTATTCTATTCTTAATGTATGGGTGATAATCAGATAAAAGGCTTTTTAGTCAGAAATGTTAGAGATTGTACTACTTTTATCTATTTAAAAATGAAAACAAGTAAGAGAATAACCTGTTGTGTAACATCATGCTAGTAAGTTAAAAGTTGGCAAAAATAATTACTATAGAAGATGTGACTAAGCATGGCCTGTATGAGTCCTGTCCTGAGCTGCCTTAGCTGACTCTCACAAAATACAAATTTAACCATGGAATTGATTATTTACTGCACATTTAGGTAACATTTACACAATAATTGGTCATGAAAATTCCTTTGGCTAATGAGTTTTATGTCACTTGATATAGCTCTTTCTGTATATTAATATGCCTTGTGCTTTAGGACATCCTGGATGTACCAAAGAAACGCTGACAAATCAGATCATTCAATTGTGAAGTTCTCCTTGTGATTCCTGCTTCTCCATAATGGCTTACATTATCACAGTACTTCTCATTTAAGCTCTCACATTTTTATAGAGGGGAGTGAGGTCAGAGAAATATTGCTTAAATTATATAGCCCAAGGAAAGGAGGTAAGGAAAATAAGCATGGGATAAAGCAGGATCTAAGGCACACAACCACAACTGCTAATTGTTTCTATTTAAAGAGCAGGTAGGCATGGATTAAGGTAGACCTCACCAGGTAACTGTGAGGACAGCTAATTTATTGTTGTTAAATGCATCAAAGATGTTTAAGGCAAAAAAAGTTTGAAGAAGTCCAACAGCTTTTTCTTTTTCTTTTTTTTTTCTCCCTCCTCCCCTCCAAGCCCTTTCAGGTAAGAAGGGAAAGGAGGATCCCATCCAAGTAAAACAGTCTCATCATGTCTATAAAACAAAGAGAGAAAAGAGGATTTTTATAGTTTTCCATTTTAAAGCGTTTTTACAGATTAGAGCACCAGTATGTCTCTGGTTACCTGTGTTTTGTGCCAAAGGCTTATGCAGTCAGTACCAAATAGCTATCAGAATATAATTTCAGTGTGTGCTATTAAATGTGAATAAGTATGCATTGAGGGCATCTCAAAACTAAATTTCACTAGTGTTAATAAGATCTTAAGAGTATAGAAATAGAAACAACACTAGAAAAAGGGACATTTTCCTAGGTTAAGAAGGTTTGTAAGGAGTCAGTGCCAGAAACGCAGTACTTTACTCTTCTCCCTTTGCCCCTGTGTTTGGCTAGAGGGTTTTGCCAAAACAATTAGTATATTACACGAAGAGAATTCTTTATTAGCCCAGTAGAAAACTTCTCTTATGAGTTTTGCAGTCCCCTAAAGTGTTTGTTGGCCTTAGAGTCTCTATCAAGCTATGACTACTCTGCCTAGTAGCCATGTAGTGTCTCGGTTGACAAGCTAAACCATTGCAGGCAGTGGAAGTGACTAAAATGTGTGAGAGATAAAACCAAACCCAACTCTTTCTGTAAAGCCTGGCTAGAGATAGCTTGCAGTGAAAGTAGCAGAGAATCCCTCAGAAGGCCAGCACTAGCTGGTATGTTGCTAATACATAAGGTAGAGCAACTGAGAGGCCAATAGCTGATACTGATCCTACCAAAGGCGAGGGGAGTTCAGCATCAGAGCTTCTCTTTCATTACTGCTACTGTAGCCCCACAGGTGGTCTTTTCACATTAAAAAATTACTGAATTTGGAAAGTAGAGCTACTTCTCTGTGCTGCTCAATTACGTTATCGCTATTGCAGGATGTGCTAGAGTTGCAAAAGTGTTGTGGTGACCTCGCGGCTCTCTACAGCTTCCTGAGGAGGGGAAGTGGAGAGGGAGGTCCTGAGCTCTTCCCCCTGGTACCCGGTGACAGTAAATGTGGGAAAGGTCCAGAGCTGCTCCAGGGGAGGTTCAGACTGAACTTTAGGACGCATTTCTTTATCAGAGTCAAACACTGGAACAGGCCCCCCCCAAGAGGTGGTCAATGCCCTGAGCTTGTCAGTGTTTAAAAGGCATTTGGACAGTGCCCTTAACAACATGCTTTAACTTAGTCGGCACTGGCCTGGTCTGGCAGTTGGGCTAGATGATTGTTGTAGGTCCATTCCTACTGAAAGAGTCTATTTTATTGTATTCTAAGCTAGATAAAGAAAAGGCTGCAGCTATACACACTGTAGAAGACATTGCCAGATGCAGTGACAATCAGGAAGAATGAAAGGGTACTTGGCCCAGACCAGGCAGTAAGAGGATCAAAAGATCCTCACTGAGTGTCCTAGGCCAACTAGCTTTCTCACTAACAGCCAGTTGTTTCCGCATGATGCAGAATTCCAGAATATTAGTGCTGGTTGCTTGCAAACTATTTTAAAATTCCTGGCGAAAAATCTGATCAAGAACTTTATCAAGGCAAATGTCAGAAGCTGATATTCGCAAGCTTTCATTGATCTGACAAAAGCAGATGTGATAAGTTGCTGTGCTCTTTGCAAGAAAAGGTCTCACAGAAAATCCTTATCTGTTTAAGTAACTTGCAGTAGAGTTCAGAACTGCTTCATATGAGTATCAGATGAAGTTCAACAGACTGATACTTTTCATAGGACAACTCAAAGAGTCCATCTTATAACTAGTCTTGTTCAAGTTGTTCAGTACAGTGAGGTACACGATCGCTGTGACATTCAAATGAACATTTGGGTTTTTGAAATTTGGGAGTGTCAGTTATTCTCTCCAAATAGTCTAGTGGATCTAAAAAGGCTAAATGGACAAGATTTCTTGATTATAGACATGCATAGGTTATCCACTCCAATTTCTGATTTACGAGTGCTGGAACAGAAATTTATTCTTCTACGGAAAGCTTTTAATTTGGCTGTCAGATGAAAAATTAGGGCTGCTAGAGGGAACAACAGAAAAGGGTGTCTGTTGCTCCTCTGAGCTGAACTCCTTGTCCGAGAGCTGCTTGGTTTTGGTATGTTGCTGAGTAATAATGAATGCCTACTGAGAAATGGACCCAGAAAAAAAAAGACATTACTGACAGGCATTTTCAAGAAAATAGTAGTCTGTCATCAGGCTCTCCACCAGATGTATTAAAGTTTTGAGCTTCTTTTGTCATGCAGAATAAGTCTTTGGGAGCTGGACAGAAGATAAATCTGTAGAGTGGAGTTCTGCTATGGAAACACCAGCTTTCCCCTCTCTGGAGGACACTGTGTGAGTTGATCAATGGCAGTGTTCAGACTTTATGTTCACCGAGACATCACTGACTAAAGTCCAGCTGTGACAGACCAGAGAAATTGTCCATTTGAACTAAATACAAGTGCTCAGTTCCTGTGCAGCGAGCTCAAATGAGTTTACAGGAAGCACAGTTCCTGCCTGAGGGGCTTCTGAAGCTGTAAACATGCTCCTGACTGCTTGCAACGCAGCGTGAGACTCTTCAGGATCCCAGCCACGTGTAACGCTGCAAGTAGCCTGGCTTTTTGAGGGAACACACAGGTCTATCCAAACTCTTTGATTGAAAGATCATTCGAGTGAAAGGATGCACCTGGCAGCAGGAGTGCCTTGGCCCACAGACTGAAAGGCAGCGTAGATTATTGAATGCCTGCGTACTCACCAACCCTTGATTCGCCTATGCCACACCTAGTGCTGTCACCCTCAGCTTTGAGAATTTTCCTCTAGTGCTATCAAGAATTATCTTAATTGTTATATTGTCTCTAATTTTAAACTTGCATTTTATTATAAATAATTAGCTTCTGACTACTTGAGTCAGAGCTGAATCTATCATAACGACATTTGCTTACAATCTAACTAGGATTAAAATTTTGTGCTCTCTCATGAAATCTCCACAGAAATTTCAGAGTTGAAAGGGAAATATGAAAATTAGATGTGAAATTACACAAGGTTCTCTGGCAGACGTGTGTGGGTTTTTTCGAGAGTTTAGTGACTTGAACGATCCTTTTTTCCCCCCTCAGATCAGGACAATGCTGCACAAGCTTATTTTAGTACAGTAGTTGACAATGTAAATAGTAGACTTAAACTGACGGAGAATGTAAATGTGTGCTAAGATTAAACTGTGTAAGAAAGACGTTTTTGTGCAGGTAGTTGTGTGCAACAAAGGGGCAGTATGAGGTGATTCAACAGCATCAGTATTTTGGAGTGTTACAGCCAAATCTGCCAAAGCTTCTTCTGTCTGAGACCTAGGTCTCATAAATGTTGTTTTGTGTAAGTCCTCAGATAGTACTTTCATACCTTAGACTCTTTTCCCTGTGTTTACAGCTAAAAATAACTTAAGTTTTGCAGAGCTCTCTCTGTCTGATAGAATGAGACTAAAACTCTGCTATTATGCCTGCATTATTATCTTGTATTATGAACATGAAAGATGCACACTATTGTTCAAACAGGAGAAAAAGTTATAGTCTCTGCCTTCACGTGCTTACAGTCTTTGGATCCCTTCCCTACCGAAGCAGAGTCATGCAGTTGCCTGTAAAAGGTGCAGTACTTGATTCTAAATCATCCTACAAAACATTAAGGCTCTATTAAAGAAATGTACTTTTGCTAAGGAGCTGAAGCAAACGCCGCCAGTCTAACTTATTCCATATAACCAAGAGGGTGATTAAATGTTCCAAATATGCAGAAGTCAAATGTCCCATTTCTGCTTTAAATCTTTTCCTTTTATAGGCTGTGGGTTATACTCCCTGCTTTGAAAACCTGTGCTGTTTAGGAACAAAAATTTATTTACAGTTTTAAAAACTTGCAACTAATCTTGGATGAATAGTCTAAATTAACCTTTGGCAGAGAAGTTGTAATTTCTAAGCCAACACATAACTGTATTTTGCATTAGTTTAGGAATATTGGGTACTTTGAGGGGTTAAGAATGAAATATTTTCCATGATTCATATCTGTTTTAGCTTGAAAAGTCAACAACTCGATTCCAGTGTAGCCAAAAGGGGTTTTCAGTCCAAAATGTCTCGTTGCTTGCAATTAATTTGGGCTTTTGCAATTAGGGTTTTGTATCCCAATGCATTAATGCATGAAAGCAGCTGCACAATGAGTAGTGCCACATGTTTGAACTAAAAATAATCTGTGTATATTGTTGCTGCGCAAACAGTGGTACATTTTGGTCACTGAAGATAATCTCTGTGTTAGAGCAGCAGAGACGCGTACGAGATGCAAATTGTGGAACTGTGAGGGGATGCTTGTCTGTGCCTGCTTGTGCCACTTACCCACGCCCTGTCCCTTTTTGTCCTAGCAAGTATGCTGAATCCTATTATTTAAATCCATTAAAAAGTACAACACAACTTTTAGTGATAAACATACTTAGGCAAATGGAAACAACTTTATTTTCCATGAAATAAGGATTTTGGAGTTCAGACAACTGACATGGGGAGGGGAGGGGATTTAGGGAGGGGAGAAAAGGCTATGCTAGTTTAGAATGAATTCTGTCTTGCAGACATATCTATGGCAGAGGGAAAAAACCCCTCAGCTGAAAAAGGTGTGCTTTCCAACTTTCTGAGCTCAGTCCTTCTTCCACTGTGCTGGTTTTGGCTGGAGTAGAGTTAATTTTCCTCACAGTGGCTAGTACAGGGCTATGTTTTGGATTTGTGCTGAACACAGGGTTGATAATATAGAGATGTTTTTGTTATTGCTGAGCAGAGCCAAGGCATTTTCTGCTTTCCGTACTGCCACGCTGGCGAGGATGTTGGGGGTGCACAAGAGGCTGGAGGAGACACAGCCAGGACAGGTGACTCAAATTGACCACAGGGATATTCCAGAATGTATGACATCATGTTCAGTATGTAAAGTGAGGAGAAGGGGGAAGGGGGGGATGTTTGATGTGATGGCATTTGTCTTCCCAAGTAACGTGATGGGGCCCTGTTCTCCTGGAGATGGCTGAACCCCTGCCTGCCTGTGGGAAGCAGTGAACTAATTCCTTGGTTTGCTTTGCTTGTGTGTGCTGCTTTTGCTTTTCCTGTTAAACTGTCTTTATCTTAACCCACAAGTTCTCTGGCTTTTACTCTTCCAGTTCTCTCCCCAGTCCTGCTGGTTGGGGAGTGAGTGAGCAGCTGGGTGGTGCTTGGTTGCTAGCTGGGGCTAAACCACAGCATCCACTTACAGGTCAGTGTTTTGTGGCACCATTAAAGCGTCTGTGCTTTTCAAGAAACTCCAGAAAATTCATTCTGATCCCCACCCTGTTACCATTCAGAAGTGGCTTGCCAGTGGGTGACTCCTTTATCCAAACTTAGAGTAACCTTTGAGTCTCAAAAGCACTTGCTTCTACTTCTAGCTTTGCACCTTAATCTCTGCTCCCCATTCCAAAGTAAACTATACAGAGGAAAAGATAATGTCTAAATTATTTTTTCTTTTGTTTCAGTTCTGTGGCCCACATCTTCTAATCTGTACACTGGTGTCTTTCTGATGCAATAATGCACTATTCCAGAGCCTGGGTCTTGATACATGCTGGGAACTGCTGGCAAAGTGCAACATAATGAAGGAGACAATACCAAGTTCCATTAGAAGATAAAAGGAATGCCAACTATCACAGCTTTGTAGGTATTAACATCTTAGAAAAGGTGCCTGTCTTTATTTTCGAAGCTTCAGCACGGTGCAATGTGCTTGACTGCCAGCAGCCACAACTGACAGACTTTGGCTGCTGCCTTTCAGCTGGGACGACCCCTGTCTCTAGTCAAACAGCGTGGGGATTATAAATTGCCAGTGGAAATTATGAAACTACATTCCTGTGAGTAAGTCTTGATCTTATTTGATGGGATGAAGTTGCAGGTGGCTGTTGATTATCAAGTGAAACCTGAACAGTCTGTGTGTGCCCTGTCTGTACATAACAGAAGGGTAATATTAGGGAAAAAATATACCCAGTTATAGTACTAGCAGTTAATTTATAATAGAGGATATTATAATTATGGTTTATAAACCAGATGCTTATAACCTTTTACCTGTCATTAGATAAATACCTAATGCTTCCAATAGTACTCTTATGTCTGTTAGGTTAGGTAAATGACAATATATTATCAAGCTGATACATGTACTTGTTGGTTGTCTTTCTTCCAAAAATGCAGCAGCAATTGAATACTGACAGTGGAGAAAGAGGGGCTGGGATCTGGCAGCTAAGCACACAAGAAAGACAGGAGAGAGACAGGGAAGTGTTCAGTTTCCCATTAGGAAGAAGTCAAGAGAGGAAATTTTTAAGTCCAAAGTGTTTGCTATAAAGAGACTTTGAACTGTGTTTAAAAAATCTGACTGCTGTTACATCTGTTCCTGAGAAAATGGGAGATGGAAAGGGATTTATTCCCTCTAATTAGGATTACAGCTAAACCTGCTTATTAACTAGTTCTAAAGGCGAAGAACTTGACTATTTGAGCCAGAAAGAGTGATGGTATTTGAGTAGTTCTTTTTCTTATTTCAAACCTGGTCTCTGTTTTTAACTCTGTGTTCATTTGTCCCTTTTAAAATTTTTTTCCTTTTTTCCCTTTTGAGAGTGAAACAATAGTAATGTGTGCCTGTGGAAGAATTTGCATTGTACAAGGGTTTCCACTCCATGTTGGCAGACAAGTAGATGCAGTTCTGGCATCCCATTTGTGCTTATTTGGTTTTTTTACTGAGAGTAAACAAAAAAATAAACAAAACCTGTGAGAGAGCAAATTTTTTATTTGTACTTTTGCCAAGATGTACTTATGTAGTCTGTGCCAGGATTTTCAGTAACGATGGCATTAAACTGTACCCTCTTCTCCCTTTGGTTGTAACTAGTAAACTAATTTCTTTTTATTTAAATTTGCTATTTTAGAAATGTTGTTATCAGTTGAAACAGCTTCTGTTTTCTAGAATGATATCATGATTGTGTGATTAAATGTAAAGGTCAGGCTGGAAAAACAATTTTGTAGAGCTGTAGAAAAAGATGTATTAATTTTGTAATGTATTAAACATTACCGTGTTTCTCTCTCTCTTTGCAATAGTAGTTTGTTTGGACAAATTTTAATGTACTGGATTGGCCCTAGAAATTTCAAGGTTCTGAATTCTGGATTTTTTTTTTTTTTGAGAGGCTTAAAGACTCTATATAACCAGGATCCCTGTACCTAAATTTCATTCTCAAACTTTAGTTTATAGATTATGAACAAGGGAATTAAAGTATTTGTAAACACAGAGAAAAGAATTAGGATTCTTCAAGAATATCTAGAATTGCAGGTTGTGCACCTTCAAAAAAAAAAAAAAAACAACTGGTAGCTATAAACCCATGAGAATTTCCCTCTTTATTTAGACAGAAATTTGGACAACTGGCTCTAGGCTTCAAAGGCTACCTTCAAGCCCATGTACACTGTTGGGAGTACCTGGGGGGGTTTTGTGACTAAAATTGAATCCAAATATTTAGGTTTCAAAACAGACACCTAAATTTGTCCAGTTAATAAACGGTCGGCATTATTTTTTTGCATCTAACCCTTCACTTAGGTCTTCGTGTCTATTTTTCATCAGAATCCACATACTAGAACCCTCTCTTTGTAGATTATGGAAAGAACAGAAATCTCTCTTGAATATAAAAGCCTACTTGACTAGGCTGTCTGTCCAGCGTGTCCAGCACACAGGAGAGTTTCCTTCTCTGCTTGAAGAGTTACCGAATCAGAAGACTATAGGCTGTCTTGGAAAGACGGCTCTCTGCCCCCCAGCCCCCATTTTTTTTTCAGAAGCTGCACTGGCCTGAATTGTGGGGATAACAATGCACTGTCCAGTAAATCAAAGGGTGATCATCGGAAGGTATGTGACATTTTATTAGCTTATTGGTCATCATCTTTAGCTACTGAGTAGTAGCTAAAGAAATAATATATTTAGTGTCAGAAACAGGAACTGAAAAACTGTGCTCCCACCACTACCTTTCCTGGACCACAATTCATCACTGTTTTCTTTGCTTACTGTTCTCAGGCTGTGTGCATCTAACCTTCACTGTTGCAAAGACACTCTGTCTCAACAGCAGAAACAGAATGTCCTCCCCCATCCTCATTTTTGCACAGCAATATCCATGGTCTCACCAAAGTCAAACTTTCAGGATCTTAGATTCAGGGAAAACTTCTTTGTGAATTGCAGGCCACCTCATATGTGGTATAATCAAGTGAGGTTGCAGCTCAGTCTATGTATCAATGCTTTTGGCTATGGTCAATTATGGGATATTTTTAGTCTTCCTCTTATCTTTGCTAGTAAATAATTAAAGGTGTCTGTTGACTCATAGTTTCTTAAACAGATGAGTTACTTGTTTTGCATGTCTACTGTTTTTACTGCCTTGGACTTCAATACCCAAATGCTACCATCTAATTTGCTCTTTTTTTTTTTTCCCCCATATCCATGGAAAACTCAGCCTTCAGGAAAATTAGATGCATCTGGAAACATTCAAAAAGTCGAGATTCAGACACAAACTTTGAAGAGGAGGGCTAAGTACTAAGGCATTTCAGGTTCCAGCAAGTAATACAGGGTTTTGAAAAATTTCAGTTTTGGGTTTAAACACCTAAATTCCATTTCAAGCTTATGTTAGGCATCTTAGTCTAGCTTTTTTCTGCGTGTTCTAAACAAACATAAGGGATTTTTAACATGTATTTTTTATAGATACACTCAAGTTCCTACGATTGTAATTCTCTGTAAAATTTAACACATTTAATTTTAGAGTAAAGAAATGTTTAATGAAAGGAAAAAGCCCTTTTTTAGGCAAGGTATCAAAACGCCATAACAAAATCTAGATCCCCAAAAAATCTTAATATCTATGATTTCAGGTGCATGAAGAAGTTATATCTTCAAAACTGTCTCAGGTGTTGTCTATCTTTGTAGACTTTTCAGGTCTCACGGTAAAGGCTATCTTGCAGAAAAACAAAAGATAGATCTTCCTCAATTTCAGTGTCCAGGTCATCAGACTAGTGGCTTCAGTGGTGGGGTTGGCTATCACAGTCAATATTTGTCCCTCAGGTTTTCCTTATAAAAGACTGAGATAAACTTGATTTTTGTTTTCACTGGTGCTGGAGAGGAAATAAAGCATAAAAATGCAACCCTCTTTCTCCATTAGGAAGAGTTAAGTGTGTTGTATTTAGAGCTTTTATTTTTCAGTTTTATGAATATCATCCACAGAAATGCTTCTTGTAAGGACAAGAATCATTCTTTTTGTTACTGCTTGTGAAAAAAATTGCAATGACCACTATGAAATGTGGGAGATAGTAGGCTACCGAATAAACACAAACCAAAAAATAACTGGAGCTCTTAACTACTTTCAGAAAGCTGTAGTATTCTAATAAAAATATGCATACTGCCCATAGTAATTTGCACTAAAATGTTGTTCATGTAGCCCAACTGCTGTGTGAGAGACATTCCTCTCCCCTGAGAAAATGTAGATACCTAAATCCAAAACAGTGTCTGTAGCTTGGCTGCTACAGACTAGCACTTATTCCCCCATGGAAAAGGGAAATACATTGGAAAAGTATTAACTAACTGCTATCTTTCTGAAAAAGGAGCTGTGGCAAGAAGCAGAGGTGTGAGAAACCACAAGATGACAGTGGAAGTCTTTGGCCAAAACCCACACAGAGGAGACCGAATGATCAAAGAGGAGCTCTCAGAAATCTGTGAGTACAGTCCTGTATCCTGTGCTGAGCAGAACACTGAGGCAGTGTGCTGCAAGCTCTTGGTGAATTAGAACAAGTGGTATTGGAACAAGAGACACAAATAACGCAGTTATTCAAGTAAGCAATTCTGCTGTGTACGGCACTATTAAAATAGGATTCAAGGGGTTGGTAAGGGGAGGCTGTTCAAGCCAGTGTGTCAGTGCCAGAACTACCTGTACCTATCCCACTTCAGGAACTTGGGAGAGGAAAGAATGGAAAACAACATATGTAAGGAAAGATTAAAAGAGGTTGGTTTAAAATGCATAAAGCTATTTAAATTTTTTTTCATTGAGAAAGTTTAATAAAAAAGGAGGCACTATCTGATCAACTTATGACTAGGAGCTGAAGCTCTCACCTGCATTTTAGATAAGTCATGTCATAAAAAAATGAGTTAAGGTACTTTGTCTGGACCACCTAAAAATACTGCTTAGAAGTCAAAATTTGACCAAGAAGTAGGTAAATTAGTCTTCTGAAACATGAACAAGTTTCCCTAGGTGAAATAAGGCACTAAGGGTCAGTCTTGATTTCACAGTGACAGATAACTGTTTAATCAGTAGTATAGAAGGTTATTGCTAGCCAGTAGAAAAAAAAAATTCTATTCTTTTTGTTTGTTCAAGTAAAATAAATTATTTGCAGGCAACGGTTTTGCAATAAATACATTTGTTTCTATGCGCAAATGAAAAGAGCAGTCTTTGCAGCAGCTCTTCACAGAGGACAGTTTTGGGGGGTTGTTTTGCTTGTGGGATGTTTTTTTTTGACTAGGAATCCCAAAGGAATCTAAATATAAATATCTAAATATAGATAGTGTGGATCTGAATCAAAAATTATTTCCTTTCTGTTACTTGAATTGACAAGCTGCAAACAATTTATGAAAGAAAAAAGGCAATTTAACTGTAAAATGTAAACTAGTAAATCCAGTGAAACCTGATTGAAAGAAGGATGAAAACAAGCATGGACTTCCATTAGTAACAGTAAAGCATATTATGAAGGGAATGATAGAATATTCTTAGGCTGATTAGAAAAAAACCTATGTATAAATTCTTTATAATAATCATAGAGTAGTAATGGGTTGTTTGATTTAAAAATTGCAAAATTAGTGCTTTGTACAAAAGTAGTAGTGGCTTTCTCCTGCACTACCTTATTGCCTGAGTGTGGTTTCAGTCAGCATTGATTGTGCAGCCCTGCACTCCCTTCCAGCAGGCTGGCGGCACGGACTGCTCTTTTCCTTCCTCATGCTCTCAGCAAGTTGCCCTTCTGAACTCCAGACCGAGAGGTTCAAATGCTGTCACAAGGGTAGCAGGATAAAGGGTCTGTTTGTTCCTTTTTGTATTTGGAAAAGCAAATTAGGAAAATAAATAGTTTTATTGAGAAGACAAAAATAAATGACCCTTTCCCACCAAAGCACAGTAATGAGAGTGAGTTGGAATGAACAACAGGAGCTGGAAAAAAAGTTTTTCCCTGTTTGGCTAGTCTTCTCACATGCAAGTCCTTTCCCTAAAGAAACACTGCTGGATTTCTCCACTTCTTCCATTCCCAGAGAATCTCTTTTAGAAAGAGGGGTCCTACTCTCTATGCATTGTAATGTCAGGATCTAAGGGTATCGTAGCTTATGGTTCAGGGTGCTCTAGCGCTATAAGATACTGAGGGAGAAAACCCTACATAAATCCTCTCCTGTACTCGGGAAACTTATTACTGGCTTCCTTATCATATCCAGACTCAGTAATGGGCCACAGAATAATAATCACCTTGGTGATTACTATGCAGTAGAAGCTAGACTAGCCCATTTACAAAAACAAAGCACTATTTTTGAAGCAATAATTGCTCAGACTTGCTTGTGCTTGAGCAGTATAGTTTAAGGTAACTTTTTTCAACTTTATACTATTTTAGCTTTTTTTATTATTATTATTATTTTTAATCTCTGACTAGAACAACAAGGGATAACCTACTGTCTGCAGAAATTATCTGTATGTGAACAGTGACATATAGACTAGAGAAACTGGAGTTTGGACAGGGGCAGGGCAGGAAAGAAGGGTCTAGATACAGTACTAAGAAACCAGCCTTCTAAATTTTATTAGCTTTTTATGAGATGGTATGCAGGCTGCCAACACTTGAACAAGTTTTTCAACGAACACTTCTTCTACAGTGGGGCTTTTTCAATTTTCTTTTCTCTCCATGGATTTATTAACCTCACTTCTGTATTACCTTTGTTGCTGCTCTTCATTTACATAGTTTTTTTCAGCCATGGACTAGCTGAGAAGTGTAAAAAATGAATATTTACACATGGCATAAAATATTCAGTTTTTATTCAGTATTTACTCTACTAGCTGTAGAGATAAGAACAAAGTATATGTTTAGTAAACCCTCTAGTTTTTGAACGTTAACAAGGAAGACTTGTACCATACCAGGAAGAATTTCTTCATGGAAAGGGTTGTCAAGCACTGGAACAGGCTGCCCAGGGAAGTGTTGGAGTCACCATCCCTGGAAGTGTTCAAGAAGTGCCTGGGTGTGGCACTTAGTGCTATGGTTTAGTTGACATGGTGGTGTTCGGTCAAAGGTTGGACTTGATGATCTTGGAGGTCTTTTCCAACCTTAATGATTCTATGATATGAAAAACAAGAGCAAGAAATACAATCCTCTCTTCAGTTGATAGCTATCATACTGTGTCCTGTAGCTGATTCCTGGGCTTAAATACATTTGGCAAGTCACTGTTAATGACATTGTTGTCTGGAGCTTATTGATAGAGCAGCATTATACAGTTGCCCTTCCTCAAGAAAAGATCATATTAGTATCAGTAACATGACTGTTTGGAATGATACACGGGCACACAAGACATGCAGCACAGATTTAAAGATAACAAGTAGGAATGGAACAGAACTTGCCCAGAGGAAAACCTAAGTCTTCTTCCCAGGAAAAAATTTTCCTACTGTGCTTTTATGACTGTATGTATAGTAGATAAGCTTATGCCATTTCTGATACTCCTACCAAATCATTTTTTAACAATGGCATCTCTTTTGAACAACTTTGGAAATTACCTACAACTTATTAGAGTGTTTTAAATTAAAATAATTACAATGCATTAGAATCTGTAGTTGGTTTGGTTGGGGTTTTTTTCCAAACAGAATTATTGTTCTTCCTATTTCAATAACATGTAATAAAAAAAGAAAACAGGAAAGTCAAATTTAACAACACTGCTATAATTACTAATGACCCAGTTTCATCACATAATGGAAAAGTATCTGGAAAGTATATTTTATGTTCAATATGGCTTCCGTCACTCTTAGAAGATGCAGCCATATCTGATAAAATGTAAGTAATTTTGTTCCAGTTCCACTAGTGAAGTCTGCAAAGCTAGGAAAAAATAAATAGGACCAAATCAACAAAATTACTTACTTGACAGAAATTAAGACTTTTGTAGTGGGTCAGGTTACCATTGCTTTGAGCCATTGGCAGTAACTGGTGTTTCTAAATATGATGTAAATTAGTCCTTCTTCAAATTTAGAAATCCATATAATGCAGGTCAGGTGCAGATTTCTTCTGCCTGTTTCCTCACCAACCTACAAAGAGAAGGACAGGAGCTTGAATAAGACTGTAAAGGCAAAGTTCTATGATACCATGCATTGCTCCAGGTAAGCATACCTGAAAAGTCAGGTACTTGTGAATACTAAAGTCAGCACCTTATACGCTTTTTGGAAAAAGCATCTATGGTGAAACTGCTACAAGATGTTTTTAAATTAATTTCTATTTTGCTTAGGAAAAAGTGCAGTTTTGGTATCAAAAACCTAGATAAGCACAGAATAATTCTCCATCATAGGTACAGCCTTTCTGTGTATTAAATAGTTCATAAAATAAATGATAATTAAACATTAAAATTCCTAATGCTATTTGGCTTACGAATTTAGGACTGGCAAATGGGTTTGGAAGTGACAAGGCAACATACATCTATAGAACCAGTACAGACCATTCAATCCAAGGCTTCACTGCTGTTCCCTGTGGCATGGTAGGCTTGGCTGTGTAGGTATTAATATTCTGATTAGCTGTCCACAGAGAGTACAAAGGAACAGAATTCTTTAATTTTATTCTGAAGTCCCTTTTAGAAATACAGCTAATTAATTCCTAGTATTAATGGTAGATACATAACTATACCATGAATATAAGTATTATTTCATATTAACTCCATTCCCAATATCATACTGAACAATTTGATAATGAAGGTAGGTCATAGTTCATTGAAAGGATAAAATAGGAGCAGTTTCAAGAGGGCAATTATTGTAACTAACAGCAGTTGCCTTTTTTTATAATATCCATACAGATATTGAAAAACAAAACTGAAGTTCCTCAAATGAGAGTAAAGGGACTAAAGGTAGAGAAAGCTGGCCCTTTAGGGATGGTAGTTAAAACGAAGTACCAAAAGAAACTATCACATACAGATTTGGTTTCTAAGTCTTGCTACAGACTGATATTTCAGTCCTTTTTGTGCGCCATCCTTTTGAACAGTATTTGTGTTGGCACTTCATTGTCCTTTCCCACACAGCCTTACTAGGGTTTTTGGGAACTGATGCTATTTGGGAGGATTTATTTCTTAAAATATCTCCCTCTGTAACAAAACTCCTAACATAAGGGAAGGCGAAGCCAAGAAAACTAATACAGTTAGGAAAGAGAGCAGGGTAGTCACAGCCAGTACACACTGCCTGTGGTAAGTGAGCCACTTTTCCATTTGAAAGGTTTTGTGGATTTGAGCAGATTAAGTGGAACAACCCTCTCTTATGGGACTGTGAAAAAAATGTCGAAATCCATTCTGGTGCACCTTTCTCAACACTAGGTGCTTGACCATAAGAGGGCAAGTATAAACAAGACTTAAAAAAGATAATTTTGACTATACACATTACACAGACAGGAGAATATTAGACTAAACAAAAACTTGACCCCATGGAAACCACTAAATAAATGTTTCCTTCACAGGGAAATGTCTTTTACTTACTTCTTTCAGCATTAAATCTTTTTTCAAATCATGCTTTTATTCTGGTTGCAAAGGAAAAAAAAATAATATGGGAAGGCTTATCCATCAAATAACTGCCAGTGATATCACTACTACTCTGTAATCCTCAACAGAATTATTTTCATGATGTTCTTTGCAAGCATGGAGAACAAATTATAAGATGACCATCTGGTACTCTATAGTACCGCACCTGCTTAGTTGTCTTCTGCTGTACCATCTGAAAAATTAAATGTCATCATTGTTATTGCAACTGACACAGCAAAAATAACAGAACGCTGAAATGAAAGCTTGTACTGAAGCTTTAATCTACATGTAAAACACAAAGTATTCTTCTGGAAACTCATGGGGAATGTTTCTCAGCTAGAGACTTCAGACTTTGCTCTAAAGCCTCTAGCCATTCAAATAACTGCTGCTCTGGTGACCTGTGGGTTATTTTGTTGCAATGCTACAGAGCAAATGATGATGTCTTCATTTTTGAAGTACTGTATTGTTTAAAACAACATTTGTATGGAGGAAAAAAAATGAAGTAGTAGTACTGAACATCCGCCATATCAAACAAATCACATAAGATAAGCATCTCAGCGTTGCTAATTTGCAATGAGGTGCTGTCATAATCTGTAGCTTCCCCCCACCCCAAACTTTATTAAAAATGTCTGAAAAGAGTCACTGTTCCTTCTAAGTTCAGTCAGAAAGCCACACAATGAGAAAGGGCTGCTCCTTGTCACACTGAGAACCTCCTACATTGTGTTAGTATGCCCTATGACAAAAGATCAAGAGATCATGAATATAGGAAAGTAATTCGACTATGGGAAAAGAATGACCTTCCTGAGAGAGTATGTGAAAATAGGAGAAATGTCTATAATACAGCAGAAATCAATAACATAATAATTTACACAAATACTACAGTTACAGTAATTTTTAATTTATCTTTTAGCAACCCAACACAAAATAATAAGATTTGATGTTTAAGAGAACAAAATTTCATGATAGACAATTTTTTGTCTAATATTGAGATATGTGAATAATCCTGTCATTAGAATACACATACACAGGTGTTTCACATGCTAGCAGATAAATTAAAAAAAAATATATGTACTCACTGATAAACTTCTTACAAGTGTTATTCACTTCTGTCTTTCCTCTAATCTTCATAGATGGAAAAATACCTTCCCCTATGTGAACATGTGTCAGATAGGATTATAAATGTTTTGTTATTATTCTCAGAGTAAAAGATTGCATTAAAAAATATTAGCTTTTAACAACGTTCCCTTCCTCCTGTTCTTTTTTCCTTGGCCATTTCCTGTCTCATTTGATGTTTTTGGCTACAAATGCAAACCCCGAACTTTTACTTCACCACATAAAACAAGACTGCTTTTAGTGACAGAAGCCTAAGTGCCCAAAATGAAATTACAAACTGCATTTGGCATGAAACTGTTAAGTCTTTGTTTTAGAGCTGGGTAATGCCACAACGCCTAAGGAAGGATGTCAATTTAATGTCTTCCTTCCCTGTCCTCCTTGCTGGCAGAAAAGAAGGCAAGATTTGCTACCAGCAGCCTTAGGGGCTTCCTCTTATGGAGCAGCCACTGGTCAGGCAGGTGTGAGCAGGCAAGTAACAGTGACTGTCAGGGCTGGAAAGAGATTGAAGTGTGGCACAGTGAGCGTATGCAGTGCCAGACACATCCAGGCAGGAAAAATGGAAGCACATCAAACGAAGCTTCATACCTCACCCACACAACCAGCTTTTGCTCAGATCCTTATGATTTTGAATTACTGGATTCTTACTCAGTCTTTGAATTCACAGCTAATTTTCTGAAAGACTGAATTAGTTCCATGGGAAGTCATGCTTTTCCGGGAGGTATAGGCAAAGGCTAGAACAGACCAGTTCACTGCTCCTGAGGCACTCAGAATGCTCTGCGTGCACATACAAATCCTAAGATCATTTCCCTCATCACTGAAACTGTACTGAAGGGACAGGGGTGAGTGAACGTAAATACTAAAAAAAGAAAAAGGTAATGCAAAGGGTTTAGTGTCTCACACCTCAAACATGACAAAGATGAAGTTGTTTCCCTGATGTGGAAGATCTTGAGAAGAATGAAGCTGCATCTACCACATCTTGCCTTAAACATTGTTCCCCTAGGTATAAGCAGAGGAGGCAGAACAAGCTTCCCATTCAATACACATAAGACTTATTGCCAGAGGCGTTTTCTAAAACCTAGAATGGCAAGTTAGAAAATCCATTTGAATTTTGTGCTGACACTTCTGAAACTCTTTGTTAGCTCTCAGCTGAACTCCTGCACTCCCTTGTGGCTCCAGCCAAAACGAACCTCTAATTTTGCAAAAGTCTTGATTTTGGTATAACTTCTTTCCTTTTAAGAGTCAGTCAAATAACAGAAAATTAAGTCAATGTACTGTGTGTTGATGAGACCCTCTGATCTACTGCTACAGTATGGGAGTGCTACAGTCCCTTGCTCCATAGCCACGAAGAGCCTTTACACCATGAATGAAAAACAAATTCAGAGAACCCTTTGATATCACTCCAGTAAAGCCTCACCACATTCAAAGTCTCATAAATTCTGTTACTTGAAAAGCAACAGAACATACTCATACTGCTTTCAGTAGAGGAGCTGCTGGAAAGGGCTTTCTTGTTTCAAGAACTTCTGTAGAAGGAGTTATAAAAACAATGGTAAATCTTCCCTTCACAGCCATTTAACACCAGAGTACAAACTGCTATTATCTGATTTCTGTTCATGCCAAGGGTATTGTGTTTCCAGTGAAGATGGGGAAGACAACAAAGTAGCAGGAAAAAAATAAATTGAAAATCACTCTTCTGAACAGCCCTGAATGCAGAAACATGCAAGAATTGAGGTTTTATACAATGATTAAGGTTGGAGAAGACCCCCCAAGATTATCAAGTCCAACCTTCGACAGAACACCACCATGCCAACTAAACACTGGCACTAAGTGCCACATCAGGGTTGGTGACTCCACCACTTCACTGAAAGGGTGGTTAAGCATTGGAACAGACTGCCCAGGGAAGAAATTCTTCCTGACGTCCAATCTGAAACTCCCTCAGCAAAACTTGAGGCCTTTCCTCAAGGACAATTTCCTCTTGTCCTGTCACTGGTTACCCAGGAGGAAAGACCAATCTCCACCTTGCTACAACTTCCTTTCAAGTAGTTTTAGAGCATGATAAGGTCTCCCTCGAGCCTCCTCTTTTCCAGCTAAACCCCAGCTCTCTCAGCTGCGCCTCATATTACTTACACTTCAGACCCTCCACCAGCTTTGTTGACCTTCTCTGGACTTGCTCCAGCACCTCAATGTCCTTCTTGAACTGAGAGGCCCAGAACTGGATGTCAGATTTGAGGTGAGGCCTCACCAGGGCCAAGTATAGGGGACAATCACTTCCCTGGTCCTGCTGGCCATGCTATTGCTGATATAAATATAGCCAGGATGCCATTGGCTTTCTTGGCGACCTGGGCACACACTGGCTCATGGTCAGCTGCTCTCAATCAGCACCCCCAGGTCCTTTTTCATTGTGCAGCTTTCCAGGCACTCTTACCCCAGAATCTCCTAGATTTGTTGAAATGAGAAATCAAAACTGTTACAGAGGTTTCATTCTGAACTAAATGCAATATGGAAAGCTGTTTAAAATGCTGCTCACATCTTGCTCCCCAGTTTAGCAAGGAATTCTCATTTGCTGTGCTGGAGTCCTTTTTTCATTTACCTATCTGAGAACTTGGTATCCCTCAGCTACTACCTGAGAGCCCATTAATACCTGTGGGTAACAGGAAGTGCATTATAACTTTGTTTTCCACTGTCTTTTACATTTACTGAAAAAACTGCTACATCTTCTGTGGCATAGAAAACCTTTAAAAAAAGAGAACTCCACTACTTAAAGTAATATTTGAAAAACAACAATCAAAGTAACCAAAAAACTTCACAAACATAGAAGCATGTGAATTTCCTTATGTAATTTTACTGGTGTGTCTTTAGATACAGCCAATGCACAAAGCTATTTTAATGGTACCTATAATAGGTTCTGAATATTAATATTCATACAATATTCTTTTTTCTAACCATCATATTTAGAGGCCTTTATAGCTAGATGCATGAGATGAAAAGCAATTCAGAAAACGTCTTTTGCAGCTTTAGATATCAAACAAAATACTGGTGAGGTAGGTTTGGTCCTTCTGAAGCAGAACATGAGAGAAACAGATATAACACAGAACTGATAGCAGAAGGATCTTCAAGATGTCATAAACAGAAATTTTTATTTTCTCTGCATCTTCCACTGCTTTCTTTTGTGGACAGACTCCCAGACTTGGGGGCTTGCTGGTGTATCACTCCTATACTTCAGGCAAATTGAAAGCTTTCATTCACAAAGAAATTAACATCTGACAATATGCATCAGCTTTTGCTAATGAACTCCATAAATCAAAGTTCACTACAAAACCAAATATCTTTCTAACATTACAGGCATTACCTATACTTAAAACATTTGTGCACATCCACAGGTGCATATGATGAAATGAAGTCTACCACTTTTAGCAATTTTTAGTTTTTGAATAAACATCAAGAAGTCTGTTTCCATGATTTATTTTGTAAAATGTTATTAAATAGTAAGCACTTAATTCTTTTCAGAAGAAAACAGAAAGTTTTCTGAGATCTAATTTGACATTCACTCTGCGTAAGTTGGGGAGATATTTGATGATTTCTCATGTGCAGACAGTCTGCCTTTATACAGAAACATATACCAACGTATCACACCTACAACTGAGCATAGCACCTACAGCTCAACAGCAGCACCTCCATGATCTGTTTACAACCTATTGCTCATATAGTTTATACCACTGGAAATCTAAGACAAGCCTTGAAATAAAAAACACTTTAAAAGAAAATAAAATAATAAATGCAAGATTAAAAAAAAAAAGGAAGAGAGCTTAGTCCAGTTTCTCTTGCTGTCTTGGGTTACTTGACTTGATTGTAATATTCATGAGTGACACAGTAAAAGGGCAATGGTTCTTAACATGGCAAAGGCAAAATAACACTATTTGAATTTTTTGAGCTCAATCACCATTTGGGATTGCAGTGTACCAGAAACACAGACAGAATCCCAAGTTCCACTTCTGACACAGAATTTCACCTGATTGATGGCACCCTGACTGCTAACTTGATGCTTGTCTGAGGTAAAAATCACTTTTCAGGCCTGCCCTACTCTTTGGTTCACATACCTCAAATGTCCCTGTAGACCATATTTTATACAGTGGGCCTTTATGCAGTTTTGTGTAAGGTTCCAAGGACATGGCTGTAAGATTTTTTTCTTTTCTTCTTAAATTTATTTTGGTCAGGTTAATCTTTAAAGTTTACCTTGTTCAAAAGGGTCTGTAAAGATGAATGTTTGATTGCAATGTTTGAAAGCTCTTAACCATTTCCTTATTTGCACAGTAGAAGAAAAAAAAAATCTTTTAATGAGACATTCCCCATGACGAGAATATTTTGAAGAGTTGCATACACTACTGTAACAGTGGCATAAGTCAAACCATACACCAAATGCTTCACAATTTGTAGTTTCCTTTACTAAGCATAATACCTTATTCTGTCTGGAGTTCAAAACACTTTTCTAAGATGTTAAGCCACTTCCCACAAACTTCACTCTCAGGAAGTTTGAATTGGCTGCTTTTCCAAAGAGGTTTGAAGGATGCCAGTGTTCTCAGCTTTGTAAACTCAAAATGAACTTGTATTCATGTTTCAGATCAAATGAATGGCTTGAGTTTTATGTTTTATTTTTTAATCACTGTGGTGGCACTTCAAAATCCAAATATCCAGTTGTCATTTTTTTTCCTTTGTAAACGTTTGCTCTCATATTTTGCATAGTCTGTTTGACAGAACCTTAGCTTCAGACTTTTCACAGCAAAAATGCGCAAACACAGAGATTATATTTCTAAATCTGAGGGAAAACTCAGAAAGACTCCGTAACAATAAATAAAACAAATATTAATAATCAGATGAAATAGCTGATACACCGTGGTCTCAACATACCTGAACAGACCCACTGAAACATGTCTCAAATTTATTTTCTTTTTTTAGATTATGCTTATTAAATTTATAAGCCCTGATCTGAATAATATACTAAGTAGCAGTAGTAACAGCACTAGCTTCAATATACTTTTCTTAGCTCTGGAGGAAAGCAAACCGAACCAACCAAATAAAAGAAACAAAACAAAACAAAACAACTTGGTAGTTATCCCAAGGACTTCTAGAGCGGCATCAGCTCAAAAGTAAATTTTGAGGTACAGTTATTCATGGATAACACTCTTGTGTTAACAAGAGAATTTTTACAAGTAGCCCATGTAAACGGTGCGCAAAAATGAAATTCGTAATACAAAATGAAACGCACTTGAAAGTTTTAGGCATAAAAGTCTTAGGCCCAAATTCTAGCACAGCCTTATGGACCACTACTCTGTCTGTAGATTTGAGAGAGGGTCATCTCAAGGCCCAACCAAGGACAATCTGTTCTGAGGGTATGTAGGCTTGGGGCCAAGGGGCCATCATCTACACAGAAATAATGTAAAGCAGCCATAGTTCCTCTTTTCAGCCACGAACTAACTGAAGACAAGGATGTTTTATGCCTATAACCACTTACTGAACTGCATTGCACTAGTTTGCTCTTCCACAAGAGCAGAGTCCTGAATTTCACCCTCCTTTCAGATCTTTTCCTACTTATGAGTGTTCTCACTTTTTGAAACAAAAGCCAGAATGACTCAACTGTCAGGTGTGTATTTAAGAGACTACAGAATTTCCATTCAGTCACTAGATAGGATTGTTTAAAATGTGGGGTGGAAAATAGAATGAAAACAGCACAGGAAGACAATACTGCTGCCTATTGATTGTCATCTGGTATATACAGCCCATTGCACTTTTGGAGACAGCCTAACAAACTCCTCTTAGTGACTGGAAGGGTGTGCAGCTAAGTTGAATTTATTGCTTTTACTTTCATTCCTCATGTGCACCAAACACCACTCTGACATAGTCAGAGACTGGGTCCTTCTGTAACATATTTGGATCCAGCAAATTTATTACATTTTATAAAAACAACTGTCCATACTTAGAAATCAGACAGAAAGCTTTCCAGAAGCTCAAAGTGTCTCCCAAATCACTACATTATTGAAAGAACTATAGGGGTTAATGTTTTACACATTTTCCATGTTTATTCATTTGAAGTGTTGGATGTTCGGGTGCTTTAAAAAAAAAAAAAAAGCTTTAGAAGAAATGAAAAGGAAACCTTAGAAGTCTTCAAAGAAACACAGCTACTACCAAACGTAAACCAGCACTATAAAACAGTCACAGTCACATAATTTAAAAATTGTTTTTCGTGTAACTGAGCTGCACTACAATAAAAATTCTGGACAGTAGATGTCCTAATTGTAACTTGACAACACCCTTTGGCTGCACCAACCCAGTTAAATAAAGTGTCAGACAGTTATGGGGTAAAATCCACCTTATTAGGCAAAGAAAATACTTCAGTTTGAGATGTGCAATAAGCAACAAACACATGCTATTACGTTTTGCTTTGGAGCTAAAATAAACATAATAAATGTGAATCTGATAAAAGTTCCACAGCTGCCAGCTTAAGGTTTTTAAAAAAAATATTTGTGATGTTTTTCTTGCCTTAATGACACGGACAGTTAAAACAATCCCTGAACTGTGTTAATGTGATGGTCCCAGCCAGGGAATTTTTCAATAAAACTGGTAAATTTATTTACAAGATAAAAATAATGAGACCGTTAGGAAGATCAAAGATAATCTCCATCACTGATCAGTGATGGAAAGGCAAGTCCATTACACTATGTTAACACAAAGGTCAGATAAGCCCTTTTTTATATAAACAATATGCAGAAGTGCTCTGAGAAACTGAGAGCCCATAAACTTGAGACAATATATAAAAATGGATTCAAATAATCTCCAGGTACCATCCAGTCAATCAATCCTACTCACCAGACTCAAGTTTTTTTGGCCAAACAAATGCGAACAATAATTTTATTTGCTCTATTGTCGGGAAGAAAAAGGTAAAGTGTGAGGAAATGCTACAAGTCACAGTATAAACTATAAATAGCTTTAGGTTTTAGAAAATATAAGCCAGGGAACTGAGCATTTCTGGATAGCAAACACAAGGACTCATTTTAGACAAATGCATGCAGAAAGTCTTAAAATAACTGACAGTTTTGCTTTGTAGTTTTACTTCACTGTTTTTCCAAGCTATTTTGGAAACTTTTGAAATCTGTCTTTTCTGTGAAGAATAAATTTCAGTTGCAAGAAAAAACTTATTCCACCATTGCATAGGTCTTTTAATAACAAGAGACAAGCTGCAGTGTATTCAGAGTACCAGCTTATCATTGTCTTCAATTATCCAACATATCCAATGGAATTTAAGTCAGTTAAAAATATCAGAGAACTAAACAATCACTCAAAGTTTGAGAACTCCTTGCTCCTAGAAAATGCCAGAGACGCCAAAACAGCTTACACAAGTCAGAAGCAAAAATTCAATAAATTTATTCTTGATACAGGCACTGTAACAGAGAAAGATTTCTTGACTGATGGATCCCAGAAATACAGGAAAACAAAGGTATTTGAATACAGATCATCCAATTATATTAAAAATCAATTAAAATATATGTCAGAGTTGGTACTAGAGTCCAAACAAAGATTTGAGGGTCAGGAAAACAGCGAGGGTAAAACATATCATGTGTTTATCTGAACTGACTGCTCAAAGTGGATTCATGTCTGAGTAAATATTTCCAGCTACTAATACAACTCCAGTCTAAAGCTCACACCAAATGCACAGTAGTCAGTATATGTTAAATGAAAGTTTGTACTCTATACATTGAACCATTTGACTACATCCTTCCACCCAAATACCTGCAAGTGTTGTTAACTAGAGCAAAGCATGCCCTGAAAAAGGAATTACTGTTATTGGATCTGAGCAAGGCCGCTGAGATCTTTTGTTTTGAATCCAGCCTAAATTTAACCATACAAGTGGACCATATTATGATGTCTGTTTCAAATACCAACAGATTCTAGATGTTAATTCAGAATACAATGCATTATAAAAGAAGACAGTAAAACATGCAGCTTTTGGACCACACATGCTTTGATTGCCAGGTTAGACTCAGTATTTCAAGCTGGTAAACCTTATCAGCTGAGATAAACAGGATCAGGGGACTGGGGGTGGTGGAAGAGGGAAACACGCTACTATGAGCTTTTTCCTTACTATCCTTTCTGGTCATGCCTTTGCAGCTAAACAGTTCTCTCTTTCAGTAAGTCACATGACAGATGTTAGCTGTTAACCCAATTTAAACTATTTTTGTTTCCTTTCCAGTACATTCCAATCAGCAGCATGAACCACAAACAGTGCCCAGCAATTGGTGAGTGGCAGATGCCCGAATACCACATTTTTCATCTCCTTTCAATATCCTTGACTCATGCATCCTGTCTGAGCTAATGTTAGTTTCCTGATTGCAGTGTGTCTGTACCCTTGGACTCTAAACAAGGCCCTGAACCATCCCAGAAAGCTCACTCTTCCTTGCTAGACTTCAGTTTCACTGTGCTTTTAGTGACTGTCTCTTAAAGCTACCTTGTTATGCCAGTTCACATCTGGAATCTCCAGATTTTCATTGATATAGCAGTCCATTTCTTTTCCTCTAATTTTAAAGTAATTCTAGATCATCATACAAAAATACCATTCAGTTTCAACTTTATTTGACCCCTAAGAAGAAAATGAGCTACCACCATCAATAGCTGTACTCACCATACTCCCACTATTACATTATCACACTCTTCCACTTGAACAAAATGCCCCCAAAACAGATCTGAACCAGGAAAAAAACATCACTTCTTTGTAATGTACTTGTGCCTTTATTTGCCCAATACTCTGAAATTTTCCTCTCCAAATTACTTTCGTGTTCTAGACACTGTAGCAGTGATTTCACACTACTTAAGACCATTTAATATTTCTATGAGTATGAAGATGAAGTGCAATGCGGACTAGTCCAAGGACCTGAGCTTTGGAAGTAAAAGGATGCTTGTTAGAACAGAAGGTGAAATGGAAAAAAAAAAAAGATGAGAAAAAAAAACCCTTTATTTTTATCTCTGATTCAGGAATATCAGCCAGGAACAGAAAGAAAAGAACAAAATTGCCAAGTACCAAATTTTCATAAATACTCTAGCTGTGATTAAAGTACAAAGAGTTACAGTCCTGTAGCAAACTCATTAATAGCATTAAGTGGGGCTGTAAAATAGTTGTCTTTTTTCATCCTTTTAGGCCACACAGCTGGCACAGAACTCAAATTGGGGTCATTGCCTTTATTTTTACATGCTATGGCAGCAGGACATATAAATTATATGACACAGTTGGACAAACGCTTTATTAAGCTACTAATTTCAAACTTTAGTTGCATATACTTCCGTGTTCAGTTATTTACCATGGAGTCCTTTTTCTTTACCATTAAAACTACTCAGTATTTCCTTAACATTAAAAATATTTCCCCCAGACCTTGTGACGGGGAAATATTTTTACCTCTATTTTACAGAAGAAGGAACCAAGATACAAGGTCCATACCGAAAGTTTGCGGCCCAGCCAAGACTCCAGACTTCCTGAGACTCAGTCCAACACTTTCTTCACTGTAGCCTTTTGATCTTTTCTTTCCTTCATGAATGACTAAGCTATAAAAGATATCTGTATAATGAATAGGCTTTAAGAAAAAATACACACTTTAGATTATTTACAAAAACTAATCAAACAAGCATTTTAAATGAGACTTGAGTCTTACCCAATTCCAACTAGGTACTCAACACGTGCAAACTTATATGAAACTATAGGCACCTGATGTTGTAAATATGTTCCAGAATTTCAGCAAATATGAATTCATGGCCAATGAATTGTGCTCAAACAGCTCACAAAGAAACACATATCCATCCTTAGTTTTCAAAAGATCAATGCATGTACTTTATTTGGGAAATGAAACAATGTACAAGGTGAGAAGTCTACAGGGTTCCAATTCAAATGTATTTACTCAAGTAACAGACTATTCATCTAAGCAATAATTGCCTCAATACTTAGTGGGTGGAGGACAGTGTCTCACCTTAAACTATGACAACAAGGGAAGAAATAGTGACAGCAGCAGCTGCATACTCTAGCACTTTGATCAGGAAGTTTAAGCAACAGATACAGGTTTGTTTGGTCAGTTGTGTTTCTAAAATCAAGAATAATGCTATTATCCCAAGGTGCTGTCCACCCAAAAGAAACAAACTCAAAAGATAAGGAAAGTGAAGGATAAACGTGAGGGTAGGAAGTGGCAAAGCATGCTTTGCAAGGTATAAAATGGTACCTTACTACTTCACAGACTTCTGGTTGGGAAAGAAAGTTATCATATTTTCCTTTTCCATGGGCTATATCTGCTGATTACTCACAGTGTTTATTCTGCCTACCAAAGGGCTTTGAAGGCATTAGCCACTCTTCCAGCAGCCAAAGTGGCCATACACAGAGCAGAACCCCACTGCAGAGTTCCGGCTGAACAAGACTCTCTTCTGCACCAAAATAATCCAATAGCAATGCTACCGTTGAGATGTTCAAAATCATCTCCTAGTGATGCCGTGATGACCGTGATAGGTGGTAGCTTTTCCTCATTTCTGTTTTTAAGCACTAGGCACTCTTCTTTATTTGTGAAAACAAATAAACAACCCAACAAATAACGTCATTTGTTTCTGATTGCACTACCCTTATAAAATAATACAAAAGTACTGATGACACAGTTCAGTTTACAATAATGCGGTCCAATACTGAAGAAATGTCGAGCAAAGATGGTAAGTATGACACTCCTGTTCACCCCAAGAAATTGTATAGGGCGTGCAATGCACAGCTGATTTCTAATGTGATTTTCACAATCTATTGTTAAAAAGACAGTGAAAAAACCCAAATGAGTGATTTTCATTCTGATTTAAAATTGTTTAGAAAAGCCTATTCTGGAATCCATGCTGTGAATCTGCATTATTCAGATGGCACTTAATTGCTCAATTTGTGGAAGGAAATGATAGCTCATAGCCCCCTGGATAGCTGCAAGAAAGCTACCAAAAATGTAGGAAAAGGAATTCATTATATTCCTTACAGTATTTTTAAACTTTCCTATTCTTGAAGCAAATCATAGTTGGTTGATAATCATCAACAGCATGATTATCTGTTCAGACCATTTATAATGCACATGTGCAGATTAAGACAAGAAATCTCTTCTTCCGGCTGTGCAAGCATTGATCACAATAGCAGTCCCTAAGACCCATAATTTTCAGCCTCATTCGCAAAGTTTTTCCAAGCTGTATTTACAGATCTCATAGTTATGCACTTCAAAAGTTGATTCTCTTCCCTCTGAACCGAGCACGGCACGAGAGTGGTGTGCAGGCAGGGAAGAAGTCTTCCCAAAATAAGCATTTTAATAAAAAAAGTCTCTTAGCTTAACTGAGAAGCAACTATAAGGCTAAGTTTATAAAAAGTGCTTTAACATAGGTGTGTCTATCTACATATCTTATTGTATAGGTTTATCATGATAGGTGTGATACCAAACTGGATACAAAACCTATAGAAATTAAATATCTTGCCTGGGTTTTAGGAGGGTTTTTTTTGGTGGGGTTTTTTTTGTGTGTGGCATGTGGAGTTGGTTTGGTTAGTTCATTTTTGCCTCTACTGACTATAGTCCTTGAAAACCATTGCTACACTACCTTGACAATTATTAGCCAAATCTGTGCTGAGGATGCCCTTTGTATGTAGAAGTATTTTGAATTAAGTGTTTTGTGATTAAGAACATCACAATTTTAGTTCTCGGACATATTTGGCAATCGTATTTCTTCAAATCAGAGGTCAATAGGTTCTTCTTAGAAGCTGTTTATAGTCCAGTGTAGAGTTTTCCAGGAAATGAGTTGCACTGATATTATATGAATATTTCTCCATATATAATATGGCCTACTAAGAACCTGATTTAAATCTTCTGCTATTGCAAATGCAAAATGACAGAATGTGACAGAAGTGTGACATTTCACATAAGCTG
The DNA here is from genome assembly GCA_013397565.1 of Ptilonorhynchus violaceus. NCBI lineage: Eukaryota > Metazoa > Chordata > Aves > Passeriformes > Ptilonorhynchidae > Ptilonorhynchus > Ptilonorhynchus violaceus. The sequence goes on from VZRJ01000411.1 coordinate 1,211,488, forward strand.
AACCCACAACTGAGAACACCGCCCATCTGAAATTATTCTGAAACAGTGTGAAAGTTAGAACTGATCACAATTATTTGAAGTACTGCTAGGTCTTTAAGGTATAATTTATCTTGCACCTATCAGAGAATGTGACTGCACAAAGATAGAGAACGCCCTTATTCGTGATATTCAAAGAGCTTATAGTATCTGTTTCTGTGAGTGGTTATGAAATTTTTATATGTTGCCACACGCAGTTGATCTGAGTGTTGTTACCGAGTTGTATTGATAAAGTTATGGGAGACTGGGGGCAGTAGCATGTGTCACACTGAGAAAAGCTTACTGGCTCTGTATTCACATGATACTGTATGCAACACTCATTTAATCAGGAATAGCCCAAGCAGGACCGAATATAAATTACTGTTTCCAACTTAGCCTCAAGAATGTAAAGAATTTAATTTTTAAGATTTATACATCTTTCTTGTCCACAGGGAACAGGAGCCCTAACCATCTAGTGCTCTGGATTCCAAGATTCCTTTCATATCATCTTATTAATAAAACTGTCAGTCACAAGACTGATCTTACATTTTGTTGTAGATTTCTTTATTTTACTATGGCAAGAAGCTCACAAAGACTATTAATTGCTTTTAATTGATCACCTACTCTGCTAAAAATGAAACAATATCTGTCTAAGAGGAGAGTGGATTTAAAATCAAGTTTTCTTTTAAAATGCTGCATGGAAAAAACATAAAGTGGTTTGAGACAGTGAAAGTTGCTAACGCATGGTAAAGACGAATCTATGGTTGACATCTGATATACATTCTTCACTGCTTATCACCAAATTCAGAAGAACTCCCTATAAAAACAAAGGTCTACATGCAAATTTCAGTAAAACTATACCAATAATTATCTTCTAGAGGAACAAAGTAAAGGTTTGTTCACCATTCCATATAACAAAAGGGATTTCCTTGGCTAGTAGAGTCAGGCAAATCTCTCAGGCACATGATGTGATTCTTCGGGCTGTCCTGGGCAAGGCCAGGAATTGGTTTCTTCCAACTCAGGATAATGTATGAGTCTATGAAATCTTAGAAAAGGGGGGGAGGAATATTTATTTGTTATGATATCTACATTTCAAGGTAGACAAGGGAGGACTACAAATTCAAGTGCCTTGGTCACATCACATTTTACTAGAGCTGTACCCTGGTTGAGCATGTATAAACACATTGCAGCAGTACTTAAAAGCCTAAACTAAATGTCTTGCCACAGTGCTTTCAACTTTATTCATATCAGTGAGTCTGGATCTTCATTACCTCTCTGCTTGTTGTACTGCAGGACAATGGTAATCTCTTCTGATCTGGTGGAAGATTTTATAACACTGGTGGTGAACTCATTTCAGGCTTATTTTTACCAGCATAATTCAAGACAGAATATTTTATGGCAGACTCAAGCTTGCTTGCCAGCAGTTTTGTTTTGAGCAGTCTTCCCACTAGACTTGACCATCTACTCCAGTAAAGCCCCAAATGTGTACAGATACTTCCTTTTTATTTTGCATAGACTCGCTGAATTTGAAGAAACCTAAATTTTTGCTGTTATTGCCATATCCTCTCAGATCACATATTTTATAACCAATTCACCCATAATTTTATTTTCTTCAAAACAACAGTCATGGACTTTTAATTGGGCTGAGTAAAATCAATTGGTATAGATAACAGCACAGAAAGCCTAAGACGTTTATTATGACAAGAGAAGCATTAGAGAAGGTAGTAGTATATATCCATTTTTTAAAATGTCCACGTACCTCAACTAGGTCAAGTCAGCAAGGCATCCAAATTTTAATATAGGAAAAAATGTGTAGGCAATAATGAGCATTTGTTACATATATCCTCCCTCTTATGTGAGTGGCACGTAGATTTAAAAGTTTAATAGCAGATTTGAATCTAAATAGGACATTTGGTTTGCTCTCAATGTTCTGAGTTATCTTGTCTTCCACATCTTATTCTATCCACAAGATTTACAAATTGCTCCATCAGAACCTGCCTCATTTTGAGGGTGGGAGGAGGGGCAAGGGGGAGGAGGAGGAGGAAGAGGCTATAAATGTTTAAGAAGTTGTCACCGTGTGAATTATCTGTATCTCACATGATTTACTCATGAATTTGGCTTCTGAAACTGAAGCGACTCCTGCTCCCCCATCCCCACATAGGAGTGACTGCCTCCTTTCCTTGCCGTGCATTTGTATGCAGAGTTTCACAGCTCAAGCCCCAAATATTCTTTGTACACAACCCAGCTGAGGTCCATGACTTCGAGGCTTCAGTGACATCCACTTAATAGCCCAAAATCCAGAAGTGCATTATCATTCAGCTACGGTGAGGAAGAGACAGAAGATTCAATTCACCATAATATATAAGTTTTTCAAGACAGCATGATGAAGATACATAGACATCTCGGACTGATTTTTGTTGGGGGTGAAAGCACAACTTCCTTAGAAAGGGATAGGCAAGTTCTTAGGAATTGGGAATTACCTGCTAGAGACTTTCAAGGAGAAAACTTTTTTTTTTGTATAGGTGGATGAGCACAGAGATCTAAGCACATTTAGAAGCTTACCTCCAATAATCCAGGGGTTGTTCTGAGTACTGCTTATCTACCGGTTTTTTATAAGAAGAAATAACGTCATTACATATGATGAGGAAGGGAAATCTACCTGCCTTAAAAATAGTTTTTAACCCAATAGGTACATGAAAATATTCTGTAGATGTGATTAAGAAACTTATGTCCTGACCTGCTGGTTACCACTGCCAGACTTAAGCCATACATTTTCCTCTCAAGCCTCAAAGACAGTGTCAATGCCAAAATGTTTTTGTTGCTTAAGAAAGAATTGAACCATTTATTCAATAACAGAATGCTACTACTGCAAAGAAATTCAATTTTGATTTGAAACCAAAGTGTGGGTGCTATTTTTTTTCAGTCTACTGCTGACACAAGCAATTAATCCATTCCTGTTCTTTTTTTATTTCCATTCTCATCAAAACTCCCAAGCTCGTGACTATAGACTCAAAGTAATTTCTTATTGAAAGACTGTTTCTTACGCTGTTCCTGTAACTTCTGTGAGGAAGCCACATTAATAGTTTCCGGGCAAGAACTGACCCTAAAAGCAGTGTCTATTCTAATTCATAAAGTGGACTGCACCAGCATTATCAGAATCTAACAATAAATTCTACAGACACCTTCAAGGGTAGTATAATTATACCAAGAATGTCTGCAACATTTTCTGTAGAGCTAGCCAAATTACAATCCTAGTAAGACATGTCTACAGCACTTGCTAAATCTTCCAATTATCCTCATATTGTGTATTTTATTTGTCTTGTTTGCTTTTGCAACCATATGTTTTTTATTTGAAGGTGAAACTGTAAACACATATAAAGTGCAGAGTATCAGCAAATAATTGAAACCATTAATTCCAATGAAGCAATATCCATTAGAAAGGATCCTGTCCTCTTAGCTCAGCCTACATACTGTAAATGAACTCAGAGTATGATACAATTTGAAGCAATGGAGGTTTTATGTACTATCTTCTCTTATAATGTTGCCAGGCTGAAATATTCCTCACAGCAAATATGATTCCTATGCGCTTCTCTGTTATGTGCTTTAATTTTGAGCTCTAAGTATTAATGTATTCAGCCAGTCTGCAATTCCTTTCAGTTCTTTTTGCTGCACATAACATGCATCTTTAAAATCTCAAGCCTTCAGCCACAACACATCATCCAAACTAGCAAGACTACTGTTGATCCCACACATCTGGAAACCATAGCTGCAGGACAAAAAGCAAAACACAACAAAACCCAAATAAAATGAAACAAACAAAAAAACCACACAAAATATCACCCCACCAAAATCAACCAGAAATTCTGCCTGCTAATTTTATTTGGTTGTACATAACAAAAGTGTAAGTAATTTTATATATCAGGATTACACTGCTAACTTTGCAGTTCATTTCCATTTTTTATATACTATGCATAATACTAATTCAAACTGTCTCTCTATTAAACAAACTAAAAAAAACCAAAAAAAGGTTCTGTCAGAAAAGAAGTGTTTTCTGCAACTGAAACAGACTTTAACCTATGATAAGGATTATGATTTCTAGTGATTTTTTACAAACTAAGTTTTTGTAAAAATAGGTATTTTCATTTAACCTATAAACAACAGAGGAGAAATAAACTCAGGTAGTTCCCATATTCTTTTTTGGTACTGTTTCAGAGTATGTTATATTCCTAGACTGTAAGATCAGGATAGCAAGAACATTTTAATTTCCTTTAGCAAATGCTATCACTGAAAAGGAAGGGCACTGACCACCAAATGAAAGACTTGCTTGTATTCCTGCAGCATTCTGCATTGCAGGTCCACACATCACTGGCCCAATGATTGTAGCCGTATAGATTTGATTAAGTATATTTCTGTGGAGTGTTTTGATGTACCATGGTGAGAGGGATGCTTGCAAATGACCTAGCAAGTACCACGTTGGTCCATAAACTACACTAAAATGGAGTTCTGATAGATGCTGTAACCTGATCTTTTCAGAAAATATAGACAAGCAGATATTTCTGTATCCTGCACTAAATAAACAAGCAGTGGATTAGCTCCTGACACCCCAGTGCTTGGTAGAAATACATGCAGAAGTAGTCTCTGCCACCAAAACCCATGTATGTATAGAATCCATTTATCCAAGATGTAAAACAATATATGGATGCATAGGTACACTCCCTGCTGACTGTCATCCAGGGTTATTATGTGGGGCAGGAGGCAACCTCCAGCTTCCTCTCACTGTATTTATTCAGTAACATCAGCCCAGTATTTAAACCTCTACTGTGGCAGCAACCATGAATCCTTAAATAAGTCAGGCAAGGTTAATTACCGGTGTGCTTATGTATAAAGATGATCTGTGACAAGAAAGATTAAATACAGGTAAAACACCAGTTGTTTGTTTAAGCTTTTCATTGCTGTAAAAATAATTTTCTATCTCATGATCACAGCTATCAGAGTACAGCTCTTTCTTTTATTTGAGAAGCCAATTCTCTCAATGTTACCTTATTTGATCAAAAATCAGCATCCACACAGCATATATTTTCCCCCTCATAGGATATCTCTGCTGCTAGGTTGGGCATTAACTGAATAGCTCTCACTTGCAGATGTATTGCAGACCTATAAAACCTTACCACAATTTATTGAGCCTGGTGAGGATGCTTTTGTTACAGCTCTTGTTTTAAATCCAGTACTGTGTCTGCCTCCTAGGGCCATGAAGTAAGTCTCTTTAAAAAGAGCTACAGATTTATTCCTCCACTTTGAATAAGTGAAAATGTGTTTTGTTGAAACCTCCTGAGAGTAAATGGATTTCCTATAGAATCCCCTTTTGTTTATAGCTTTGATGAAAGCATTTGGCACTTGATGGTTCCCAGGCTATCCCCAGTTTAAAAAAGAAGAAATCAAATGTGCTGAGTGTTAAAATGTTTTCAACTAACCTCAAAGCAAGCGTAATATAAAGACTTGCATCAGGTGTCAAATTAGTATGGAAGGGTAATGCTTCCTGTCTTGCCTCTTCAACATTTACACTAAGTACACTGTCCAATTTTGTTCTCAAAGCAGAGCTAAGGGCTGAACCTATTCAGGCAGCCACCTGAAATCCAAACATTTTCCTCTCAGTTTTATCGTCTACTACTTCTTCCATTTCAGTTTCTTCACTCTTCAGTTCTTCACAAAACTATGCAAAACCTGTTGTGATTACAGGTGGGTGCTAACTCCCCACAACCAGCCCTATAACAGAAAGAACTGCAGATTGAAACTTATTTGAACACAATGAACTTCTGTTAGATTATTAAAAACTCCTCATAAGAGGTTGTTTTATGTTCCACTAGCAAAGTGATTCAAAATAAAATTTCTGACAGAGAGCTATTGACACTATAAATACACAGAGGACATAATAAATTGTCACTTCTAAAAGGCTTTATGTAGGATTGGTTAACAGCAGTCACAGCTTTTGGTGAGCAAACATTATTTACACTGAAGCAGAGAAATGTTAAACAAATCTACATCAACTTTTAGGACATTATTAATTATTCATAACAAATTACTATGAATTAGCAAGCTCTTTAACACATAATACATCACATATAACTCTCTGAATTGCCTATTCCCATTTGGAATAGTCAGGATGTTTTCCCATTAATTATTTTGAGAAAGCAAGTACTTTAATTCTAATCTAATTCATTAGAACATTGAACTTGGCTTGTTTCTGGCTTCATTGCCATAGAATTTTATTACTGTTCTTTTAAATAGATATGATGCAGTCATGGCAAATCCATCCTAACTAGCAGACATCCACCTGATTGAATCAACTGTCACTGACCAGTCAAAGCAGCATCAGTTCAGAGTCGCCCATTTTACACTCATTTGCAAAAATGCCACAGGCTTCTGATCTCTTGTATGGGGCAAGTTTCTGTACTTCAGTTGTCTCCTGCTCTGTGTCTGAAATGACTTCATTTTTCATGTACTTTGAAACACAGCACCATAACTGAGGTCAAAATAATTTCTAAACTCCTAGAAATAAGCAAATTAAGCATCATTTCTAGACCATGTAATCTTATTTCACCCTCATATCTACTATGATACAGTTTAAACCTCCTGCTCTGAGACCACTAGTAGCCCCCAACTTAGGTGTAAGAGGCATGTGAAAAATAATAATGGCTGCAGTTTTATGGGCTCAGTTGACAGTCAAAAGGACTTCATCCTTCCCTACTGAATGCTTGGGTTCCCACTGCTCCTTTCCCTGAATCACTAAGATATTGTGCAAAATGACTATTTCTTCAGCTTAATTTCCTATCACACTAGCAAGTGAAAGCAGCTCACAAGAAGGGCCTCTGCCCCAGTCCCAACACGGGCAAGCGATGAGAGTAGCACTTCTTATTTAGAGGGCAGTGAAAATAGTTTATGGCATAATTCTGTAAGATGCAGAAAGAGAAGAAAAGCAAGCCAGAGTCTTAAACGTACAGTAAATGAACCTATGAATACATCAGCTCAGTATAAAACATGCCTACATTCTCATTTTGAAGCACATGGGGAGCACAGCAGTTTGGAGAGAATACTAGAATTAGTGAGAGATAAAGTGAATGCAACAAGGATTTTCAGGATTTGTTTCCACACAAGAAATGACTAAATCAATTGTTTATATCCTGGCAAGGATAAAATTGAAGGGTAATGTGGCTGAGGCTCGTAAAACCCCCTGTACAGTGACAAAATGAGAGGTAAAGGCATTTGCTACCTTTTCTAAAATAAGGGTTAAAGACAAATGAGACTAAGAGTAGTCAAAACAAACCAAAATGAGGCTTCTTTATACAATACAGTGTATTGTTAAATTTGATGCCACCAGCAGTGTAACTACTCACATGTATATTTGTTGTTCCGCTTTATTTGTTTGTTTGTTTTTTGTTTGGTGATTTTTGTAGGTTTTTGTTTGTTTGGGTTTTTTTCTATGTTCACCTGTGCAAGAAAATGAATTAAATCCAGAAACACTCCCTCTGCTTTGGGTAGTTCCTGAACCACATATTTAGCTACCCTGTAAGAATATTCAGAGAAATACCACCTGCACTACCACCATGCTCTGCCCTGATACTTTACCCCAGTAACATTATTAGGGAGAGAAGGATAAGCATAGCACAGCTCTGATTTGGTTTGAAACATTGCTCACTGTTGGCAGACCTATGCAGAAAAAAGTGCCCTTTCACTGGAGGACATCCTCAAATCTGAAAATCAACAAGCTGAAAGCTACTTACTGAAGCAAAGCTCTCATGAAACATTAATTATTTGCATCATCCTAAAAAATGTTATTAATAATGTTTCCTTTTTCTCTTACCATTTGCTCTTAACCATCAAAAAAAATGGCTCTTTCTGCTGCCAGTTGGATAGTGGGCAACCTATACACCTAGATGACATTTCTTACTTTAATATGTTTGTAACCTATTTTATGTGCTTGCAGAACACCATCCCTACCACCCCTCCGCATAATATGCAACTGGAGACAATCCAGAGATTTTCTTCAAAAGCACATCCCTGACTTGAATAGCTTGTGCAGAGGCAGTCCAATGTGCCATCAGCATCAGGACTATTATAAGACCATAAGAAAACAAGGAAAGAAATCAGAGAGTACAAAATTGGACCTTTTAAATAACAGTGAACCAGCTCAGGAAGGAAACACTGTTGCTTCTGTTCTGTTGCCTCATTCTTACATTTTATGTTTAAGCAGTCACAAAGGAAAACTGGTAGCAGGCATATTCGGTGAATACATGAAAATATCTCAGCAAACAAAGTTAGGCATACAAGCACTGCCACTTTAGGAGTACTCTTTGCTGTGGCAGCAAAGGAGTGCAAGTAGGCAGCTGCCTCTCACTCACTCACTTGTCCCAATGTCACAAAGACAAGCATAAGCAAAAGGTGAAATTTTCAGTTCATCTGTTCCTTTATCTTTTGCATTAAGGCTAATGTTTTAAAGAAAATTGAATAGAAGTATTTTTCCTGTACTTTAAACCAGTACTGAGTAATATTTCAATCTGTGTACCTGCTTAACCATGTTCTGAAAGTATCTGTCAGTATAGCTTTAAACAATGTTTAACAAATATTGCCTTCATGGAACGGGCTAGTAGCCAGAATATTTTATCTACTGTTGACTAAAATTGGATGTTTCTGAGGAAGGTACACACTGGATACTTACAGAACAACATGTTCACAAGAGAACTTTCTCTGGGCTCCATTAACATTTCAGCACTTAAAATCTAATCCGTTTCTGTTCTATGCCCTTTTGCCAAGTACCTCTGGCACTTTCATTCTCGAGCATGAGCTAAAGCACAGCTACTGGCTACCTTCCGGATTGTGTTTCCAGTCTCCAATGAAACTACTAGGGAAAAAAAACCTGTAAGAAATGCTTGCACACAATTCTTAGTTTGTTCCACTAGCAGCACATCTGTCTGGGAGCAGCAGCCATCAGACCACATTAGCCTTTTTTGGCATCCCAGCTCTTCTGCCTCCTTTTTGCTGTTGCTTTTTGACACCTAAGGAGAGCGCCATATCAGCCTAACTTAAAAAATTAAATTCCATTACATCCTCTTGCCCTCATGCTGTTCCTGTCTCCTCTTTCTCCATTTGGTTCTGGATATCAACATGACAAAGCAGCAGCTGTATACATTAGCTGAAAACATTTCAGTTGTAATTGATCTGAGACATAATAACTATACTAGTGTTCTCCTTTGCAGTGTTCTCATCAGAGCTTCAGACACAAAAAGATTTTTGCAATTTTACGGATGAATTCCCTTCAATCTTGGTGTAACTTTCCAAGTGGCTTCTGAGAAGTCAGTCTGTACATTCACCGAGGTAAGTCCTAGTACACAGCAGTAGTCATATGGGAAGGAGGATCATCAAAACAAACACAAGAGCAAAGTGAACACAGATATCCCGTATGGCAGGAATTCTCCTTTCCAATACAGTCACAGACAAAGCAAGATAACCACAAGTTTTAACAGTCCCAAAGTATGAATTGCTGTTTGTAATCAAGTTCCTGCTCACTGATATAAGGCCTTCCAGGCAGCTCTTAGGTTTTGATTGTCATCCTGGGCCTACTGCATGTATAAGAGAGATTAAAGCAATATTCTCCTAAAATCACTCCAATGAATTTAAATTTAATGCACTCTTTATTTTGTTATACTGATCATTAAGCACAGGTACTGCTCACTCTGTATTGGCACATACTCTCTTAAAACATTATAGCCACAGCTAATTACTAGGCTATTTCTGAATCACTCAAGTCTGCAGTCATTACACACAGTTGTCATGGCAGAACAAGTTCAAAATATAAAGTGCAATGGTATTATTCATGTTCACCTCTACTGGGATACAGAGTCCAGGCAACAGAAATGCCAGCAGTTTTAGGAAGTTATAGGTAGTGAGTAGGAAAATCTCCCCTCATGCTCAAGGGTGGCAGCAAAGCCACTTTTTTTTCTATTTTGGAGGACTCCCTTCTCTACCTCTGATTGTGCACATCACAAATCCTACCTGAACACACTAACAGGATGGCCAGGAACAGCCCCACTGATGAAGACATTCACTTCAGCAACACTGAATCAGTTCCACTGTCAAGGAAAATGAACCGGTTTCACTCCCAGAAAACCTACACCGGTGCCTAGGCCTCCTTGTCCGGACATGAAAGAGAAGTGCCACAGCTGGTAAAATAATTCCGCTCAGAAGATTAAGTACGTAAGGCAGGCTGTCATGCTTCCCGTTATCCTGATAGCCATGCACTTTACAAAAGATGCCAAGTGCTATTGCAAACACAGTTTGTACTTCCATGACAGTAAGTGCTTCTCTGTGTCTTTTCATTGCCACAGACCAGTGCTTTTGATCCACCAGCAGTTCTCAGCGCACATTCCCAAGGGAAATTCTTTGAAATGTACCTTCATTTTGATCACTGACCTCAAGCTGGTCCTCACCGTAAGCACTAGTGCAAAGAGCTGCAGTTGCTTTGTGCAGAACTTTATCTGATTACCAGATTTCAAAGAAGCTAAACCCAGGCTAATCCACCACATAAAAGAGTCAAACTATTTTTAATGCACGTTCTTTCTTTTAAAACCTAAAAAGCGACCTAAAATTCAGACCACAATTTAGCACAGCTTTTTTCTGTCTGAGAGCCAGTCTGCTACAGTTTATCATAGAAGATTATACTGTATTAAGAATATTATTCTAGAGATAATAGAGCATTAGAAATACTTAGGAAAATCAAACATACATACAGATCCAAGAAATAAACCCCCAGAAACACATGCAGAAGATGAAAATGTAACAGCTTAATCTATTCATAAACAATTAGTAGTATCAGAATGAAATAACTGCTAATATATCTTGCAGATATCAGTGTTTTATATTTTGCTCAATCTAATAACTAAAAAATACTTCATGTAAAGACTAATTCATTCATCTACTACATTTGACACAAAAGTTACTTCGTAGTAAGTTGAGTGAATTTCTTTACACATAACATCTGCAACACTTAAAAAAAATATAAATGCTTATAATATACTGAGAGCTCCAGCTGTTGTGAGAATGAAGAAATCCTAATGATATCAGAAAGCAGGAATTATATTTCATTCACCCTTTTTGCCATGGTGAAAAGTCAGTCAACATGATCCAGATGTTTGTTCTGGGGTGTTACAGAGTGTCTATGTGGTAATTACTGTGTGAGACAGAAGCTTTTTCTTTATAGTGCTGAAATAATTGATTTAATCCAGAAGTAAAGAATTAAGAAATACAGCAGCCCTCTTCCATTACTTTTCAGAGTGGAAGACATGGTTTAACATTTTTTCACATTTTGATACTTAACATGAAGTTTCATGATATTTTCCAATGGTCAAACAAATCAAAACTGTAATGATATTTTGAAGTATATGTATCAATAATGATATATTGAAATAATGAAGTATTAGAATGGCAAATTATGTTTCCTAGCAAGTTGCATGAAATTCTGGTTTTTGCTGTTATTGACAAATACATGACATTTGTCAATAAAGTTACAACAATTTGTTTGTAATTATTTTCAGTTCTATATGAGAATGATTCTACTTTTTTTGAAGGGGAGAAAAATTGAAGTTTGGAGTGCAAGGCATATTGCAACTACCCAAAATCCTTTTTTTCTTTCTTTTAAACCCTGTGCACTTACACACATCAAACCCACTATAACTGAGCTCATACATTTCCCAATTTGACCCCAGGAGTGTTTATGAATATGGAGGAGCAGAACACCAGCAGGGAAGAGAGCTCTCTCACCACAGACCCAACACAAGACCACTGAGGTGATGAGCTACGAAAGCAGGCTGCTCCTCTAGACCAGCTCAGGCTTTTGGAAATACACCAAACAGAGTTAGAGGTTTATATCAGTCGTCAGCATCAACATTTAGGCTGACATTGCAACATAGCTTTTAGAAGCATCAGGTGAAATGACAAGTATTCCTGCGTACTGGAAAATAGAGGAGCGGCAAATAGCTCTACTTGTACTTGCATACAAGTTTCCATCATTACATTATAGTAGACTGACAGAGTATATATTTACACCACATCCCCTTTCTTAATCTGTTGTACTATACAAGCAGTAAGAAAAAAAATTAAAAAACCCCCACATAACATTTTTCATTGATTCCCCCAACCGATGATCAATGCTTCTGTGACACAGTCAACCATCATGTTGCACAGCCTATGCAAAGTCGACAGCAGCATAAAAACAATTATACTTGCAAAATTATTGAAGCTCTTGAGGCAGGAGAAAATACAGTATGTTTGCAACAAGACTGCTTCCTCTTGAAAAGGCTTAGGATAAAATGGAATTTATTCAACTGAAGGAGTCAGACCTCTACTAAGAGAAGCACACAGGGAGTGCTCTGGCCTTGCTTCTTTTTGCTTTAATTTCCTTGCTGTTACCTTAGCACCACAGGAATAAATTAAAAGCCTTTTTATTATTTTTTATTTAAATGAAAGTGGCAATGATAACTGCAAAACTATCCCCCCCATAGTGAACAATCGACTGTGATGTCTATAAGTCTTCTCAACTCTAGTGATGCCTAAAATAAGAGTACCTGAAACAGAGACTAAGCAAAGTTAGTGGATAAAAGGTGGGAATTTATTGAAGATCTTCAATAGATACACCTTGGGTGGTACAGAGCCTGGCTGAAGCAGAAGCTCCAGCTAGGCTGGACCCAAGATGGACTCCGGTCACAAGTTTTCGCCACAGATATAAGTTTGGTACATTTACATATCAGGGGTTAATTGTCCAATTATAGTTCAAGGTAATGAAGTAATATTCCCCCATTCACCCCCCTCCCAATTCACTTTTGTTTATACTTAGGCCTAGGATGGTGACCTTGGTTCCCAGGCCTAGAAGGGATTGTTTTGTCTGACCAGAATGTGAAGAGAGCTTGCTTAGCACATAATATGGAGTTCAGAATTACATTAGTACAGTGCAGGATTAGAAAAATCTAAAAGCTAATACTTAAGGCATCACTAGCATAGTGGCAATACAGTGCAAATAATTAACAAAACCCTCCAGGCTGATGCCAATCTTATGTGCAATATCTGACTTCAAAGACTTCACCAGTTGGAAAAAAATAATGTGAGCCATAAAATTAAGAAACTTATGGCTGCAGTTAACTGCAGCTGAGTTAACTTATGGCTGAATCCTTATTGACAAATGCTACTTGCTCCTTGTGCACCTGTATTATGCACCAAATAGCAATTAGTCAGAGATGCTGGTCTTCAGATGCTACTTAAGTGAACATGTTTGCATTGGCTGTTTATTTTATAACTCATGATTTATTGCCAAATGCTACAGATCCACAAAAGCTGCAATAGTGTTTGCTCACATTCAACTTACAGTATTGGAATTAATCAGGTTTGTGCAAAGCCAGAAACATACCTGGATTCCTCTGTAAAGAGGTAGAATACACGGCACAAAACTTAAAATCTTCTTGAACAGGTCCTGCTGAAACTTCCCTGAGGTGATCAGGAAACTAAAAACTACAGCGAAGCTTTAACCTCTATCACCCATCACATTCATGTATTAGCAGTGAAAGGAGCTCTTCCAGGAAGACAGATGCTGACATCATTTTTGGTACCAAAAGGCTGTAACAGCACACTGAAGATTGGCTGCAGGCAGGGTAGGAATGAACCCAAATAACTGACACCGCGTTTAGGAAGCTGGCTGGAGGTTCACATCTCGGCTAAGATGCAGAACATTTCTGGAAAGTAGCTAAAACGTAGATGAAATTCAAGCAATAAGTTTTATTGAAAAGTTGCAACAATGAAGCCTTTTGCAAAAAAAGTTCTTGAATAAACTTCCAAAAAAGAAAGACAGGCAAACAAAACACATTAGAGTTAAATACTATTTATTTTTGAGGTGTTCAAAAGTATGTTGAACTGTTCCTTGACTAACGATTTCTTCAGAGCTTCTTAGATGAGGAAATATTTGGGTTAAATTTCTTGTTATTTATACTAAAAAAAAAAAAAATCAAATCCAATCAGTAACAGCCTGCGCATATGCATAAGATAAAGAATGAAGGGGAAAAAAAATGTGCAAACAAAACCCAATACCTAGAATGACTTAACAAATGACTAAATTGCCCAGATTAACATTTCAAACATTTTTATGGAGAATGGAAACAAAAAGAACATGCCATTTGGCCAGAAGAGTGAAATTTCTAATTAAATTATTTATGTAAACACTCTACTTCCAGTGGTAGCAGCTAACATATCAAGACAAACTGTTCTGTCATGATAAAATACCAATTTTACATTTATTTATTTATCTATCTAAGTTTTAAAGTAGCAGTGAAGGACCCTGGGTGACTACAATTATGTCACTAAATGTACCTGTCTAGTTTTGAAATAATCTCTCTTTACAGACAATAGAAAGAAATATTTCCAGGTAATAACTTTTTGCCATGAAGAAGGCATCTGAAACAGGTCAGAAGAATCACACCCTATATCTCTTCAAAGATTTTTGAAAGAGCTTGATGAGAAGCTAAGGGGCAGGCACCTACATCAGGAAAGTCCTATGCCCAGTTTCTGAGAAAGCCTCTAGGGTTAGAGTCACTGCAGCACTTAAGTGCAAATTGACACCAGTATCATTTTGACAGATTTTTTTCCCCAATGTGCATCCAAGCCAGTTTAGTGCCGCTACAAACACTTTGTATCCTGTTTCTCTCATCAGAAGTGGAAAGAATAAAAAGCTCAAAATGTACAGCATGGTACATACGTTCAGAGCACATCACAACAGAATAAAAACTTCCCAGAAAAACAGGACTTTCTCATATTATTTCTTCCCTGTTAAAAGATCCATAGTAACCTCCAATTATTCTGTCACAATAGTTATCCGGAAGTTTAGAGAACTGTATGTGTTGCAAAATGGAGATTTTGTTTCAGCACACAAAACCTTCTCTGGAATGAAAGACATTAAACATGTACTTATGTTAATGAAATTCCCAAAACGAATATTTACACAAGTGAAGATAAGTCTTCATACATGTTTAGCTTTGCAGCAGCCTGGGGAAAAAGAGAAGCATGTTTTGTGCCAAACTAAAGACATCACAATGTGTTTTTGTGGAAATCTTCACCCATATATCCCCATCCTGACTGCTAATGTAGGGCCTACATATCTCGGCAAGAAGAGAAGTCAAGGAAAGAAAATAAGTGACATTTAGGCTCAAAGTGCAGTAAGTTCCTTTGTCACTTCAATGGGACTGAACTTCATCAGGATCATTCCAGTGTCTCATCTTCTTGAGGCTACCAACAGACTAGCCCCATTTTCCTTGTTCAGTTTAATTGTTTGGCATCTCCTACAGACCAGCAGGCGCGCAAGAAAGTCAGGGAAACTACATGGTGACAGTGAGCTAAGTCCTTGTCAATCCATAGCTTTTATTTTATTTAGCATCCTTGGGAAGGCCACGTACCACAGCCTGACAGTTCAGAGCACGGAAACCACCATCCTAGCCCTTCATTAAAAACACCACAGTTATCAAATATAGCCAGCACTGAAATTCACAGCAGACCACAAAATGATAGTTTCTGCAAAAGTCATAGAGGTCCTCCATTTCCACTCACACCTGGTTTTGATCAAAATATGTGCATGGATTTTTGGCTACTTGAAGCCGTGTACTGGAGATGATACTATACACAGCTCACAATCCTGGAACAGGGGACCACAGAAGCAGCAGCCCTGCCAGCACTGCACTCCCCGGCTACTTTCCCACACTCCTAGCTTTATGCTGAAACACAGGATTTTTTCCTCCCCACATTCACATAGGTAAAGACAAGAAATTCTGCATTTAAAAGTCCAAGGAATACTTGGTCCTGGTAGGTAGTCAACTATCAAGGACAGTATCATGCAGTTTATTATTAAAAATCAAGCATCCTATTAACAAAGGAAATATTATCATCAGGAAAGAAATACTAAACAATAAGAAAGTGAAATAAGCCAAGGACAAATAAGTCATCTTACTAAAATCTAGTCATGTTTGCTACACATATATTTTAATTTCACTTTTGTGCCTTTATATTGTTGCCATGCACAGACAGATCCTTCAGGGGGATTTATTCAAAAAAGGTGCATCTTAGTTCTTACAAAATGCTGTAACTCAGATGGCACCAGGGGTGGTGTGAGAAAACAAGGAGAAGGAGAAAGGAGGGAGGCAAAACTCCAAACTGTTTCTAAACTGTCACAAGTCTCCACTGCCAGCATAACTTGGGTCAAACAGCAAGGGGTTCTTCAGCTGCTGACACAGGAGAAGCCTGAGACCAAGGTGATAGAAATATTGAGGTTACCCCAGTCCTGTAAGCATTTTCTCTTAGCTATTGACTAATTAAAGGAAGGTAAAAATAAGTTAAAAAGAATTGAAACCACCTCTGGTGGTTTTTAAACTGTGTGCTGTTTTCCTATTGCAAAAGCATTTGAAGTTTGATTGCCAATAACATACATCACTGACTTGTGCAAGACTTTGTAAAAGAAAACAATAAATTTCTCTTTTCCAAGACTAATAAAAGGTTTAACAGTGTCACATAAGATTCCAGATGACTTTTCACACATATTATTGGAATGTTGATATTGGCTCCATAGAATACATGTAGCTATATCATTATGGCTTACTAGAGCATGGAGGTGGATTTGCATGGAGGGCAAATCACACCCCACTTCATCACCCTGCTGTTTCAAGGAGTTAAACATTTTTTTTAAACCCCTTTGATAGGAAAAGCAATAGAAGGCAAATATAAAAGCATCTCTATGAAAAAGGGGAGATGCTTGCTTAGGAAGCAGAGTGAGCAAGCATAGCTCTTATATTCTCTTCAGTAAAATACCCATATATGCACCTACTTCACAGCTGATGTTAAAAACAGAAAAAAAAAAAAATCTATGGTTCTGCACCTAACTGAACCATGTTAAAAGGGAATATCATCCCATGCAATTAGAATCATACTAATGTACAGGTTGGTTAAAGTGATTGTGGAAGCACTAACTCAACAAAATTAAATGCTCTTTTCATTTACTTGGAAATAGGTATTATCTTAATTGCCCACCATTAAAAAAATCCCAAACACACCTTATAAATTGACTCTTAGTTATTCGATTCTTAAGTTTCAAGTGTTGCCTTTAAATGTTTAAAATGGAATATTTCTCCCAATTTTGATATTAAACAATTAAAACATTTTCTTTAGTAAAAAGCATTTTTGCCAATTTGTCTCATTTAAATAGTATTAAAGTAATGCTTATAAATAGTTTTTCAGGGCATCCTTTCATAGGGCTGTGGTGTCCAAACTGTAATGACGTTTTGCACTCTTAACAGAGAGGACTTTATTTTGCCTAATATGTGAATCAGTAGATAAATGTGAAGACTATGATTGAAATGACTAAACTTAAACAAGCAACGATTTGCAGTTTCAATAGTAATTATTGCTTTCTTCTGAAATACTGTCAGACAAATCATTCCAAGTACCCAGTGCTGTACATAACATGGTGTATCAAGTCTGTGGAGGTAGAAATACTCTCCCTGTAGAATAGGAGTAGCTTAGAAATATCCAAGCATTTAACAGGCTCCAAACCACTATGCTGATTCCTGTGCTTAACCAGTAACTAACCAGAAAAATCCCTATTGAGCTGTAAAAGGCTCCTGGCAATAGTAAAGGAGCAAATGCTTGCAGAAACACTGTTTTACTCACCCACTTCTACACATTTGCCTCATTTTAGAAAGCCAAAGTTATTGATATCAGTTTAGAAGTAGCACAAAAATATTCAGGCGACTTTACCACACCAGTCTGAAACTTTCATACTCAGAAATCTCATTTGGCTCCTACCTTCCACTGTGATACCTATATTTCTTGAAGGGGTTAAACAGGTGGCTGAGATTCATTCTGCACAAAGGGAAAGATCTGCTTCTGGGCCTGCCCGTAACTGCCCAAACCTTGGCAAAGCTAAACAAAGAGCATAGACCCAAGCCCTGCCAAGATCTCTGAAGGTGATCCCCTTCCTTGCCAGGTTTTCTCAGCCTATGATTGTTCTTTTTTTCTTATCATTCTCATTTGTGTTCCTCAAAAACCCCCCACCAATTCTCTATCTAAATTCCACGAATCTGGATAGAAGGGAGGGGCATTCTTTACCCCAGAAGCACCCTTACTGGAACACCTGGCCAAGGAACAAAACATGGCTTTAAATTCCCATCTCTGCTGAAGGTGATAGAACATGAAAAGTAAACTCTTCAGGTTTACAGGGCTCTCTGGCATCTTTCTCCACAAAAGTAGCTCTTGTGTGGAAAAAGTACTTCATTGAAAGTGAAAAAGAAAGACATTGTAAGTCATTTTATATTCACTGACTCAATGTCAGAAAATTGGGTCCACAGAGAGCAAATATAATGGCACAACCTAAGAACTAGAACATTTATTCAGGATAGGGACAGCTGGCAAACCACACTTTGTATTTTATATTACATATGCCATTATTTAAATGGCTAATTGGACAATTCCACAAGCAAAACAGAGTGCTGTATCACAGAATAGTTTTCCACTCCATGGCTTAAAGCATTCCCACTGGAGACAGTTAAGTAGGGTTCAAACCTTGCCATTAAAGAAGGAATTTCGGCCTTAACTTTCCGAAACCTGATAAAATACTTTAGTTTCTACCTACTTTTTTACTTTCTTTTTAAAGGATTATTGTTGCAACAATGTTTTCTTTCTGAGAAGCTTATTGAGAGTGCTGATGGGGTGGATATACTGTAGCCACATTTTGTGGGAACAATTAGTTTGTTCTTTTAAAACAACCATCTGTGGTTTTTGTCTTGGGAACAGAACTGAATTTAAACACAGCTTAGTATCCCACTAAGTATCTGATCGGCTGTACTTGCCAGATTATCACATTCACTAACACTGGATTTATTAAATTTGATGAAATGAAATAAAGGAGATTGGAAAAGGAGTGCCAGAAAACAGTACCTATCTGTGTCTTACAGTGCTTCTTCCTTAAGGGCAACCGGAGGTTGCTGCAGTTTCAAAACTGCCATTTCAAAACCTTCTGGATCTTGGCCACAGAACATTCTTTTCAAAATTGCCACAGACACAGATCACTCAGATATGGGACACACAGAGACAAAACAAAAAGCCAGAGAGATACACAGCCACACACAGGCAGTTGCTGACTTTTGATACAGGGCGCAGGTGGACAGCCCACGGGCCTAACAATAATATTCCTCATCCCTCAGCCCCTATTAGACATAAAAATTAATCATCCCTTAGCTTTCTCAAAGGCTACGCAAATACTTTAAAACATGTATTCTACTGTGTTTTTTCCTAGCCTTTTCACGCTGCAGATTTTCTTAATTTAAAGTATACTCTTACCCTTTGTGACAACGAAGATCCCAGTTCAGCAGCTTGCTTCTTTGAAACAAGAATCCCTCACTGCCACAGGAACGTGAAGAGAAGATGAATGCAAAGTTGTCAGTGCTGCATCTGCTGGAAGACCTTTGTGCTGGTGCAAGGACTCAAAAACGCAATGCTGGGGGCTTTGCACGAGCAGGAAGCACAACAGGTGTTTGCAATTTCTATCAGCTGAAGAGCAGCAGCAAAATGTAACTGCCCCCAACAAATAAATAACTCCACCAGAACTCCCACCTGCTTCTGTCTGGCTCCAAAAACCACAGTCCAGCAAACTGGGGAGAGGGTAGCATAGGGAGGGAGTGAGTACCAATGCTTTGTCTTTCTAGATTAGTATATTAATTACTATATACAGGTGGTCACCAGTTCTAGCACCACATTTGTTTAAAAAAATCATACGTCCAAAACCAACAAAAAAGATGGCATACATGTCGTCCTAAGCTGAGACTTTGTCAGTGCCTACAGGCACTCCCTGTGTGCACATGCAACAGGTCAGCAGGATTGCCAGGAGCCGTGCAGCTAGTGTCCAGATTTCAGTGAAGTTGAAGACATCTCGCCAGAATGCCCCAGAAAACGTCAGCCCAGCCCAGCATAGAAGCGAACTGCAGGGCGCTAAGAAACACCTGGGGTGAGCAGGCAGGTGTTGCAAATTCCAGTTTAGGTGCCAAAAAAGAGAGGATGTTTTAACATTTTGATAAATACTTTTAACGTCTCAAATCCTTCTAAGTCTCCTCTGGAGTGGACCACAATTAGAAAATTTGATGTTACCTTATTTGTATTCCAATCGACATAGGTAAGGGATAATACTGCAGAAAATCAATCTCCAAACGTTCTTACCTATCACAGATGTGATAAGAAATACCCATGATGCTTTTTTACTACACAGAAAACTAAATTATTTACACAATCCTGAAAATATGTAATGACCAATTCTTAAACTTAGATTTGAGAAAGTGGGATTTCCGTTTCATAAACAAATTATTGACAGAAATACAAGTATTTCATATAATGCTGTTATGTTACGTTTTGTAAACTTTTAGCAAACAGCAGTACTCTATCCATCCTGCATTTTCAGGTCGTTTACATGATCCTCATGTCTTTATGTATGGTCACTACGTATGCCTGTTTTAAGAGTCTGATAAAATCTTGAGCCATTCACATATAAGAAAATCCCAATGCCAGTCTGCCAACTTTTAGGAAATTAATGTATCCATGGCTTAATATTACACTACTTCCAATAGTGGTGAGTTTCAAATTCATCAAGTCTTATATATTAACTGGTAATTGTAAAGCAAACAGGTGAGTTTTCAGCTTAGAAGTGGTGGAATTAATAACTATTAGTTCTGCAAGTGCTTAGAAGTGCAGAAGACACATTTTTGTGACAAATTTTTGACGTTGATTGATGGCTCAATTTTCCATTTGAAAAATATAGTTGTTGAAATAGAGTTAAAACTATACTATTCTGCATCTTGAAACTTTGGTAAATTAACCTGCTTTGTCACTCTTACGGAAAATGTAAGGTGACACCATTTTACAGACTGAGACATCTGATACAGAAAAATTTCTACGTCATCACGATAAAACTGTAAAACAAAGAAAAAAACCCTGATTTTCAGTAATAATAAAAAAAATAATTATTTTGTCTAAACATCAGTTGTAATAACTTTTAAAAGTACTGATCCAAGAAGCAAAATCAAAACCCAGAACTTTCCTTGTACACTGTAAATGTATGTCACATTGTTACTGTATGTTGCCAGAACGAATAAAAAAATTCATTTGGTTGACTTTTTTTCTTACAAATATTGCTGTATTTTAAGAACATGGAAGTTTTTTAACTTTTACTTCAGATTTTCAATGATTTCTTCTTCTTTTTTTTAAATCTTACTCTAGCAAGGAATTTCTGCTTAGCACAAATAAGCAGCAGGATTGAATTTTGATCATAGGATGTTGACCTTCTCCCAGCTCTTATTCAATAAGCCAAACTGGACATACAGAAAACAATGTGCTGAACACAGTTATGCATTTCTGATATCCTCCTTCTATAATCAAGTGGAGTAAACCCATCCAGTAGCATAATTATTTTCAAAGATGATGGGAAAAAATCTGGGGTCATTGGTTCAGTGGAAATTTCTTCACCTTTTTAATACGCCAGTAATCAAATTCAAAAAGGCAATACAGAATCTTGCAGAACCAAATAGATCTGAGTAGCCTTTAAGGCATGGCAATGGCAGTGAAAAGCTTTATCAAGCAAAAATCTGAGATCAACATGTGATCCACAGCTCAGGGAGTGCTATTTTTAGAGGAAAACATTATTTTAAAAATCTCTGTTGTTTTCATAGCTCTCTGTGATCCACTGAATTAGAAATTAATCTTACTAGCTGGGGTTGTAATATGTATCCTCTCTGAATAGGAAGTGGATCAACACACAACGTATGACCACAGTTGGCTTTTGCATTCTCTGCTGCACAAAGGAGATATTACTTTGAGACTGTATACCTTGCTGTCCAGCATCCTTAGAAAAGATGAAGGAAAATTTATTTTTAAAGCAATCTTAAAATCAGACCACTACTTCTTAGATGAATAATCACAGTTTGCAGAAAAAACAGCATAAACAAACCAAGTCTATTTTTAGCTTTGTAATTTTTTGTATTTAAATTTGTGTCACATTCCATTTCAATCATCAAAGCACTAGGAAGTCAAGTAGAAAGTTTCTTGTCAGTTGTTCTTGCTGATAAAGTGTTTGTCTGGGTTTTTTTGAATGGCATCCTGAAAGAGAAAGCTTGCACTTCTAAAACACACACAGAAAGTCAAACACCATCCTTGCCTCTGAAAATGCTTAACTGGTCTTCTGAAGAATCAAAAATACTATTCATTGAAATATTAGTTCACCAGATGTCTTGTAGGAGTCAGAAAAAAAGCATGAAGCAGCAGAAAACGATAAACTGCAGTTTATGTGTTGATTCAAGAAAAAATGGAAGAGGTTAAAAATAGAATGACTGTTTACATGTAAAAGAGTGGGAGTATCTTACTCTGGAGACAGTGACTGGCAGCAGATGGTACTTCTCCAGAGAGTAAAATTGCTGGTGAAGTAAATTAAGACTATTTTGAGTGACAGAAAAACAAATCCCGCAGGTTATAGTAGCATAGGTAGAAACGTGGCCTGACATGGTGGCGAGGGACACAGTGTGGCACGTGGACTTTTACGCACTCGCGGTCATCTACCCTCCAGCTCCCTGCTGTGGAGTGGAGTGAGTGACATGGAAGGACCACCAGGGCCACTCTTGCTGGCTCCTGTCTCAGCACACACACAGCACTGCTTGTGCAAAGGCACAGGCATGCGAGGAGAGACCTCTTTCTCTGCCAGGGATCATGTTACAGCCTGAAGCATGAAGTTCAGTTCCCCTTATCCAGCCACCTATTTGCTTTGCAAGATATTTTGTATGAATGAGTACAAAGCAGTAAACAGTGAAATATCCCTTCTGTGCTACCAAGAAGAATTTGAATGAGTCCTCCTAACACACAATCTGTTACCTGACATGTCTGGCGTGGCACTTGATTAAACTCCACCAATTTGGGGGCAGATTCCTAGTTGCAATGTGGCTGGGTTTGCCACCCTGCACCATTGCACTTCTTGCCAATGACTGCAATCAAGGCGAATTTTAAACAAGTCCAAATCAGGGCAGTCCTCAAGTTGTTTTATGGCTTGTGGAAGGCAGCCCAGTCTACAGGGGACCACACAGCTGCAGGAATATAGGAAGTGAAAAAATAGGCCAGTGTTAAAAATTTGGTGATTCTGAGCATGTACAAGAGTAACTGCAAACTGCCTTCACCTGGAACCATCTACCTCCACTTATCCATTTGAAGAATCAAGGAACTTAAGGCATGTTTGAAAATAAGAAAGAACTTGGCTCTTTTCTCCCTGGGCCTTCATAATGAGTAGATCTGATGATGGGAGTTATATTCCTTCACACTTATGGTGGTACAGCTAAGGAAGCAATGGAGGCTGGCTTCCTGCCCCTTTTTATTTGCATTCCAGAAACCATTTTTGCACCATCTGTGATCCTGTTGCAATATCTATGGGAATAAATATTACCTTCACACTTCATTGTAGATAAGACCACACATGGCAGAAGGCATGAAGAACAAGCTCCCTGGGGCATTATTCACAGATGTGGCTAAGCCTCCTCCTCTCACAGGTAACAAGCTGATCAGCTGCTGTAAGGGTAGCTCCCCCAGTTCCTGCTCCCCATGTAAGTGGAGGCAGCAGGGATGTGCTCATTTTCTCTATTCAGAGAGGAGCGTTTTATGGTCAGCCCTCTGTAATACATGAATAGCCTTCCACATTCCCAGAAGAGAGATAAATTGGCTGTACAGCCATTTTGCACCAGACCAGAACAACACAATAAATCAGCAATGCTTTGTCAGGGCTGGGGATGTGAACGGTGGTGCCTGGTTCAGGTGTTTCTCAGCAGCTTTCGATATAATGCATAAAGAAAATGCCTGCCTGGAGTTGCATCTACAAAGCCATTCTGTTCGTTGCCTGTGGGAAGCACGTATTTCTCACACCACCCTTCTTCCCCTCACAGTGCTTTGATTTTAGTAGTACGCCAAAACACTAGACCCGTCTATATTCAGCTTTTGCATGGAAATCTCTGTATAGCGGGCAGCTTTCTGGCTTGTTTCCCATCACAAATCTTACAGGAGAAGAGCAGCAGTTTCAAAGACTTTTACAAGGAAGCCTCAGGGCTTCTTTGCCAGACTTCAATGGATATGTTTAGAGCACGGTATATGGAGGTTGAACTGTCTGACTCTCATTAACATTAATGGAGTCAGAAAGCTAAATGCCTGCGCACCATTCTGATGACGTACCCACAGCATCTGGCAAGTAGCCTGCTGCCATTTCTAAGTCCTTTTGGATATGATGTTTCCTTCTTCAGTATCAGGATGGCAAAGTAAAACAGAGAGCAACAGCCTAGTTTCCTTCAGCTAAGACATTCTGAAAAGTAAGATAACTGTGAGGGCTCTGCCTCAGTTTTAACACAGAACCTTCCACTTGCACATTAACTTCCTTACATGTAAGGTATCAGCAGCCTTACAAAAACTAATTTTAAAGCCCCATATCAAACAGACAACAAACTGCTCTCAACCTATTTGTTTAATACAAAAGAGTAGGCTAGTAGTTACACAGGATTCATAGTCTCACCAAAATTCTAGGATATTTGGATTATATTTGCCCTTTGAAAATTATAGATAAAGGAGGTACTTTTCAAACACGAGGCTGTTGCACAGCTGAAGCAAGTAGCTAATTTAAAATTTAACCTGTATTAATATAAAAAACCCTTCATTCTCTGTTTATGAACACCTGCAGTTTATATCACACACATTTGCACTGGAAACAATCTGTTAAAACTGTAAAATTATTATAGTGTAGTCCCATAGTATGTCACACTGGCAGTACCTTTGATCTCAGCCCCTGGGAAACATTTTTTCATGTGGGCAGCAGCAGCAGCTGTAAATACAATGTTAATACTGTTGAGGTATTAAATTTCTCTTTTATTTTGCTGGCTGAAGTCTGAGTGCTTATGCAGTACTACACTTCCCATATAACATGCTTTCAAGTTTCTGAAGTTTCAAGATAATCTAGTGTCCAAGATAATGGACTGTCTTAGATACTTTTACAGTGATGTAGCAAGTGAAAAAAAAAAGGACCTCTCAGTTTCTTTAAAATCTGGGAAAATATACTTTGGTGATAAAACTTAATCTCTCAACATTTTGATCCCCTCCGTAGCTGCCACGCAATTCACAGCTTTTCTGCTTTAACCTGATTAGAAACAACCTGTTGGCTAAATTACTTTGTTACAACTTACAGATTACTGCATGGGTTTTTTCACATGTTTAGTCCTATTTTAACAAAAAAAGTCTCTTTTTAAAATGTTCTTTGCATCCATGGTGATTGTCTTATCACAACTCTAAAATTCTGGGTTGTGTACTGACTTTGACATACACAAACAGCACAAGAATCTGCCCTCACCTTGCCATTGTGCTGTGTATCCTATCAGCCACTACACACCCATCCCAACTATTCCTGAAGCCGATGGTATAATGCCCTGAGCAGTGTGAAAAATAACTTGAGCTAGATGAACACTACTCTAACCCCTACAATTTTGTCCTGATGGAGTTGCTTTGCAATAATATCTTATTCAAGTTTTGTTCTGGGAAAATGATAAAGATGAGGCACTTCTTTTATTGTTCATGTACTGAGTGTGCATCTTCAGTAATAATATTTCTTAAACAGCATTTTAATAAAACAAACAGCACACACATCCTGTTAAGTGAAAATTTACATTTATACACATATCAGTGGTGTAAGTGCTTTTTGCCTTTGAAGAACACTTGCATTAAAACATCTTAGGAAAAGTGATTCTACCAAATAGCATGCAAACACTCTTAAGTGTCAAAATTACCTTGATTTAGTCTCTTCTATTCACTGCTTTTGATTCTGGATGAACACACAAGCCACAAGACCTGTTCTACTTTGTATGCTCTGTACACAGTGCTGTCAAATGTGCATAATAACATACATTTTTGTTCATTTTCAAATACCACTGTAATAGCCAGTTGTGTGCACACAAAGCTTTTTAAATGCATATGCTGGGGTTTTGTGCCTTAAGGCAAATCTCATTTCATGCTCCTTGGTATCAAAATAGCTTGGGAATGCAAGGACTGAAGCCTATATTCAGGGTCTAAATCCAGAAAATATATAAAAGATCTGTTAGAAGGAGGTGGGGATGGAGGGAGGGTGGGAGAAAGAGGGGCAAGCAGGAGAGTGCACTTCCAAGGCAGGTACATCTCTTTCCTCTTCAATCCATGACTAGCATTAGTTGAGATTTAGAACAGCCAGGAGGCTAACGTTCATGATTTTTTTTGTTAGGTAAAGTTTTTAAATAACGACTTGCAAGAACTAGAAGTCAGCCCTCGCTTTTTCCCAGGCAGCAGCTCTAACTGCCCCAGGATGCCTAAATAACATGACTGTTCTGGCACAAATTCTGTGCACACTCTTCCCCACCTCCTCCTACTAGTGAAAATAAGCACATATTACTTTTAAATGTAGAGCTTTTCACAGAGGGAAGCCATACTAGAATAGCTTTTACATGGAAGATTGGGGTGAGAGGTGGACATAAACCCCTTCTGTCAGGCAGAGATTTAACCCACATTGCCTACTCATACTCCTGCTGGAGGAATGAATGAAGTCTCCCATCACCTGCTGCTGCTGCTGCTGTGCTTCATGCACAGCCTGAATCATTAGTCATGCTAGGAGGATGCCAGCTGGATAGAGCCCCTCAGGTGAAACAGGCTGAGGAATGCCTTGCTTGTGAATTCAAATTAGGCTTAAATGTAAATCACGGCTGGGTCACTCTACACTAAGCTAGCTTGGGGATGCCCCGGGAAAAAGAATTTAAAGCCTTCAGGAAATACAGGGATTTTTACATGAACGGGTGGCTAAAGACAGGTTCAGTCTGCACTCCCTCTGACCCAGCTCCAACTAAGCCTGCTCCATTTGGGAAGCTGGCCTGCCATGTCTGTGTGAAGGCTCAGAAAAATGAATGACAACTAAAGAATTCAGGTGGCTCCAAATTTATGCGGTCACTTTGAGGAGTTATAAAGACTGCAGTTTGGGACAGAGCCTTGAAGGAAGTATTAGGCATCTTTGTTCTTTCAGATTCATCCTATATTGATTTTCTTCAGATTGTTTATATGGTGGAAAATCCTAGTAAAAGAAATTCAAAATTTTAGGGAGGAAAGTTTCACATGACTTTAAATGAGTCAAAGGAAAGAATTACCCAACCACACTGCAAAAGATGGTGGTGTGTAAGAGAACAACCTGTCAGCAGTGAGCCAAGAATGGATGACAACCTATATGACTTACATATGTATGTATCAGCTCTGGTTTGAGGGGGAGGATAGGGAAGACAGTTTCCAATGACCTGTTGTAAAAAGCACATCACATAAGGGGCTCAGTGTATATGTATCTCAGCCTCCAGTGGCCCAAATCTGTTTGTCTGCACTGACAAAGTTGGCTCTTGGACCACTCTTTGCAGCCTGGATCTGGTTCACAATTGCAAATGCCTGTAACTGTGGTGGCAAAGAAAATTGTACAAGGATGGAGATGCTTCCTGAAATCTAACAGGAGCATGCATCTGTGCAGCCCTGACACCAAATCAGTTAGAGACGGAACCCATCAAGGAGTTAAGGAGGACAGATGTCTCCCTATAGATTGGAAAACCCGTCTTGCTTCTCATATCAAATGCTCTAAGGCTCCCACCTCAAAAATTGCTAAGGTATCTCCTAAGCAAAAGCTCCCATTGCCTAGCCAGTTTTGTTTTGCACATACCTATACAGTTTCACAGACTACTAGAGGAATGAAATAAATATATTTTAATAGAAATCATTCTCAAAAAAGCTGTGATCAGTGACAGGATGATGCATTGGTTATGGTAGATTTAAACTATGATAAGAACCTGTTCTTTGAGTAGTACTGATATTTCTCATTCCTATTGCTATACTAGAGAGACAGAGAAGAAACACGACACTATTTACTGTATAGAAATCAACAAACTGTTATATACAATGTGTAAAAACATAAAACTATTTTTGTCAGAGTATATATTTATAGATCTTTAAAATATTGCAGTGTTCTTGAGTAAAGAACTTTTCCTGCAGTTTAGAAATACGAATTCTGGTCAAAAAAATATCCAGAAGTACTTTTTCCTTTCCCAGAGCATCCTGATACCTGAACTGGAACATTATGGGTGGTGGGTCTGGATGGGTGGCCTACTAGATGGGTGAAAACCTGCCTGGGCCCTGAGGCACAAAGGGTGGGTGGTTAATGGCACATGCTCTACCTGGAGGCCAGTTGTGATTGTTTTGGAACGTCTCTGGTCTAACACCTTTCTCAGTGATCTGGAGGAAAGGTCAGGGTTCACCTTCACTGAACTTTCAGGGGACACCTAGTTGGTGCATGCAGCCAATCTACTTGAAGCCATGGCCACCATTCAGAAGCACCCAGGCAGGCTGGAGTAATGGGCTGGCAGGAGCCACAAGAAAAACAAAAAAAGGACAATTGCAAAGTTTTGTCCCTTGAATGTATGAAACCCTTGCAGTGGTACAAGTTGTGGAGCAGCTCTGTAGAGAAGACACTTGTGGACCATAATCTAAAGATGGACATGCTCTGGCAGTACTGAAGGGTAGCAGTTTTGGGGGCTGTATAATCAGGAACATACCCAGTGGCAAGGGAGATGTCTATTCCCTTTAATTAGCACGTGTTGACCCTATCTAGGAGACTGTGTCTGGTTTGAGGTCTCTAGAGCACTAAAGGAAGGCATTGATAAATTGGAGTAAGTTTGGTGGAGGGCTACCAGGATGGCTGAGACTGGAGCAGGTGTGCAGGCATCCTGTGAGGAGAGGCTGAGCTCTGTTCATCTGGGAGAAGGAGTGGCACTTCAGGGGGACCCAACGGGACCCCCCCAGTGCTTATGGTACATTTAGCATGAAGACAGGGTCACAAAAGTCCATGTCAGGAGCGGGGGAGAAACACACATAAACTGATGCAGGGAAGGCCTCACTCCACACAGGAGAATACTCTTTTGTCATGATGGCAGTCCAGCAGTGGAACAGGCTGCCCAAGGATGCTGTGCAGCCTTCAGCCTTGGAGGCTTTCAAAACCTAACTGGATGAAACCCTCAGCAGCCTGGGCTGACCTCAGGACTGATTCTACTTTGAGTGGCAGGTTGGACTAGAGATCTCCTGGGGCCTTTTCCAACCTGGATTAATGTATGATTCATTATAGGTTTTAAGACCTTTCCTGGAGCTTTCTAATCACTACCTTCTGTAACTTTCTTTTGCTTTGGCATGAAAATCTTTTAAACTATTTCTAAAAGTACATCTAAAAGAACGTCCCTCAAAAAAACTGTTCTATTCTAGGTAAGTACTGTCATTATATATAGATATATTTTCATTTAAGTTCTGAATACTGCAGCTTATTTTGAAAGCCTCTTCATAAAATAATGAAAGCAAGAGCAAGGTTTTAAAAATTTAATCGAGATGAGCTATGTAGGAATGAATTAATGCCTAAGGATATGCTGTCATATTTAAATGTAGAAAGGTATAATTACAAGTGCTACAAGTACGAAACAGAGCTTCTTTGAGAAATTAAGACGTTTAAAAAAAATAAAAGGAATTGCAAATGTCTGTGTGGCTTAAGTTTTCTCCTTTTGTTACTATGGCTACAATAAAGAATTACCAAGGAGAGAATTGGATTGGTACAGTATTAAAGATTTGGGTGCTAATTAGTATTCTCCTTCTATTACTCTGATAACCACATAATCCAGAGCCATTTATTCTAAATCACTTAACTTTGAATACTTTTTAGCATTGTTTTGCAAGAAAATGCCAACTTTATTTATTACACATTGGTCTCTATTTAAAAAAAGACCTGTTTCAATTAACATATTTTTGAAGTCTAGACTTCTTCATTTTCTAAATACTCCAGACAGCCATTTATTACCAGCTTTTTAGTGATATTATTTTCTTTTGCACAACTGTATTACATAGTATGTTTCCTTTGATACATAATCATTTATGTGGTGCCTCTATATTTTTGGCCACACAAAACTCTCTCTACATGTATTTGAACATAGTTTCTCTATCCAAAAATTAGCCCTTTTAAACTGAAACACATTCCAGATTTTATACCATTTTAATTGCACATTTTTAATTTTTTTTTAACATTATAGAAATATCTTTAAAACCAAGCTGTCTATTGTGTACTTGAAAACTTACACGCTGCTTTTTTAATCTGAGTACTTACATTCCTGCCTCATTTTTGTAATCTAAATTTGCATGATGTACATACACAAATTAAACCAAAAGCATGCAAAGCTGTTTGCAAATAAAAATAAGGGAGAGAAAGAAATAAGGTAGGCACAATGGGCACAATTCAAATGTCAAACCAGTTCGTGAAAAAGACCACTAAATGGAAAATCAAGAGAAGAGTTATTTCTATGTATTAGGCAGGCACTGATCTCAGTCTCAGATTTTGATTCATTCTTGGCTCTGTCTCAGACCTGATAAGGGACAAGCTATCTAATCTCCTTTCTGCCTGAGGTGGTGGATCCTGATCTGCCTGCTGCCTGCTGCAGTCCTGCCATCCTCCCTGTCTCAGTCCCGACCCTGGCTGAAGCATTTCAGAATGAAAAGCTGTATGAAAGGGTTTTGTTCTCCCCTCCCTGCTTTTCCCTGCTTTTTATAGCTTTAAGGCACAGAAACAGCCAAAATCAAGGCTGGACAAACATTAGAGTTAGTGTGAAGAGAGGATGGCTGGTTTGCCAGCAAAGACAAACTGCTCTAAGTGAGACCTAGTTACACTGCATGGGATAGCAGCTTCAGTTTCTCTGCCTATAACACCAGTTTGGTGTTAGTTCACTCTTTCTTTTCTCCTTATTTTTCCTAATTTGTTACCTGTGCCTTTTTTGCTCGCAGTGAGACATATTTGGGAAAACTTATTAGCTATACCAAAAACAGATGTATAAAAGCATCTAAAGGAAAGATGTTAGAAGCAGCAAAAGGAAGCAACAAATGGATTTCTGCCAATAATGTGTTATAATTAAAGGCTTCTGGGAATGTGTTTCAGCAGATGTGTAAGAGTATGATAAATATTTGAAAGCATTGGAGCACAGTTATACTCTCACTATTCGTCATTACTATTAATAGGTATTTTGATAGATGCATCAATAGCATAATCTGCAATAAGATCATGCAAACCACAGGGCCTTCCTTGAAAGCCTTACTGACCCAAAGACATAACTAGGGATCACCAATGCTTGGCCACATTTTCATCATAAAGTAATTTGTTTTACTGTTATGCCTGGTCTGGAAAAAATATTCTGCTCCAGGCAT
Source organism: Ptilonorhynchus violaceus (assembly GCA_013397565.1). Taxonomy (NCBI): domain Eukaryota; kingdom Metazoa; phylum Chordata; class Aves; order Passeriformes; family Ptilonorhynchidae; genus Ptilonorhynchus; species Ptilonorhynchus violaceus. The sequence continues at coordinate 1,242,904 of VZRJ01000411.1, forward strand.
GGTAATTTGGACAAGATTACTGCTTACTATTTGAGCAATCAATGATTTTGTCTGTGTCTAGGTGACAGTAACTTTTTTTTTCCAAAGCAAAAGGAACAACTGAAGACTTGACTGGAAGAAGGGCTTATGGTTGGGAAAGAATTAGAAAATATTTAAATCTGAACAAAATCTCACTGGTTCCCAAGAAATAATGAGACAGAAGATACTCTTATTTTTCGTTTTTTCAAACAGTCTGGGAAAACCAGGTAGGAGGGAGGAGAGTGCTACTGATCATGTGTGTTAGCAGAATGCTAGCTTTTTAACACAGGGCAAATAGGTGCGATTGCCTAGAAAACCCCAGCCTATGGGCATGGAGGTCCATAGTGTGTGTGGCCTGAGAATAGCTCTTAACAATGCTCATCCACCTTGCAGAGCTCACTGAAATATCTGAGGCAAGGAGGCACACATCGCTCATCTGCATGAGTGGACAAGACAAAGACCTGTGTGAAAGAGCACAGAGGTAACACAGGGGTCTGTGTATCTTCCAGGAAGGAGCATGAGCCAGCCTGCTCCCTCACAGCAACAGTCCTTGCAAAGTTCAATGCTGTGTATAAAAACAGGTATGTTTAAAGAATTTTTAAGTAACCTTCTTCAAAAGGTTATACAGGCACTTCATGCACATTAAGAGATCTCATTGACTGTAGTAGGACTACTCAGGTATGTCAAAATGAGCCCATGTCTAAGCCTTTGTAGAAGAAAGCCCTTGGCAAGTACATGAACTGTGCCAGTGACAACAAGCTGCTGACAGTGAAGTATTTTAAGAAAATCAGAGCAAATCTGAGCTTTAGGAGAAATTCACTGGGGAAAGAACTGGATCAAATGCCACACCACCCAGCTGTTACCAACAGCTAGGGAACAGCCCTGACACACTTAGCAGCTCTTTCAATGGTATGGTGAGAACTGGGCAGGAAAGGAAGTACAGGAAGCAAAAACATGGAAGCAAAGTGGCCAGGGAGGTTGCTATGATTTTTTGCATAAACTGCGATGACCTGGTAGGAAAGGTGTTTTTTCATTCCTTCATAATTTGCTAGGAACTAACAGACACAGAAAAAGCCAACACTAGGTACAAAAGACAGGTCTTTGGCAGCTACTTCTGTAGCACCAATCCCCCAGCATGCAGATTGAAATACCAAAAGAGAAGGACACAGAGTAGACAAACCTTAACAATATATTCTTCCATTAATTATGGTTTTGTACAGCTAACAGAGCTGCAAGAATTCTGCAATATAAAGAGCTTCACCAAAACCCACATATAATCCTTATAATGAAGTTAAAACAGACCTGGGAAGTTTGATGTCTGGCAACTTTGAATCTCCTCCACCTCAGGATAAGCAGATAGAGAATCTTTGAAGAAAACCAATAAACACATTAGTAAAGCACTAGAACCGAGATCCTTAGGGAAACTATACAACAAAGCAAGGTGGATTCATTGTCATTAGCTCCATTATCAATACTCTTGTGTGCAGGGGACAAAGCATAACCTCTGTCAGAAGCCAGCAGGCAGATCTAGACTTGATCTCTTTTAAAAACATTTCACAGCGTTCTTTGAACAAGCCTTGCCAACATCAGTCATGCTCAATTATAGTACTACGTTTAATACCACTATGTGACAACCCTGCCTCCCTGCCCCATGAAAACAAAGAAAATGTAAAAAGTAGCGTTCTGGAACAGTCAAAATATTTGAATTATTCTAAGGTCCACATAAAACTTTCTTATTAATTTTGTGTGCAGGATGCTCAGGTGTAAGAGGGCGTATCTACAAGGAAAAACTCAACAATCACATATAAACTTAATTTCAGTGATTAACAAAATAACAATACCATCACCATCCTAAAACAAATAATAGCAATAAATTTCAAAATAGAAAATAGATGTAAGAGCATAAGGATGTTATGACTCACCCAATGACACATCACATCTTAAAGGGATATGAATAATTGTTACTTCAACAATCAAATGTTCAGTCTTAATTTGATGCTATTATTGGGAATGAAATGGCACACAAGAATAAACATAGCAATTGTTATGTGGCATTAATTACTTATACCACATATTGACATTCTGTACAACAGAATTTCAAGAAACTGCAGTGCAGATCTTGTGCTCTCCATCCAATTTCCTCAAGCCCATGTAACTCTGTAAATAGAACTGCGGGTGAAGTACTCACATCTAATGTGTGCTGTTCATGGTTATGAATGAGTCAGGAATTCTCCTAAGTCTAGTGTAGCTGTGATTGTCAGTGCCTGGGCTGCATAGTGAAACACTGCAGTTGTCTCTGGTATAATCACTTTGATAGGAAAAAGAACGACACTGATGTATCGTGTAGGTGCAGCAGAATCTAATCATAACTCAGAACGACCAAAGCATTTTTTCACTCCTAAAGCTAGAAGCTTTTATAATTAGGATTTTCTGCTCTCTGAATGTATTTTCTCCTAAGGAGTGACAAAAATAAGTGTGAGAAGAAAAGAAAAATATCCATCATAAATTCTTATCAAATTCTTGTTTGCACATAGAGTTTTCATAATTCCAGTATCTTCACAACGTAATGGAACGAATATTGACTCATTAAAAAAAGAAAAAACTCAATTTCCTCCATTTCTCTTAAGGCTTGTTCCATATCTTATTTCTAAGTAAATCTTCCATTTTAAATAGAGAAAAATGTATTACATATATTAATAAGGAAATAAATTTTACATGTAAATAAATAAAATGTAAATACTAAAAGCTTTATTTCATGATCACAATTACAACAAAAATAATGTGCATGACTTTCAGTACTGGTCTATTCTGATTTCTTACCACAGGAATTTCACTTTTTTGGATATATAATTTTATGTGAGTGATAAAAACTTCTAAAAACCACATTCACATGCATGTTTACCTAAATAATCTATTCAGCTATTAGTTTACTGAATATCTCTTAGAAATTCCTAGATGTTCACTGATAAGTTATAAATATATAATATACATGCATAAAATTTTTCCTTTATATTTTACTATCATTTAACCTTTCTCTCTGTTTTCCCGAGGTATCAATCTCCCCTGTCCCCTCAACTCATTATTTTCTGTTCCAAATAAGACAAACATAAATAGAAAGAGAATCTGACCTATACATTATTCAGTCAGCTTCCTCTGTTATTTTTCCTTTTATGTGGTTCACTGGAATACACTCCACAGGGCATATGAAGGTTATAGCACCTAGTCAAAGGAAATACATTTCATAATAACTATTATTTCTTTCCTGAACTTCCCACTGAGACCCTTCTTCACTTGAAATACTTTGCATTTCTAGATTCTATCTTTTTAGTCTGATTACCTATAAATTTCCTGAAACACAGACAGATGAACAATCAGTCTTGAGAAATCTGACAGTGTAGCACTTGGACACAACAAAGACACAAGACATCAATGGCTCAGTCTCTGCAGAGGCTGGTTGTCGGTAGCTTCAAGGGTACCATTATAATATCCCTGTATTTATTAACAAACTGAATACATCAATTGAAAATACTGCGTGACCTTCAAGATATAGCATATGTTAAACCAAGACTACATATTTTACTACTGTTTCCTGAAATTTCAGGACCATAATATTAGCAGTAGAAAAAGGGAATGTGCACAAAACACCCATGGATATATGCTCACTGGATATTCTGATGGTTATTATTTCTTCACAGTGCAGTCACATCATCCATATTACTTATGGTGTACTTTCATCATTCAGTTAATGTGCCCGCACACATAAATGGGAAAGGAGTGTGTATTACGGAATGGTGAAAGGAATACTGCATTTGCCAAGTTGAACAAATACAAGAGCTATTCAGTGAGCTAAACATGGCCTGCATGTACAACTCGTAAATTGTCAGCTGTCTGTCCCTAATTAAATACAGCCAGCTCTCGCAGCTTGGAGTTGAAGGATTGAACTGCTTCAGTATGAGACCAATCATCTAAACATCTACACCTTCTTCCCTCTTCTTCTATCCTAAGTGTAAAAGAACATTTATTTATAGCTCAATACTCCCTAACTCATTTCTTAGAATAAATGCCAAAAAGGGGATGCTGAGAATTAAAAGCAGCAAGCAAGGACTCTTCCCCCATCTCTCTTCTTTGTACAAACTCAACCCTCCCACATGATTAACAGCCATAAAAAAAGCAGAATTCTCATTGAAGAGAGAAGTTTACAATGGTCTTACTCAGGGTAACAACTTGTTGCACTGTCACCAAGGCTGCATTTAGCATCATACCGTCCCCTTGTCTTCTGACAGGGTTGTCACCACAGCCATAACATGCTTTTTGGTCCATTAAAGAACATCCAAACAGTTCCTCAGCCTTAATACCTTGTCTTGTCCACCTGATGTACCTGATTCCATGTAGATACTTGAATAACTTCAAGGGCACCCAATACTTACAGAAGAAGAGATGGAGGTTTTGTGATGTATACATCTTAAGCTCACAGTTTCTTAACATAAATTTCATACATAACTAAATACAGATACAAGAACATTAAAACCTGTCCACCTTGATCTTTCTGATAATATTTGTGAGATACCTGAGGGGTTTTTTTGACTTTTTTTTTGAGGATTCAGGCTTTTAATTATATATATATATATATATATATATATAAATGTAAATATGTATATATAAATATATAAAAATGTAAATATGTATATATAAAATGTATATATAGAATGTTTTTTATATATTTTTATATATATATGTAAAATAGGGTACAATACAATACAATTTAATCTAGCCTGCTCCAGTCTGACAACCAAAAAGAAATTACATAAAAATATGGGAGAACCAAAATATTCTATTCAGTCCATTTCCTGTAATGCGAAGTGTAACACATCTTTTATATGTTAATTAATGTCTGCTATGATTTTCTGCAACTGCAGACAAGATAAGAATAAGAAATGGTTACTTCTAGCAATGACTGATACAAAATACAAGGGGTTAAAGTTGTACATAGGGCTAATTTGTGGGAGTTACTTTCACACAGTGAAATTCTTTGTGGGTGAAAATGTGTATAAACCCTTCAGCAAGGTGGTACACCATGATTTATACAAGAAAGACAGCTCATACCTCTCACCTACTAGATTCAGAAAATAATAAAATATTAGAAACATGGTTCAAGTCTCACATAGTTTTGAGACGGATCAAAGGGTGCTATTCAGAGAAGGCTTTTGTATGTTTTTTTCCCCAGAAATCTAACAATAAAATTATAACAAATTAATTTTCTCTTTCAAACAGAGACAACTTCAAACAAATTAAGTTATACTGAAGTTCCACCCTCCGGAGAAAGGGAAAATCTTCCTGGAAAAAATGTCTCATTCCAAATCATATTCCAGTTTTAATAAGTAATAGCTATGAGGAGTTTGTGTGATAGCCTAGTTATTCTTTACTTCATTTGCTTTCCAGAGACTCCATAGTCTATAAAAGGACTGGAAATTCCTATAATGAATAGAATTTATTATGCCAGCAGAATGAAGCCTGTGTCAACACTTCCATTATAAAATCTTGGTTTTAGGAGTTCGTAACTTATCTCTATAAATACTGCATGCCCCACTGTGGAAGTTGAACTATTATTTTCCCAAAGCGTAACATTATTGCAATGATATTACTCGTTTTAACTGAACAAAGGTCTTGATTAACAAAGATGAAAAAGGGAAAATAACCTTATTGCTTTATCAATAAAGTGTTTATTTTTGCAACAGTGTGTCTGAATTTTAAAACATTTAACACTGGTGCATAATTCTGGTAATTAGACTGGGGGTAAGAAGAAGCTCTGCTGTTGTCTCTGAGTGTAAGTGTAAAATATGCAGCATTGAAGGCTTTTATGTTTCAGACATTTCTTTCCATGTAATTTGCACTCTTTACCACTCATTCTTTTGTTAATATTATGGGTTTTTTGTTTGCATGAAACTTCCAGTACAATAGGAATGACAGCATAGAAAATTAATAAAAATATGCATATAACACACAAAAATGTATGGTAGGAAGACAAAGCTAATTTCATATAAAAGGTAAAAGCTGAAACAGACACACATGTAACCAGAGATGTTTTCACTATAAATGAATAGTTTAGCCCATGAATGCACAAATAAGGAAATGCACATATACATATAAAGAAATATCACTTTTAATTTTGAGACTAATACTATACCCCAGAGATTTTCAATAATCCAGTGCCAATCTGGAGCCACATGTTACATTTAAGCTCCATAGTTTTAGGCCTTTTTTTAAGATGCATTAATTTAGATACTCAGCCTTAAATTTTATATTCTTGCTGAGAAGTTTTACATGTGTAGCTGCCAAAAAAAGTATAAATTGAGATTTCTTTCAATACAAGGAGTGAGAAAGAATAAAAAGATTTTCAGAAAATCATTTAAATACTGCAAGATGTTTTAGTTAGGGAGAAGCCTTTTTCATGTCTATAAAGACTAAGAAGTGCCAAATTCCCCCAGTTACTTCAGAAGTGGTCCTTGAAAATGGAAATAAATATCACTAGCAAATTCATCCATGAATTAAAATGACTGCTAGTGACATATTGAACATGGATTTCTAATATATCACATCCATGGTAAAGTGGAGGAAAGACGTCTGACCTGATGAAAACCAATTTATTTCAACCCCATTAATGCTCACATATCCAAATAATCCACAGAAATTAAAATTATTTCCATATTATCCTTCAAGATATAGGTGGTAAGAAAAAGCTGCAAGGAAGACAGAACCACTGAAAAAACAATTATTCCTGAAGTCCTGGCTTTTCAGGTAATTCACGCTTTAATTAAATTTAATTTGCTGGTCTATATATGTCTGTGGAATCCATTACAGCCTTTAAATGGTGCAACACTAGTTCTGCTGATTTGGGAAGAATGTTGCGCTAATGAAGATGTGCTAAAAAAATCCAACCCAAACAAAAAAAATACCACACTTCTATTTTAATGCATGCCTCTGTTGCTGTGAGAAAGCAGAAGTTTCAACATTATGAATGCTGCATGCAGCATCTCAGCAGTTCTTGAAATAATTACCTTGGGAAATCACTGTCCTCCCCCTTTGTGGCAATTCAATTACATGACAAAAACTTCTGCACTTCCATTTCTTTTTCATTCTGTATACTCCTGGGTTTATCTATGTGGTATTATTTCAGACCAACTTATAACAAATAAAGCTCCATTTAACATGGCAATTTGTGTTCGATATTCAGAATTCAAAGTGCCCTGTAAAAAGAAGCTGCCATCACCTACAACCCACAGGGTAAATTAAGGAAGAGAGAGGGACTTGCTCAGCATTACATCAGGCATCAGTGGCTGCATGAAGAGTATAATGCTGATTTCCAGTCGGAAAGGTTACCAATCTGAAGGCAGAGGAGAAGGAGATGATGTTATTACATTAAACCTGGAAGCACAGTCTTTGTTTATAGAAGCACAGAACCTGTAGTTCAGACTTGCAGTCTCAATTTCTCAATTTTCTTGTAATGCATGAAATATTTAGTGTTCTGTCTGCAAAAAAGAGGAGAAGCTTTCACATGCAAACTGAAAGGGCAATTCATTACTATGTAATCTGCCAGTTCATTAAAGATGTTTGTGGATTATCACAAGAGAGAAAATAGGGACACAATTTAGAATATGGCTCTGTCATAAAATGACTTGGAGCTTGTAATAGTCTAACTCCAACCTTATCAGAGAGTACATTGAACAAAATTCAGTACTAAGTTGGACAATTTTTCTTTTTCCATGCTATTAAAAAAACTGTTACCATTAAGAGGATCTCTTTGTGACAAATATTCATACAAAGTCTTCCAGCTTTTGTGCACACACATTTGTGAAGGTGTACAGTGAGATCTGCTGTATACAATCTGTATGTTTAGGTATTTACATGCATTCCTGCTTCAAAAGTGCACTCCTGCTCTAAACACTCCACAGACTCATCCACAGAAGACCATGTGGAAAACAGGGCAGCTGACAGACTGTTTGATAGGACCCCATCCACTTCTTAAAAGAAGAACAAACTAAGATGATTTCAATATCTGCACATTAGGAAAAATACCAATATAAAGTGACAGCAAAAGCATTAAAAATGGAGAAGAGAGGTCTCTAGTCCAGCTCTCCCCAGCTGAAGGAGTGCATGGAGGAGGCAGAGGTGAGGAGATGAGGAGGCATATGGGGCAGGCAGCACTGCACAACACACAGCCCTTCCCTCAGAGGCTCCCCAAAGTGCCTTTGTGCCTGCCCAGCTGTAGAGAGGGTCTGTTCGTGTTTGTTATGGGGCAAATGAATCCATATTCATATTCATATGAATTCATTTTCATATTTCAGATGCTGATACAACTAAATTGACAGTCACTAAATTGACAGCATACTTGGAATGGTCTCAAGCTCTCTTTCAGTCTCTTCTGAAAGGACAAACATATCAGGAAAAAAGTTTTCTAACTGTAGGTAAAAAGCTGAATATTCCACTGCAAATAAAAAAAATAATTTTAAAGATCTCTTGTAGAATGAATACATCGTGTTATTTTCCCATTCTTCCCACACGAAGCAATTTATTTCACCCATGGAAAGCTCTGGAAAATATACTTCACAGTATGAACTTCTGGTAAACAAATTTGCTGGAGCTTCAGTAAAAGTTTAAAACAGTAGAAAATTAAACATATTGCCTCCAATTACTGGAAATACTACACCTACAGTAAAAATGAAATCAAGCACAATAGGCTGAGGGAACACCAAGGAACATAACACAGCAAACAGAAGACTAAACTTTCAAAGAAAGATACTGATTGCACTGTGGGAGAAAGTTTCTAAGAGCTGTATCCAAGCTTGTTTTTTTTTTTAAATTAATTTCCTACTTGCTAGACTTGAGTCTCAAAGTACTCGTGTCACATAAATGGGAATTGCAGCAGCTCATTCCAGCTGCAGAGGTTTAGGACCTGCTGAATTAAATAGTAATAGACCAAGCTGAAGATGACATGCCCCAAGAATTAGGATATAGCCAATATATTTAAACATATTTTTTTTTCTGTTTAGCTAACTATTAGCCAGTTGCTCAGTCACAGTAAACTTAAGTCATAGGCCTGATCCTAAGTTTTTATGCATATTGTATGTTTTAAGCTCAGTCTCTTGAAGTCTTCCTCAGCCATGTCCAACCGCGACCCAGCTCTTGCCATTACAGTCTTTTCAGCAAACAGCAGGTCTCTCCAAATCCCTGCTCCTCCTTGCAATGTTTCCCTCTATGCTTTGCAGATAATAGGCAAAGCACAACATGAAGCAGGAGCAGCTGAGTTTTTGGCTCATTGAATTTAGACACAATGCATGTCTCCTTTCAGCCTATTAAATGCACATTCCACAGTCAGCTTGAATCTGCTACAAAAGCTGCTCATTTTTTTCTTGCTGCAGTTCAGGTAGCCCATGTACATCTTTTCAAGCTAAAGAAACAGCACGTTGGCCAGGCCTTCAAGAATTACAGCCTACTCTCTCCAAAATAAATCTGCTTGCACAGGACAAAATGTTTCTGCTCAGAGGCTGTGAAAGCTTTATGCCTCTAGATATCCCAAACTCTCTCTACCTCTCCGTCCATAACAGTATCAGTGATAAGACCCATGGATAAAACAATATTGCTATAATTATAGCAAAGTTAACTTTTTTATTTACTTGATTAAAAGCCAGCTGCAGCAACCAAATATCAAATAATAAATTTAGTGTATAATTCCACTATATAATCCCGGAGTTGGAAGTTTGCATTACACGACGAAATTAAGTATTTTAAAGTATTCATGTGGTAGTAAATCCCACTATTGCATTTATTGAAGATGGAATTAACCATCCACAGTTTCATGCATGGGGTGGCACTCCCAGGCTGTTGTCTTCCGCTCCACGCCCTCTCCCCAGTCCAAACTTGCTCACTGATGTCTCTGAGCTACAAACTTTGCCATTCAACTCCAAAAGCAATTGTCTTCCTGACAACTCTCTGAACTTTCCCCCACCACATGAAGCATACCACAACTTAGTCCCACCAGTCCCACACTTTGTTCCACCATCTCAAGAGTTCAGTCCCTCTGTATCTCAGCTTGCAATCGCCAGCACTCTCTGCACTGCCCACTCTTCCTCCTGCACTCTCTTTACACTGCCTTTGAAAACAATCAGGTTTTGACAACTGATCAAATTACTGAAGGACAAAATAGTAGCAGTCAACTGAATTAGAATGGACCCCTAAAAGCACTGGCTCGAGGCACAACAACAGCTGAGGCACACACCACTGGGAACTGCAGCTCAGACCAAAGATGTGCTCTTTCCGATGGCACAATGGCAAAGAGAGCAAAACATTCAAGGAAAAGAAGAAAAGGATGGGAAAATATTCTGACAAAACCTTCACCTTCTTTTATGACTTGGCAAAGTAATAATGACCAGACAGAACTGTGGAAGCTGAGTTTCCTTCTACAGCCTGAGAAAAGCCATACTTCACAACACATCCAAAAAACCATCACCTGGAACAGCACATTTGTCACCCAGGGATGAAGGCACGGCAGATCTCTCACAGTACAGCATACCCTCTGCCTAGATCCTCTCTGTCCCTGATGGCGTATCCTTCCAAAGCCAACCAGGAGTGCTCCTACCTTTGTGGCCTTTGTGAAGACTCTTACATAGGCACCGCTGAGATCCCTTCAGCCTCCAGAACCAAGGTGCCCATTAACAGGCAGGTCTCTGTCGTGCTTGTTTTTAGCATCCTACACTGCCAGGCAGACTCAGAGCAGTGTAAAACACAACTCATCTTCCTGCAATTCAGACGCACACCCTAGCCCTTCAGAACTCAAACAATGAACACCACAACTTCCCAAACACAGCCAGCTTCCCTTGTAAACACAACCCTTTGCCTTGTGCTTAGTTTCTTCAGTCTTCCCTCACCCTGGTCCCTTTTCAAAGATGAGTTTCTGCCCTCATTTTTCTTTTTATCAAAGGGGAGATTTTCAAAGGCAGTAATAAAGTCAAACTCTACAGCCCACTGGCTCTCAAGAGGTGCTTACCTTAAATTTGTGTCTGTAAAGAGTACCTCTGGCTCTTCCATTTTTCATCTGTAGAGATCCTGAGGTGGTGGTTTTTTTTTTCTTTTGGGCATGAACTAACTGCTTGTCTCCACTTACTAATTCTATTGCTTAACTACACTGACACTGATCTGAAACATCCAAAAAAGACTGAGTGTTTCTGCTTTCTGAGGCCCATTAGCACAGCTTGAAGGTGGGGAGAACATGCACAGGCTCAGGTAGTCCTGATTCACTGCTTGTAATGCAGAAGGATGTGTACAAAAAGAATATGTGAAAGTGAATAAAGTTAAATATTAGATTATAGGATTCTTATTTTAATCTTTTTATGTTTTCCTATGAGAGGGAAGGAAATTTAAGTTTTAAGAGACAAAAAAATGTCAGCTCAGGAACTGGAGTTCCCATTCTGCCAGCTGGGAATGGTTTCTCTAGCCATCTTCCCGAAACTTAAAAATAAATCTGTACCTGACCTCTTCTCTTGCATTTAAATAAGATTGCTGTCATGACCTCACTCTTTAAAATTGTCCCACAGATCACAAGGAAATTTTTCAGTGCAGCCATCACTCAGAGTGACCTTCAAGGATTCTGCGAGAACAGCCAAAATTCTAAAATCTGTTAAGATTGCTTAAAATAATTGTAAACTATGCTACATATTTAAGGCAACAATTTTAACCCACCACACAAAGTGCTTTGACATGGTTAACTCTGGTTAGTATAGCAATGCTATGTTAATTCAGGTATTTTATAGAGTAAATTATTTATATAGAGAAACTCGTTCACTGCTTTCACACTGGAAAGAATGTTGCCTTTACTGATTTAAATGCCACCTTGGGTGTAGGCAAGGGGAACTGCAGCATTCCTTAAATAAATACTTTGTTTTTTCACATTCCCATAGGGCAAAAAGAATTTATAACTATTGGGATAGTTTAACTAGCTCTTAATTTTTTTTCTTTTTCCAGGAAGACTAGGATGATGTCACTTGCCTTTACATATTCTGTCAAAGAGAATCAAGGACAAATTAACTTTGAAGAAGTGCATCCTTTCCACAGTTGACTCCCAGGGGTAGTGGTCCCCAACCCTGCATCCTGTGGGTATTTACACTGTGGCCTATCTGTGAGTTGATGGTTATTATCATCCTGTGTGGCACCATTCCTGACATTGCTGCCCCTGAGCTACATGCCATAAAATTGCTCTGATGTAATTTCCTAAATGACTAGAAACTCACAATCTCTATTTGCTCTTATGAGGTACCTTTTGTCAGGCCAAATACTGTTAGCAAGTATGAGAGGAAAATGTCTATGTTCTTATGTGCTACATAGAGCAAAACTAAAGTGCAGAAGGACTGTTAAGTAAGATATTTGGTAAGAGTTCAAAGGCTATCACTTATACAAGAAACTTGATCTTACTTGAAAAATAAAGGTGTGATTCCACACAGGATATTGGGCTAGATATAGGCCATTTCCTATCCCATAACATACTATTATTTCACATCCTTATCTTCAGTTTTTAACTTGAAAGTAATGATTAACAAAGCAGATATAAACCCTTAGAAGCTTTTTTTCTGGGAGAAGCTGAATAATTTATCAGATTGTAAACATTACAAGGCAATTTGATGCCTAGGTATATAATTTAGAGCATGAGAAAATACTTCGTGCTTATTAATTCTTTGTTCTATGATGATTTGAATATCAGTGTTAAGATGAAGATTTAATGTTTGTGGAAATTATACTTGTGCTACTCACAGGAAGGCTGAGGTTGGAAGTGTTCCCTGCAAATCATCTGGTTCAAGTGCCCTGCTCAACCTAGGCCACCTACAGCCAGTTGGCCATGTACATCTCCAGATGGCTTTTGAACATCTACAAACAGAGAGACTCTAAATCTCTTTGTGGAAACTCTGCCAGTGCTTTTTCACTCTCGCAGTGAGAAAGCCTTTCCCGATGTTCAGAGGGAAACTCATGTTTTTCAGTTTGTGTCCATTGCCTCTCGTCCTGTCACTGGACAACACTAAAGAGAAGCTGGCTCCATCCTCTTTGCACTTTCCTTGCAGGTATTTGCACAAATTGATAAGGTCCCCCCCGAGCTTTCTCTTCTTCAGGCTGTACATTCGCATCTCTCTTAGCCTTTTTCGTATGAGAGGTTCTCCAATCCCCTATTCAACTTAGTGGACTTTTGCTGCACTCTTCCCAGGACATGCACGGCTCTCTTGTACTGGGGAGCCCAGAACCGGACACAGTACTCCAGTGTGCCTTCAACAGTGCTGAGTAGAGAGAAAGGCTTGGCTCCCTCAACCTGCTGGCAACACTCCTCCTAATGCAGCCCATGACACCATTAGCCTTCTTTGCCACAGGCACGTTGCTGGCTCATGTTCAATTTGGTGTCCACCAGGAAGGATCCTCAGGTCCTCTTCTTCAAAGCTGCTTTCCCCTGAGGTGGCCCCCTAGCATGTACTGGTACTTAGGGTTGTTCTCCTCCAGATGCAAGACTTTGCACTTTACCTTGTTGAACTTCATGAGGTTCCTGTAGCCCCTTTCTCCAGCCTGTCAAAGTCCCTCTGGATGGCAGCACAACTCTCTGCTGTATCAGTCACTCTTTCCAGTCTGGTGTCATCTACAAATTTGCTGAGGGTGCACGCACTCTGCCCCAACATCCAGACCATTGATGAAGATACTGAAGAGGACTGGACCCACTACTGATCCTGGGGGCACACATACTGGTCTCTAACTAGAGTTTTTTCTGGGCTGACCAGTCATCCAGCTTTCAATCCACCTCACCGCCAGCTCATTCAGCCCACACTTCACTAGCTTATCTAATATAGCTGACTAATTTAGTTTCATGAATTGCATGGAATAAACCTTTATTTTTACAAGTAGAAAAAAAAGCTACATTACTTTGGCATTAACATGCTCACTGCTAAAGTACTGTCAATGTACAATTGCCAAGGTGACTGAAAGGAATTCCTCACAGTCACAGATTTCTATTCTGGTTTAGGCCATAATTTTGTCTCTTTTATTTAAGATGTTAACACATCATCTCTGTTTAGAAGTGGCTATGCTTTAAAGTTTGCCTTCAATATTTCTTGAATTATTGTTAGCAATAGCCAAAACTTCAGCACCAAAAATGCTAATATTTTAATTTATCTGAAAGTGATGGGAAAACAAAGAGTATGGCAAATGTATGAGAAGAGATTGTTCAACTTGATCAATGCTTTGGGTATAATGAAATGTATAAATATATATCCAATGCTTTGTAAGGGAACAATTAGTAACTTTTTTCTATCCTTCCTGAAAGTAATTAGTCTGTAAGACACTTTTATTGCTTTTATTGGACATTTCATAGTGCATGCAATAAGTGTGTTGCTTCTCCTGTGTCAAAGAGTTACTTCATGATCCCCCAGCTTTTTTGGTAGTGAAACAGCTGATCTGCTCCTTTTGAACACATTCAGCTCAGGTGTGGCAAAGGAAACCATGTTTAAGACACTTATGATAACCATCTCTGTGAAGCAGAGCCTGTGCTGAATTTCAGCACTCCCTGATCCCATCATGCAGAAGACACATTCATTTATTTAAATGGGCTGTGTTTTACAGCTGCTGATAAGGAGGTTATGGGCTGTAATTCAAACTCTGGCTAAAGGAGTCCCAAACTGCTGATTTATGAAATTTGGAAAGAATAGCATACTTGTATGTTTTCATCAACCATCACCATTAATAGAGACAAGAACAGTGGACTAGAAGAGCACTTGGTCTAAAGAAACATAGGTCTTTTGCTTGTTTTCTTATTCACAAACAGACTCCTAATTCTCCATAATCGATAACCAGTTTTTTAAGTGGAAGCCAGACTATTGCCAGAGACCACATGCAAATCATATCTCACAGCAACACATATAGACTGCTTCCCAAAGAGCCAGATGCCATAAAACCATCAGGAAAGGATGCCCTCTCACACTACTCACCAACCAAGAGGAGATGGTTTTTGACTATACCAGAAATTTGTTCTCAAGCTCCAAGATTTAACTACATGACATAACACCAAATAAGGTGGTTGTTACGGTTTACTGAATAAGAGCTCTAGTTGCTTAAGCCTCTGGTGAAAAAGCTTTCTTATAGCTCGGATGCACTTTGTCTTTCAACACTTACCTTCAACAAAAGATATGAAAAGTAACCAAAGTTGGTCACAGGCAAACAGACTTAGTTTTGAGGCTTTGCATGTGCAGCATATCCTTTTTGGAGAACAGTGGTGGAATATTGTAAATTTGAATTCCATACACTCTTCAGCTAGTCTGCTACAACTTCACAATTATGTGAAAGCATCACAAAACTCAATTCCTGCCTGGCCCCCCCTCTCTGCAAGAATACCAAAAGTCTGCTTAGCTGTGCAAGCATAAAGATGTTATATGGTACACTGACTTCTCCTCACTGAAAAGTATATTAGTCACAATAAAAGTGATGTTACCCTGAAGGCTGAAAGAATCAGGGGGTCCAGTCTTCTAAAACCATAAAAGAGACTTATGTGTTTACTGGTTTTGAGGGTAATCACTCAATTTATGACAAACGTACAGAGAACGAAAAACTATTAATGAGGGCGAAAAGCAGCCCCTCTTCTGAAATTGCAGAAAACCTCTAAAAGAGTGATGTCAAAGTTTAAAGATTATTTTCTTCTTGTCAGTCTCTAAATGAAGCCTTTTGAACTAAGTAGTAAAGTTAATTTTGCTATCTATTACTATTGTTCCGATGACTGTGTGATGCTGTTTTTCAAAAAAGAACTCTAAGCATTACGGCCTTCACCGGCCTTCTCTCTTAAATGAGTCTCACGCAGGTACTCTCTGAGACAAGGCCTGCCCCACAGATATGAGTGAAGCAGGACAAAGACAGGTAAACAATTTCTCTTGCCAGCCTTGCTATCATACTGGGATTCTGCACAGTGAAAGGAAAGCAAGTCTACCGATATGTGGTTTATCACTCACTCTAAACAGGAGAGACACCAGACCCAAGTTGGCTTGGATCTGTCTTCAGTGCAGCAGAATCTGAAGAAGGCAGCAAAGGGCTTGAGTCAAACTGGTACTTCTGTCTTTACTTCCTTAGGCAAAATAAAAGCTGTCCAAATCAGCTCTGTGGAAAGCCATTCCAGACTGCAGAACTCCTTGATACTCTTTGAGAAAGCAACGTTTTGTTCAGAAAACAGGCCCGTGTATGGGGTATTCTCATTGATGAGCCTTATGCACCTAACAGAGCTGCCTCAGCTGGGAGGGCCAGACTTTGCCTCTATACTTGATGATGACAGACCAGCTCAATGAATACTGTCACAGAGCAAGATTCAGAGCAGCAATATAGCTTATGTGCTATCACAATTGCAAAAAAAGCTGTCATCTTTCTCCTCTGACTGAGTTGTAAACTTATTTTTCTTTCAATGATCTAGAGGAATTCCAGTGAGGCAATAAGCAAACTGTCTGCTCCAAAAAGTTTGTCCAATTTCTGCTGAAATAAGCAGCCATATTTATGTGGTTTTGGCAGACAAATAAAACCACTGTCCCTGGGTTTAAAAGGTGCACAACAGGACTTTTGAATGCAAATTGATAAAGCATCTCATGCAAAAAGTGATATAAAGAGAAATCTTGTTGAATATAATTTGAACTGTTATCACTATCAGATATCACTAACAGAATCAGAAAAGTTGGTCTACTTAGCTTCAGCACCCGGTTTGAACAAGAATCTTGCACCATGATTCTTTGGCCTTTCTGCATGAGGTTTCATGAGAGAGCTTTGAACAGTAGCACTATTACTGTATCTTCAGAAGTCAAACAGAAAGTAAATGTTTACAATTTTTATTTTCAGAGTTTGGAGTAATCAAAATGAGACTGGTTAAGCAGCTAGCATCTGAATTGCAAATTTTTAAGAGTTTCAACACAGTTCTTTGTTAGAAAGGAAATCAGGTAACAGCTTGCATTGGCTGATGCACCAACTAATAAAAAACAAAGCTTTCGGCTTCTTTCTTTTTTCTCCACACACTCTGTTGTATCATCCACATTTTTTTTTCCTCCTCTTATGCTGAAAGGGAGCTGTAAGCGTGTGCAATCAGGCAGACATAGAGCAAAAAAAACTTAAAGGAGTTTAAGAGCCAAGAGATCTGCAGTTAACGCCCTTGGTGAGTAAAGATTTGGTGCTTCTCCACATGACTCCCATGCTGGCCACAGCTGACAGGAGGGCTCCAGGAATGTGAATATCTACAGAATCCATAAAAACAAGGCTTAACATCAGTCATCAGCTCCCCCACCTATTCCTCTGGGGGGAACAATTACTTTTAACTGAAGACATTTATTGGGCATAGGATAAAACCTACAAAATCCAGCCTATGCTATTTGGATTTTGTCTCTTTACAGGAGCTACATATTCTACTCAGTTGTTTCCACTGTTTAGACCCATTAGAAACAGCCATTATTCCCAAACATTGATGCTTACATTAATGCAATTCAGCAATTCATAGCCTAAAATAGACAGCAACAATTTAAAAGAAATCACCACAAAGATATAAGATCAAAACTCGCAACTTCTATTCCACATTAGAAAATCTCAGGCTTACTACCCAGTTTTGTCAATATTTTTCCACACATATGGCATCCTTGGCATTCAGCTGCCATGACCTGTAACTGTGAAAGGCACCATTAATTGCTTGTTAGTAATTTATGATTAATATCTTTGGTTAGTTTTTACCACACTTTTTGCTTAGAAGTCACCCATGGCCAGGGGCAGCTGCTCTGCCTGGCAGGACCCAGGATGCAGCACCAAGCAGGAGAACTGTACCCTTCATTGCTCCCCTCAGCTGGTGCCTTTCCCATATCCCCTCCTTTAGGATAAATGAGCCTGTCCAGACTCTCTAAGCTAGGGAGGCGGTGGAGTGCCAAATTTCCTGAATGTCTGAGGAGAGGTGGAAAAATGAAGTCCTGGCAGAGGCAGTGAAAAGACAAAGCTTGAGCGTGAGCCAAGAAGGAGGCACAGAGCTCAGCGATGCTCGGGAGGAGGAGGGCAAACAGACGGGGTGGTGATTTTGGTTTGGACAAGAGAGACAGCCTTGTGAAAGGGGATATAAGGAGCAAAGGGGAAAGGAGCTCAGATGCAGGTCCATAGGAAGCAATTGGGAAGGAAACTGGTTCAAGAAATTGGCAAGGAAGAAAGCGAGCCAGAGGGAGGCAATAGAAAAAAATACTTGTGACATTTGGAAAACATTACTCTCCATATACCCCATGGTTTCAGAAACTCCCCATTACTTTGCTGCCACCAAACACCTACCACAAAATGCATGACCAGCCTTCTGCTAGCAAGTCTACAGAGAGGAAAAGACCTGCATTTCCTTCAGCAGAAATGTCTGTAATGGAATTACATTTTTCGATTCTTCTGCTAAATTATGGTGCTAGAGGCTATGATTTCTGTCCTCACCTCAACCTGCTGTTTAAAAACTCTTTAAATCACAAAAAAGGGACAACATTAATGCAAGAAAATCCCCAATATCCCTGCAAAACACTTTTTAATCGAGTCAAATGCTCAAAATTCAAGTAAACCAGGTTTCTTGCGTGACCATAATTCTGCATTCTGATATAGGGTTAATATTCAGACTGGATGATCATATGTCACATTTACACAAGATATTTTTCTTATTGAGTGGGAGTTTGAGGGTGGGAACAGAATCAGAAACCACCCGAGTGTTTTCAGAGCTGGTATCAGAAAGTCATACCAACTTGCATAAAACCAAATTTTCATCAGAATTTGTTTTCACTATGGAAACAATAACAGAAGATGTTATTTCAATTCGATGGCTGCATAGACACACCATATTGAACATTTTGAATGTTTATACAAATAGCATCACATTCACTCCTTCCCTTTTTCTTCTTGTGGATTTACAGTAATGTAGAATTAATAAAACAAGTGGAGGAAGTCTTGGCAACAGAAGACTTCTATTTTCAGAGCTGACTTTCAAAATGGTAAGGAGAAAATCACCATCCTAACTTTTCCCATTAAATTGTATTTTGACAGGTACAAATATGCAACCACACTGAAACATTTATTCTCCCAAAATTAGCATTATTACTTTATTTTGTGATTCATTACAATCTGAAAATCCAATAGTCAAAAAAATAAACTAGGCATAATGTTAAAGCATTTTACAAGCAAAATACTTTACTGTTTCCGTTTCAATTTGCATAGGGTGGGATAAGTGTATTGGTTAAAAAATATAACATACAGAAGAACAATACCATAGATCATCAAACTGCTCGGCAGAGTGTTATGTTCCTGTGAGCGAACAGTTCTTAAACAGCTATTTCTGTCAATGGAAAACCATACACTTCAACATTAACAAGGCTGCCTTCCCATGACCATGATGCATCATGATGGCTGCAAGCCACTGGTTTCTTTTCTTACATTGTAGGTCATTCTACTTTAAAGAAATTAAAGAGTTAAACAAGCCAGAATGCATCTATCTATGCTCATTTCTTTTCTACCTGAACAAAGGCCAGTATGGAAAGAGGAATTTTTGAAGTCAGCTTCTGAAACTGGTTGTAGTAACCTCATACTATGAGACCACTATGAGTAGTCTTTCATATTTTTAGTCTCATGGAGCTAGCAAGCTTAGAGCTTTATCCACACATCGCTGTCTACTATTACTGTGCATCCAGGTAAAAAACTGTACTTTTCACTGTGTAGGAACAAACTGCAAAGAGATCATGCTGCTTTCCCACTGTAACCATATCTCTGTTCTTCCAACTCTATAAATCTGGCTTTAAAGTCTCACAAAACTAAAAAATAGTTGATCTAGGTCATAATAAAAAAAAAGAATATTAAATACCTTTGGTAAAAATAGATATATTTAACAAGTTTAGAAAAGCAAATAGTTATATTGTCAAAAGGAGAGTATAAAAATGTACACGATAAAAAACAACAAACACACGAACAAAAAATCATCAGCCATAGTAGTAAGAATAAAGGCGCTGTTCTTTTCAATGTTTGCTTCCTTAGCTCACGTCATTGTCCAGTCTTCCTTCTAAAAGGCAGGAGCTTTACTAGAGCATATGGAAAAATCCAGTCCTTCCTACCAGCATTAGACAAATTAAGTTTAATTCGGAACAAGACAGTCTGTTTTAACCCAAGTTTATACAACAGAGTACGCTTTGATTTAGAGTACGTAGGAGTAGCTGAACACAGAAAGAAAGATTTCAGGTGTTTTCAACCAGAGGCCAGATGTACTGGAGCTGTAGAAATGAGACAGCCAGCAGGATCAATTCTCCATGATGTCAGCCTTCTAACTCTATTTTTACTCCTAAATTATAAATCCATGTATTGCCAAGAAAATTGTGGGGGACAACAACAATACATATATTTTAAATCCCTCATTGATGCCTTTCTCCCATCCTTTCACTGGGCCTCCAAACAGAGCTGTCACACGACATATAATCCCAGTTTGGCTTCTCCTCTTTTTAGAGCTCACTGTAAATCCTCAAGATGGAAGATCCTCAAAGCAAACAACTGAGATTACAGAAGGAGATAATGCACAAGCCCCATAATAGAATCAGCCATTGATTGAATGTGCTTTGAAAGAACACAGCACAATTAAATCATGTTTATCCTTCAGTATTCCCTTTGCACACACAGTCACACTCCTCGTGGTGTTCCAAGGGTACATCTGTCAATGATTTATGCAATCCCCGGACACCAATCCTTGGCTTCAGCTGAAGAACCTGAAGGAGAAGAAGCCAAGCATCAAGAAAACAGCAAGTGCTTCATCACACACCTCGACTATGAACTAGATTGCACTGGAAACACAGTGGTTGACAGGAAGCATATTAAAACTGAATTTCTTCATTAATTCCACCCACTAATTACTATTTTTGCTTTTACCTCAAGCCATTTACAAAATTGATTAAATCATGTTGAACATGATTAAATCATGTTGCTTTACCAAAGAAGAGTCTTGCAGTTTCAGATTTCTACCTAATTTTATTTAAGAGCAAACAGTAGAGTTAACCCAATTAGGTAATTCTATAATAAATAATTTTAGCTGTATATTTATAGCAGGGGAAATGGACAAATATCCATTTCTTCATGAAGTTGACATCTACCACTAGAGAAAGCAGAACAAAAGGTATGATTGTGATGTGTTTGAACTGCACCAGCAAATACCTCAGAAATGAATTAATAGTTGCACAGAGAAGTATTTTAACCAGGAAGATTTTACTTTTTTTAATGCCATATCTAATTAAAATGCTAAAAAAATATTTACTACAAGTCCAGCACATAAAATATTAAAATATTAATATTGGTGCATTCATTTAGTAAAAATAAACTCCTTAATTGGCTTTCAGTCTTTCCAAATATGCAAATATAAAAAAAGTGCAGACCTCATGGTATTTTTTGGTGACTTTTGTCGGCACACATTGGCACTCATTGCAGCTCTGTTGACAACAGGCGCAGTTTCCACCACAACGTTTCACCAGGAGACACAGTGGCCAGAAGATGGTGTCAGTTCTCTTCAGCTCCTCCCTCAGGGACACTGAGAAGTTGCGAGGAGTGCAACTGTACAGCCGCACCTCCTCCTTCAGGAGGTTCAGATCAACCACTGCAAAGAGACAGAGAAACTAATGCTTTTCCGACTTGCAATCCAAGTTCATTTGTGGTAGATCAGCAGTGCAGAACCCATGAGGAAGGTTCATTTTTGTGCAGGTGGTACAGGTTCAACACAAAAGTATAATACTGCAGTTATATGAATACCATGAAACTTAAACGAAATGATCATTGCATCATAATAGTCACCAATTATTTTATAATTCTGGCAAAGTTGGTTCAAATTAAACAAAGCAAGCTTTGGCTACTATGTTCTAGTACATGTTTTATCAAATCAACCCTAATGGAATTCACTTTTTTCACACTAATAATCTGAGCTCTACTGTTGCTATTCTATAGTAATTTTGGATTGGAGAAACACACCCACAGAGCAATTAAAAATCCTGCAAAATTCCAACGACATTTTTAATTCATTTTCATAAAGCATTCAAACTTCTTCATCATTAAAATTTCAATTATTGCTTCTTTGCTAGGGTGATGTAAGTATAAGAAAGAATCAAACCATTCCTATTTAAGCAAAATTCACTTTTATGGACTAAGAACTTCAAGAAGTTGTCATCAGTGAATTCTGCACAGAAAAAATAAGTGCACAAGATTGTGTATCTATATAACTACTAGTAGGCTCCATTTTCTCCTCTCTCTTCATAGTAGCATATATATGCATTTCTGTTGTTTCTCTAGGTTTATTTTCTCTTGATGTGTCTTAAATAAAAGTTTCTCCTTGTAAGCACCTAACTTGAAGTGCAAGTTAAAGATATTAATATTTGGCACCAGTTCTCATATAAACTGGTTCCACTGTATCACACTAAAGCTTCACTATGCCAATGGTTGAACAGCAACTTCATGGAATGATCTGAAAGAGGACAAGCTTCTTTAGGTTCATCTTAGCTGCATAGTCAAGAAATAACAGGTCTTGAAAGAAGCAGTTAAAATTGAAAAAAAAACTGAAAAAGACTGAAAAAATGGTGAAAAGCAGTGTAAATTGAATTTATTTCAGAAAAGTCACACTATAATGATCATGATCCGTGATCCTTTGTCTGAACTGTTTGTCTCCAAACCCACCATTAAGGAACAGAAGTGATGTCTAATTCACAGGGATACTCTCTCTGGTAAGAAAAGAAAAATAGAAAAAGAAAACCTTATGCTAACATGGCTATAGAGATGACTGAAATAGAGGCTCTGAACAAAGTGGCAAAGACCTTTAACCAACTGGTTTTGACCTAAATCAAGAAGAAATTAGGGGAAAAAATACCCCAGCACATAGTTATTGCTTAAAAAAATAGTTTCTAGTTATTGGAATCTGTTCATGAATAAAGACATACAATAAAGATAAGATTCTGCCCAGAGTCACCCTCTAGAGAAATAACCTTTTTTAACTTTCTACTATGTAAAGAGTCTCAAGAGGTAGTCAAGGAGAACTTCAGCCTATCCAGGCAAGATAATAACTTTAATTCTATTTAAACACATAAGAAATAAAAAAAAATAGAAGCTGCATTTCTCTAGCAGAAATGCTCACTTGTGCTATCCCAGGAGCAGATCTTTGGGAAAGAATTTCAATGTTTCTTCAAACATTTATTTTGCAGACCGTATCCATATACTGGCATCCATAAGTAAGGATTTATTGTAGTGAAAGGTCAGTTAAACACACTGAAGCCTTTCCTCTGCTTGCACTCACAGTGAATGCCAAGCTGGGGCACTTCATTCCATCACTATCAGGTTAACGTAGGCTCCTAAATAAACAAACTGATTTTTAAGAGGGAGGAGTGTGTAATAACTCCAATAAAGTTACTGATAGGACACCAGCCTGCCTCCCACACTGCAAGAGCATTCCTTGGAGAAAGCTGAGAAGGGAGCAGAGGAAAAGAGAGACAAAACTTCCAGGGGAGAGATTCACTGTGAGAAATCAGAAATTATTTAAGCTCTTCTGATCAGCTTAGAGCTCTAAGCTGAGTCACTTAGAGTGTGGACATGTCTACCTCCATTAATCAAGGACTGTGGACAGGAATGGAGTGCTTCTTTCTTCTGTTACGTTTTCAAACATACAATAAGTCTGAATGAGGATAAAATGCCTGAAGCACAGTGTGAGAAGTGCTACTTCTGCTAATACTTTCTGCTGGTAGATTGTTCCTGCAGAGACTGGTATGCTTGGTGCAGTGAATTTGAAGAAGCTAAGCTTATGAGCTGCTCAGCCCTTCACCATGAGATATTGAAAGTGGAAGCTGGGCACTGACACCTCTTCCAGCAAGCCCACGGACCAGTGGAAGAGAGATGCCTGTGTGGTGATGTCCTTCTCCATTGCCTCCTGCCTTCTGGCAGCAGCAGAGGAATGCATCCATTTTTATAACTACAACTAAGAGTAGTTATAACACAGAGAAAAGGGCAATGCACTAAAGCAAGCACTGTGTTACGCATTTTGTCTCAAAAAAAGGAATTAATTTGAACTGACCCCTCAGACCTGCAGACATTAATTTTAAAAGAGTTCTGTGGAAGAATACACAGTCAGCTCTTAGCAGATATCTTTCAGTATGATGTCCTGTTACAACAGGTTTCAGGAGAGATGAACAAATGTCATGTTTGATTTCCATGCTTTAAAATGCACTAAGGCATATTGCTGTGATACCTCACAATGAACCTTTGCTCTACCTTATGTAATTCAATTTCATTAAAAGGTCTGTGGCAAATTTATCTAGTGCTTATATAATCACTTCTTTGAAGTGTGTGAATGAAGCTGTTATTTTTTCAAAGAGTAGCTGTCTGTTCAAAATTTATTTTAACACACTGTGGGCATGAAGCTAGATGAGAGAATGTATATATTCCCTTAAAAGTGTTTACTTAACCACAATAAAAGGTTATGTGGATTTCCCAAGTGCACTGAGTTACAGTACCTGTTATAATGTGAACATTTAAACACTCCTTCAACTTGGCTTCCACTCATGTATCATGTTTGACACAACAGTCAGGGTTCTTTTGTCTAGCACTAGCTCAGGAGGAGTGAAAGGCTCTGCAGTAGCACATAAATGCGAAACACTAAAATAAAAATAAGAGAAGGAGAAAAAGGGAGAAAAAATGGTAGGCCTACAGTAAAGTGTATTTCAAGAGTGTGCCTGCATTGGCACGTACAACTGAACTAATCCATGTTCACATCAGCCTGAAATTAATTGTGTTATGCAATTGGCAATGCAATTGTCTGGCGGCATCTGGGATGTGTATCGAGTACCATGGAGAAGCTTCTTTCCCAAAACATTTTTCCAGCTGGATACTGCTTTCAAAGTCAATGAAACAAATTAAATTCCGGTTGGGGCACTTGTGTGTGAGCACAGATAGCAGCAGGATGGTTTTCATTCCTAAGCACTTTGGAGAAGTTCCTGGGAATGTAAGCTTCTTACTGGCTTCTACAATAGAAGCCGTTACAAAATCTCAAACAAGAAGTGGGAGTGGGGCAAAAAAAAAAAAAGTCACATAACTGTATGAAAAACACAAGTGCTAAGGACTACGCTTTGATTATCACTATTTTTTTCTTCTTAAGGAGATTTCAGAGTATGATCTAATGATTATACATAGATTTCAGTGGGAAGTGATGGGATCATTTTTTTTTGCGCAGCAAAATATATTTTATTTTTAAGCATGTTTAATATCATAAAAGAATTTAGGACTATATTTAGACATCAAAGCCTCTGAACTTGGTGTTTCTTCTTTCCCGACTAGAAGTTTTTGGAAGCATTTTATCCAGAGAAAACATCAGAGACAGAAGTTCTCTGGAATTTAGGTTGTCTAAATATAGTCTTTTTCACACAAATTATTAAGTAGGAGAAGAGGACATTTCTCTACATAAAGACACAATTTTAATTACATGTTTATGAAGGAGGACAATAATTTAGCTTTTACACTGAAACACTGCAAAAATGAAACTGATCTAATCATGGAATCAAAGAGTTTGAAAAAAACCAAAAATTTTAGGGCATGCACGTCTCCCAAACATTCCTTAAAAAGGTTTTGAAATACAGCAAACATGCTACTTGAGAGAATAACATGGACAAAAAAAAAGGAAGAAAAAGAAAAAAAAGGTTTTGCTTTTTCTCTCTATTGAATAGTCCTTACAGTTAATACTATGTCATCTCAAGTGGACATATTTTCCACCTCAGGCTATTACATTACAGACTCAGTAATGCAGTCTGAGGGTGGTCTCTTTAAGATAAATGTGGCAATACCATGATATGTTTATTCAGTGGAAAAATCTATTTCAGCATCTAATTAGAAGTCTTAAAAAGATTTACTCTGATAGTTTCTTTCTAAGATATGTCTTGCAGGGAGTTGCTTTTGCCCATATAGATATTATCCAACACCTGCATTTTAGTTTACGTAAGGTTTCACAAATTACATTTTTTCTCCCACTTACTGTGTGCTTATGGCATACATTTGGCAAATACTGAATCTCTTTAATTAAGGAAGTGCTAAATGACTAACTGAGAGCTTTTAAAGATATTTCCTCCTCTCTGGCTCTTAATTCAGCTGCTCTGTGCACAGCTATAGCAACAGAGGTAGGGTAAAAAGGTTGATTTCTAGGCTCTGATCTAAAAACCTTAAATTTGAGCTTTGAAAGGTTTTACTTCCTCCCTTTTCTTGCTGAGCAGATGCTAATCCAGTTTATGTCTGTCAACAGAGAAGTCTGCTCAGTTATGCTCATGTTTTCCTTTTCATGCTGCGTGGTGGGCAAGGAAGGTGGTATTGCCTGCATGCTATCCATCCACATGGAATCCATAAATACGAAATAGTGGGTAGCCTCTGGATTGCATGCGGTAGGAAATTCACAAGCATCAAATGTAGGTGGAAGAAAATGACTTGCTGATCAGTAGATCTACAAGTTTTGTAAACACAATCTACTTTACTTCTGATCAAGTTGGCATCTATATGATCAAACCAGACATGGACACATGGGATTTCATAAGGTATCATCAAAGAGAAACATTTAGGGAATTGCTCTCAGTTCATTTGATATAGAGACTGGAACAAGTCTAAGGAAATAAACAATCGTTCACACGATACGGCAATGTAAGACATTACCTACCTCAGATAAAGTTTTTGCCCCCCGTAAAAAGAGAAACCCACAAAATTTAATTATGTTACCCCATTAAGATGCCCTGCTATTTTGTGGAAATAAAGATCTCCCAGGTTCTCTACAGTAAAATGTGTTTGCTGCGTTTTGGGGGATTTTTTATTCCCCTTTACTGCTTTATCATGCTAAATTCCTTTAAGTTTTTACTTTATCTATTGTCCTTTTTCAAAAAATACAACTGTGAGAATAGCTAACAACAAGGATATCTGCTGTCTTTCTAACATATTCCTTTCTTGGAACCAAAATTCAAGGTGAAGAATGTTCTTAATTACTATTTCTTTGTCAAGAAATCATACCCAGACAGAAGAGTAAATTACCTCTGGATTTCCTCCCATGAATGTATGCCTTCCCAAGAAGTTGCCATGTTGGCCTGTACAAATCTTCCAAATCCAGTTGCCACCGATCTGGTTCGAGATACCGGATAAGGTCTTCCACAGTACTAAATCCAGCCACGGCATTGTTTAATACATCCAAGGGTAAAGATGATGGGGGTAGCAATGATGGGCTGGGGGCTTCTGTGTGGTGCTGCAATCAAAGCCAAGAGAAGAGCACCAGTGAGAAGGTTAATGGATCTGCTTTGACAAAGTGCTGTACTTTACCAAGTTACATAGCTGGGAAAGTTTATAAGCAGATAGCTTGTTTCCAAAGTAGAGTTTACCTAATAAGACAAATGACAAGAGTCAAAAAGGACCTAATTAGTCTTTAGCAATAATTGTAAACAAACTTCCACTACACAGTTTTCCTACCTCTTACATTTCCAGCCTTGCAGCTAGCATGGCACTACACCTGTCCTTTGATGGGCAGGTGATGGACAGGACATTACAAATAGAACAAAGAGTAATTTAAAATTGTGGCCCCATTACAGGCATTTCCTGTATCCCTCTAGAAATGTGAAACATTTCACATTCTGTCTTTCCTCAGAAACTTAGCCACAATCTCTGTCTTCTTGTCCTTCAATACAAAATATTAACATACCCTAGTACAAAGGCAGCAAATATTCCTGCTCTCATCTACAGGTAAAAAAACCCCACCAGTTGTGTTTCATACAGGAATAAGAATTATGTTTCTGGTTAACCAATAATGAACAGAGTAATAACAACATCTGGCATAGCTAAAATTATTTCTCCCTTACAAAGAGAAAAAAAATGTTCTAAATGAAATCAAAAGTATTTAAATGTTGAAATTGAGTACTGAAAAAGTACTTTCCCACAGCACAAATCTCACTGACAAACTCAGTGGATGGGAGTACTTTGTCACAGACAATTCAAGCACAGTAAAGCTTCTGGTTTTGCTCACTCTACAATCTGTTTTAAAATTATGCATTGAATTTGTATTATCAAAACAATAAAAAAAGGCAGGAAAGGAAGCCTAAGTAGTAAGCTGCTTCTGCAGCATCATAAGTTTCTTTAGGTTTTTTCTATTTGCAGACATCACTACGGACATTATGCCCAAAGGACTACACGAGAGCAATTCATCTGATCACGTTAAGAAAGATGAAGAAAGAAAAATTTTAACATACTACTGATTTAGGGGATGAGAAGGACAAGAATATGTGTTTATATAGATATGTATATTTAAAAATCCTCATACCACTTAGTGTCAAAATGGCACTCTCAGGACTGTAATGTGAAGTGTATATATACTGTGAGTTTTTCCATCTATAATATCAGATTAATGGAAGTAATTTAGCTTTTCAAAATAATCAGGGAAATTTAAGACAAATGTAACAGTTATGCTGGAAAAAAAGGTTTAGTTAAATAATTCTTGCAACAACATCACACTGAACAGCAGTTTTCTAAAATATCTGTTAATGTTTCTAAAATATATATCTTAGAAATATATAAAATATAATAATATATTAATTAATAAATAATTAATAAATAAATAATTAATTAATATAATATATATTAAAATATATATCTAAAATAAATATTTCTAAAATACAGCCTGTGATAGCTGTATTCCATACCAACAATAATATTTTATTTTCTGTCCTCTCAATTCTATTAAATATGCATTTTTGGTTTCAGCTAAATGTGTGGTTGAAAGACCAGCAAATGGAGCTAACCACCATGGCCTTCCTATTTTTTGCTTCAAGGCTTTTTCTCTCTACAAGTTCAAGAAATGCAGTCACTAGAATGATTTGTGCTGCTTTTTAACTGGAAGCCTTGCAAAAATAATACAAAACATAGATTAAGTGTGCTGCTACTATCTACTTTACCATATTTTCATCTGGCTAATCACTTCCAATAGAGTTAGTGAAGTAGTTGTTTCCCATTCTAGATGAATGTGGTTTTCAAGATATTAAAATATTTCTTTTCGTCTTTGCTCCATTGCCCACATTAAAAATAGTAACACGTTGATCCATCTAAAACGTTATGATAATAAAGCAACAGATTCTGGTCTATAATTTAAATAGTTGCTTTTTGCAAAATATGCTACTCAGCAAGCTTCAAAACAGTGCTGTGACACTGCAATTCAGATGATCAAAAAAATAAACATCCCAAAATTTTTCTTCCTGTTTTTCTCCACGATGATGTATTTGTAGCAGTCACATTTCCAGGTTTGAAGGTGTAGGGTTTTACTAATGTGAAAAACAAAATCCATGGTAGAAATAATAATAGCTAATAACTGAAGAAAAAAAGAAGAATCTCCTATTTTGTTTCCAGCTGAAGAATTTACTTCAGTGTCTTCTACCAGGATTTTTCTTGCCAGAGAAACAGGTGGATTCCAGAAAAAAATGCATTGATCTAGATCCTATTTCCATATTTACAACTTACAACATGCACACTAAATAATACATATATAGCAAGTAATCCATCAATTTATGGTATTCTGGATTCAATAGGCATTTACCTGAGTTAAAATGTTATGAGGATATGGTGAATCATTGCACTTAATGGTAACACAATTAAAGTTGCCATCCCTTTCTAGTCATTCTCACAGCAGTCCAAAACAGAAAGAAGTCATCAAAACGGCAAAATATACAACTTTGAAGATGAATATTTTAGAATAAAGCCAGTAGAACCACAAGATTAAGAATGTTTTTCCCAATAATTCTTAAAATTAGTCAATTTATATGACAGTTAAAATGTACCAAAGATTAAAGATAATTGATATAATTAAGCTATAAATGCTGTAAGTTATGTTTGTGACATACTAACCTTTATGAAATCTCAATTCAATAAATTGTTTAATATAAATGATAATTCTAATTATACTTTACATTGTTTTTACTTGCTAATAAGTACTACTTATTTTATAACTTAAATCTTTTGGACAGAACATTCAGGGTAGCATAAATGGTACTCCTTCCTTTGACCAAAATTATATACTGGAATTCTATACAATTTATAATTTCACTCAGCTTTCTCAAAGTTTGTTTGTCATCCATAGGCACTGCTTACACTTTCAGTAGGGTTTTACTAGTACAGTAGAAAGCAGAAATGACTTGATGCAAGAAATTAAAACTCTACTTCATTAATGGTGCACATCTTTCAGAACAAGCAAACGTGGAACTTCAGCATAACTCTGAATATAACCTCATAGCTGCAACTTCAAAATGCTGAAATGCTTCTTAAATGGAGCTTTCATTCACTTTATAGTAAGGCCATCACGCCTATTGTAACTTAACCTACATGTCTGTAGACAGTCTTACTCAGACCCTTCCCTCCACCTGCGTGCCTGACACAAACTAGTGTTTTCAAGGCACTCTCTGTGCTGTGCTACAACATCAGTACTCAGCAGGAGTTAGAGAAGATGCGATTTCACTGCCAAATGCTGGTGTGAAA
This sequence comes from Ptilonorhynchus violaceus, assembly GCA_013397565.1. Taxonomy (NCBI): domain Eukaryota; kingdom Metazoa; phylum Chordata; class Aves; order Passeriformes; family Ptilonorhynchidae; genus Ptilonorhynchus; species Ptilonorhynchus violaceus. Next base: position 1,273,489 of record VZRJ01000411.1, read on the forward strand.
GCCTCACAGGAGGACCACTGAAAATCTCTAGCTGTTTTCCTGCTCAATGTTGATGAAGATAATGAAGACGATCTTATAATGAAGTACCCGTCTGCCAACTGCACATCTATTCTATAGATGGCATCATCTAATTTACTCCACAGAATTTTGTCATGTCTCCCCTAACAGGTCAGCTAGAAAATAATCAGCCTCTGATATAATAGATATTTATTTATCTGACAGGGTAGACATAACCCAAGACAGCAGACACATCTGCTGTCCAAGTGTACCAGCTACCCAAAATATGTTTCCTGATGGAGACCATTTTCTAGGAAGTAATGTTCTCCAAGCTCTGCTACAATAAATACTAATTGATAGTAAAGGCCTTTTTCTGTCATAGCAACACATTCCCAATTAATACCAATGTTTTAGGTTTGAGATCACTTTTCTTTTTTTTTTTTTCCCTGAGCATGAATAATTTCTGTCAAGGTAGATTTGACAAATACATCAAGTTGTCTCTCTGATTCCTCTAGTAAAAAAACATACCATGGTTTGCTTCTGCTTTTCTGCCCAGGAAACAATTTCAAACTACTTTAATAAGAATAAATATGCTTAAAACCAAGAGAGAGAAAAACAGTTGCATCTTTACTGTTAAGTAAAATGATTCAGGATGAAAACCAGAACAGAAAACAGGGCTTCTGCTGGCCTATAGAACAGCCAAGAATGACAATTAGTGTTGGATCAAACAGAAATTTCATCAGCTTTGTTTATGTTGTATTTCTGTACATGCACTTTGCTCTGTCAAAACAAATACCTTATAGAAATCTCCTAAGCTGTTTACAAACATAGAAGACAGGCCAATAGACAAAATTTAGGCAACAGTTTAAGATACGGGCTTGGAAAAAAGGATGGAAATAATATAGACTAATGTCACAAGACTATCCAGCCCTGAACATCACACATCATAACAGTACCCCAGAAAAAATGTAGAGACTAAAATGCATTTTGTGGTGCTCACAATGTTAGTTGTGCCCTATTAAAGGAATCAAAACTACTCCATCTAACCTCTTTCTCAAAGGGAAAAGGGTAGAACGCTATTGTAAGTAGGGTAAGAAGTCAACCATCACTGAAGCAGCAGACCTGAACAAAAACTTCAACACACAGGTTTAAAATTATCTAGTTGAAGTTCAAGCCTAAAGTATTATTTAGTATGTAGCCTAAATTGAAGAATTACGATTAATTTTGTATTTTGACAAATATTTCCTCTGTTTTCCTGAGTACAGTATTTAGGTGAAAGCTTCATAATGTAAAGCATCTGGAAGCAGCCTCTCCTTGCTATGCCAGCAGGACTATGTATGTGGCTGCATTATAAACATGAGGTAAACTTTCTGAAAAACCACAAGCTTATTCACAGCACAGACCTGCAACAGCTAAGGCATCACAACCAAAAGCACAGCAGCTGCTAACACAAACACAGTTTTAGATTCACTCTGGCACCAGGAATTTCACAGCACACAGGTTTGTAGCACAGCCTTATCAAATCTGTAAAATGAGCATAAAGACAATTCCATGATCTCAAAAGATCCGTGAGAGAATGAATACAACCAATTTTTACTAGATATTCATTATTGGTTTACCTGAAGAATACAGAAGTGTATTAGACAGATATCAGGTATAAATTTGGATATGAGACTGGATGTTACAACCTTACATGTTTGCCACTATCCATGTGTTCTTTCCTTGCACTGAACCCGCTCCAAGAATAAACAATTCAGATCATAACAGCATTCACCTACAATCCACACAAGATCAGCTCTTAACCACTACCATGACCTAAGAAAAGCCTTTGTTTTGTCCTGTTTCTTACAATAGGACTGTCAAGGTACTAACACTACCATCTTCCAGTTAAAGGAGAGGCAAGCAATAGTATTGTTACATTGCTGCCACCAGGAGTAAGGAATTTCATGTTTAATAACGCAAGCACTGAGTTAAGACTGGAAAAACAAAAACAAGTGAGTCAAATACTTGGCATGACAGGACACTTACAAGTACTGAATAATATGTCTAAAATAATTACCTCCCCACAAAAGAAATCTCCACACTTTTTTTTTATTTCTTGTCTTGAAGAAAACATTGTCAAGCAGCTTCTGCATGATGACCCATTCATCAGCTGGCACAGTTCAGAGAGACTATTAAACATCCATGTAGTTTAATCAGACTAGAAGGGGCTCTATAGAAAACCTCATAGGAACATACTCTCCTCTGAAACCCAACTAGAATCAGTAATTTGAAAGAAATAACGTATTTCTTTTAATGAAATATCCTTACAGCTTTTTTTCTTTTTAATTATTATACAAGAACACTCCAAGTCCTGCTTAGATTTAAAGATATACTCTTGAAACTTCTAGTACGTGTACATTCTTGTAACACGCACAATAAAGAGCCTGTTTTCTTCCTTTATAATCACAGGTAACCCTCCTATTAGCATCATTAGAAGCTATGAGAGAAAGCAGATATCCAACTCTTTCGAGTTTGCCCTGAGGACACACAAATTTCTCAGCATAACAATAGCTCTTTGTTTTCTCCCATAAGAACATGCAGTAATAGGTGTGAAGATCTGATCCACCTGAAAAAGCACAAATTTTTATTGTTTGCATGTATGCAGTACAAAAAAATAAAGCATTTGTGAAAGTCTCTCATTTATAAAGACATCTTCTGTGTGCAACATTAACCTGCACCACCGCTATGCAAAATGTTAGTACTGTTCAAGTTGCAAGGTAGAAGGAAGTGGAGATGATCTGTAGCTGGGCCTGGGCCTGTGTGCAAACACCCAAGTAGAGAAATCAAGCTCCAGTATCCTCTTCTTGTGCCTTCAGCAAAGGAATAAAAAAAAAAAGAAGGCGCACAGGCAGACAGTAAATTTAGGCTGCCAAAACCAGGAATAAGGCAAGGATGTTTATTGCACATGGCAGAGATGGAAGCCAGGAAGGTTGTCACCACTCCCATCCACTGCAGCACATTTCACTGCTGTAGCTGAAGTTACTGTCACAGCAGCAATGATGGTTGCATGAGAGACACGCACCCTGGGGCTGCTAAGTAGGTAGGTCTGGCGAAACAAGCTCCAGTGGCACTGAATTAAACACACTTCTCGTTCAGCTGGCCTCACTTCAGGGATGCAACTTCTGCCAGTCAAATGACACACAGGTAGGGGTACCAACCCTCCTCAATTTAATCAGCTACTGCAGATGGGAATCAGACTGCAGGATGACAGCACCCCTCTTTCCTGGCCCTCCATCTCTCTGCCTTTCAGAGGCTCCCTAAATTTTCTGTTCCTATAGCTACAACCTCTTATCAAAAGCTTGCCCAGCCTCTCTTCTTGTGCATGCAGGGTTTTCCTTTCATCTCACTGAGAACCTTATTTGCTGAGTATCCATGCATGCCCATGCACCAATTTACATCTTAAAGCCAGAGATGGCTTTCCCAACTCTACATCCATATTTTCATTACTGCACTTTGAGGATTTCTTTCCAAACAGTGCATAATTTCTACTCTCCATAACAGGAGAAAGATCACAAAGAAAAATGAACACATTTGTGCCTTTCTAGTTTTCCTGTCACAGGTGTTAATAGAAGAATAAAGATGTGTAAAAGTAGCATTGGTTAAGATAGTTATAGGTTAACTAACATCGTAATATTTCCTCAGACTAAAATTTTGAGATAAAATGGTTTTTTGAAAATTTTTAAATATTCCCCTCAACAGAGTTTCTGTGCAATTCACAGAGGCGGCCAGGCATTCTAATTGTGCTGGAAACAACTGCTCTCAAGGAAGCTAGCAGCATGGAAATAGCACAGGATGTCACTAATCATCAGTGTTCTTCTGGCAAATCGCAGCTTTTTGCCTGAAGTCTATGCACATTGACACCTTTTGAAATACACAGTATAGGTGAGAGAGACACTCTGTGAAGACAGAGATGACACATATCTAGAGCAAGTTCATTAACTCTCAGAGGATGCCATCAATTGCAATAATATCTGGAAGTCTTTTTCAAAAAAACTTTAGTGATTGGTTAATTCTCATCATAAATATCCATAATCATGTATGTGCACATATATAGTTCTGTTTATATATATATAAAAATACATTTTGATTTTTCCTATCATCACATGTATTAGTAATAATCCACACTAATTCATTTTAAAGGCAAAAAAAAGAAAACTAATGCTCACAGTACTGTATTGTATGGGAGATCTTATTGCCAATAGACTAAATCTATAAGTTAAATCATGATAGTTTTAGAGGTTTCTATTCCTGGGAAATATATACATTTAGACAACTATCTTTCTTGGATGCAGTTGCATGTTATTATTGATTTTTTCAGTGTATCTGGTAAGTCTCACTGAAGCAGCACCTGCCACCTTATGAGTATTTCACAAGCACTACAGAATTACCAAAGTGCTCTCTCCTGCCTCTCCTTTACTGGAAGTATTTTTTATTCTACAAAACGAACGAGTGATTCTTGTGTTCTTTTGGGTAAGAACTTTCATTCACTGATTTATTCTTTCATCTAATTAAGGAGAGAAGAACTGTATAAACAACTCTGCTTGAAAACTGTGTTCCCAGCATTTTTGGCAATTGCAGAGATCTCAAACCATGAAGCATACAATCCCTGCAACCCCCAGAATCCAGAAAGCTTGCAGATTCAACCAGCTACTTGCAATGGAAGTCAAATTTTGATGCCTTTCTACGTTTATAATGGGTTTTTAATTATATTTGTTTGCATTAGGAACTTGTGGACATAGTAGGGAATAAGATTCTAGATAGAAGACTCAAAGAAATGTAAGACCTCTCATGACTTGAACACATTTTGACTCAGTAGACTTAGACTCAGCCTTATTATTCTGAAAGCAGGACCCAATGAAGTTGAACAGGGAGCATTTAAAAGCAAACACTTAGGCTGTGATAATAGTATAAAACAAGTTATGGCACAGATTATCTCCAAGACAAGAAGTTTCAAAGTGGAATCAGTATGTCAGTTTTAATCTCGAATTACTTCCTCAAATAATTTGTCTTTGTTATCATTTTAGATATACGAGCTAATTTTAGGTTTATTATCCCTGAGTCTAGGTTCCTATTAAGTATACTTGTGGCAGAGAAATATTTAAACCATAACTATTTCCAAACCCTTAATTTTTAGTAAGTACTCTCCTTTTTTATACATTTCTCTCTTCTAAATGAGACTTTCAACAAAATTTAGTGAGCTCTCCCCTCTCCATATAATTTTATATATATATATATATATGCCATAAGAAAAAGTCTACCTTTTGTATCCTGGTAACAACTACAAAATATTTTGATTTCTGAACTTCAGAGAAATTTGCATTATAACATTTTCAAACCAAATTTATGAAATACATTTAAAACTATCTAGCTGTTTATGTCCCTTATGCATGTACACACAGGAGGACTATAACTGCAACTTTAAAAAGCTAAAACCCAGTAGATAATGTCTTGTACAATTTAAATGCTTAATAAAAATATTTAGTCTAATTCAGACCATGGGCAATACTAACATCTATATACACATTTTAAAGAGTATAAAGTGTGTTTGTGTGTTTATACAGATAAAGTACCTGCTGAAAATGACTGAAAAGAGATTGTGTATAGGCAAAATGAAGTACCAAAATAGTTTACTGAAATACAGTTTCTCTCATCACAATCTCATAAAATCTTTCTTTGGAGAAAGATTTTGCCTTGTGCTTGCAGCAAGGTGCTAAAACAGGCAAATCCGACAATGTCTGAGAAATCACAACCTTCATGGCTGATAGCATTTTCTTTTTTGTATTCACAGGACTGTCCCAAACAAATTAGCAGCTGCAATGAATCATTGCAATGAGTGGAACGTGTGAGGGAAGGTGGGAAGACGTGTCTTCTACAAGTGTTTGCTACACGGTTGGTTGAGTGACCTGCAGCAGATTTTGGCTGCAGTCTCCTGCCTCAACAAACCTCTGTGCAGGACAGGTGACTACCTATTCACACCTCATGGGTCTGCTGTGGATTCCCGCATGTTAAGTTTTGGAAACACAAAATATTTTCCTAAGTAGTAACACTGTCCCCCCATTCAGTGCCTTCCTTTCAGCTCTTCCTTACTAACTACTCATCACAGTACTTAAGGACATTTAAAGTTTATTCTCTGCTTAATGTAGCTCATTGTTAAAAGGCCATTGCAGTCTTGTACCCATTTGCAGGGCAGAACTCCATATTGATTACTTGCTGTATTTTCCAATAAATGTGATATTTTCTCCTCATACTGTTCTCACTGAGGAGCTAAAGTAGAGCTCTACAGAGAGCCTTCTAAAACTTTCAGCCTTCAATATTTCATTGCGTTATGACTTTCTGAATATACCCACAATTACCTTTTTATATACCAAGCTACCTCTTGAGGTAGTTTGGTTTTTGTTTTGTGCTTGAACTGTCCTTGTGATTAAAGCAGTAGGGTATTTAATGACTGTTTTAAATAGCAGTAACATCACTTTGCACTAAAATATTCTGTCATGGACATTCAAATGCATATATGAGTTGACAGCTGAGTTAAGAAGTGTTTTTTCAAATGCTGGTATAAATAAACCCTTTACCTTCACTTTGTGAATATAAACTTAAATGCAATTTTCTAGGTTGTCCTATTTTGATGAATGTTGTATTAAACCTGCAATTCCCTTCTAGAAGGGAAACTTTATAAAGATTTATATATAAAAGACTGAGAGCAAGAAAGAGAATCTCTCTTCTCAGTATTTATAATCATATCCTAATAATTTTTTTATAGTTCATATTTAGTGTACAGAGACCCTGGCTCCAAGATTTAGCTGAAGTTTAGCAGAATAGGATTCCACCACAGCTTAGCTTCTTTCGTTGAAACTTTGATACTGTGGAAGTCCAGTATACACACTTGTTGCAGGCTGAAATGTGGAACACCTTTACTTCAGTCAGGAGAACAGAACAACCTGAATTTTGCTTAAAATATGAAATTATCATCTAAAAGGAGGAATAACATTGTAGTTGGACTAACAGCAAGAGCCTCAGTGCACAAATGAAACAATGCTAAAAGAGATTCCCACAATCAGATTGCAGCGGGCAGGTAGATATAGTCTAATGAATGTCAGCTCAGATCTTATCGCAAATGGGGTTACTTTGATTATTAATCACTACATTTATAGACACACCTAAAATTCAATCAGTAAACACTTGCATCTGCTACATTTATGAGTTAGAGAAGCCCTTTTTTTTTATTATTTTCTGTACACAAAGCTCTAGTTCTTACTTGACTGACAGTAGCCGACAAGGAATAAACAGTCAGCATAAGTGCAGCTGTTCTGAACAGAAAAAACTTTGGTACATTCTTCTATGACAGGGGATATGGCCAGCCACAGTTAAAGGACATCATGCCTGCAAACCCTTTTATAAATTATCCATTTTACTCAAAATACATATAAAAGATTAATCAAACTGAACAACAGTAAGTGTTCGGAAAATATCAGGAAATGAACTTCTCTTTAAGTTTCCTCTAGTAACTTCCCCACTGGAAATGGGTAGGTGTTCTTAAGAAAATGTTTACTTACCCCAGTATGTTCATAGAAGTTCATCGAACATTAAACACTAGGAATGACTGTTTATTACAACTGGAAAGTGTATTTGTGAAGGACAATGAAAATTACCTCTACAGTGAACACAGCTTTAATTTGATCCTTCAGTATACATGTTAAATTGCGTTCCTCAACAGGTTTCTGTTCATTTCATATCACAATAAAAGGACCACACCCAACATTCCTGTACAGCAGACATTGCAAATCAGAGCTTGTCCTGCCTTGAAGGTAAAAAGTCCTTGAACAAAGCATTACTTTAAAGGGAAGGAACCTCACCTCTGTCCTCATGTATCCATTCTTAGTGTCATCAAAAACATTAGAAATGTAAAATATTTTAAGATTTGTGATAGAAAATATTTTGCATTGTGTACTCCTCATATTTTAATTTGTTTCATATATAGCACATACATCAGAACCCAAAAAGCATGGAAGAGACTATGGCTACATTGCCCTCATAAAGATTCTCACACTTTTTGAACATGCCAGGTTTATAATTTGTGAGCTAGCTTTTATTGTCCTATACTGCTAACCATAACGTTGTCCTCACATACACTTAATGTTCAGCTCTATCACTTCTACCTATACATTTCCCACTATCTATATGTCTTAATTCTCATTTCATGTTACCTCATTATACTTTGATATATATTATATACACAAGTATAGCAATGTGATTAAACAAGTAAAAGGCAAAAATAATTGGGAAAGTATGCTCAATAAGAGAAATTTAAGAAAGAAACCATTTTGAAATCTCTTGTATTTAGGAGTGAAACATTAAAAGCATAAATACAAAATCATAAGTAAAGAATCTGAAGCAGAATAAACAGTGTTACAGGGGACCAAAACCTGAATAAGGGACAATGGGATCCCGTTACGAAAAGGGCAAATCTCATTCACATATATTCAGAACAACATCATAAAACCAGACTACTCAGCTGCCAGACAGGTCTCAGCTGAGGTACAGTGTTCAGATTTATCTCCACCACTTGTGAGATGCAGGCAGAGAGAAACAAGATATTCACACGAAAGAGCAAGAAGAAAACAAAAGCATGATCTATGATAAAGGATTGAGTGATACAACTTTCTTTCATCTTGACAAGACCAGGCTGACAGGAGATAACACACACGTAAAAGAGCATCAGATGATCAGCTGTTGCCTAGTCCATCAAGGACAAGAATTATTTATGTTACATGTTAGAAAAAAATTTCATACTATTTAAAAGAGTGCAACAGATGACTGGGGAAATCTCTGAAATACTCACCCCTGAACTTCAGGAACAGTTCTAGAATCTAATAAGAATGAAGTTAGTATATCTACTCCCTGCTTAGAGCAGGACAGCGTCTCAGAAAAGGTCCCACTGATTTCCTTTCCAGACTTGCATTTCTGGATTGCATTACAAAGCATCTATCTGGTAACCTTGACGTTTCCAAAAGATCTGTAAAATTATGCTGATGGAAATTTTGAATTTTAGAAACAAATTAATACTAAATAATTTTAAAATCTGTGACACTGACTAGCTATGCCACAAGCTCCTCTGGATACAAAACCAAATACTTTTTTCCTTAGTGACTATTTGTCCACTTTTACATTTTACCCCCGTGGATTTAGTAACCTAATGGTGTAATAAAAATCAATACCTGCATGCCAGGATACCTAAATATAGAGTATATGGTAGAAAGATGTGTTTGGGTTCTTTTGCTGCATGTCAACCCACAAGCCCTCAACCAAAATGGGAATAGGAAAATGAATGAAACTACTCCAATTTTGGACTTTAGCTTAGCTACTTTCTCTTGAAGAAAATTAGGGAATCATGGGCTTTTATTAAAAGTTGGTTCCTTGGTAGTAGCAGAAGTTCCTTTGACAGTATCATTTACAATTTCTTTGAAACCTCAAAATAGTATGTAATACAACACACTTGAGAAGATGGTTTTAGCATCAGCTATAAAATAAAAGTAGATGCATTTCTGCTATGCTCTGCTTTTTCAAAGCTATTTAAAATTGATCCTTCAAAGATGGTTTGAAAGCAGACTGCTTTGTTCTATTTCTAATAGTCTCCCATGAAATTTGGTGCTGCTTACAGCATGAACAAATCTATTAAAATAGAATAGGTTGAATTTTAAGGCACCACTATAAAAAACTCAGCCTGATTCTTGGTGTTAATAAAAATAAAATAAATCTTTGAAATGGTCTAATTACTTTTACTATAATGAATAAATATACATTTCCCTTTGTACATGCAATTCCTTCTCAGCCCTTTCCTTGAGGAATGGAAAAAGAAAAAGAAGAAAAGAAGGAAAGATGATAACTGCCAAGCAATAAACCCATAGTATTAACAAATCCAATATTTTGTAGAGCAAATACCATTCTCCTGAGGACTGCTAGTTAATCAGTTGTCTTCCATTAAGCCTGAAATCTTCAGTTATAGCACTGTCACTGTCCACAGATGTGGCCAAATTATCTCTAATTAATCTGATGGTAAACTAGATCAAGTTTACTAGATCAAGTATTTAGATATATATAAAAAATTATATTCATTTGGGCTTGCTAACATAGTATGGGTATGGGTACTCTTTTTAACAGAAATGATAGAAAATTATGCTGACTTATGTTCTCAACCAGGCCATTAATTTTCCTTGAAACATTTTAAACAAGTCTATTCAGGCACCGATTATGGCCCCAATCCTGCCACCAGAACTGCCAGCAGTCACACTGACTTTAAAAGGATCTCCCTTGTGTGCACAGACCTTCATCTCCTTTCACATTACTCCTCTGGTTTTGCACATTCACTGTGCTGTAAAGATACAAAGCTGAAACACTTACCTGCACAAGAAAGGAAGTACCACACACTAACACTGCACTAACCCGTTTACAAACTACTGCTGCTATACCTTACTATTACTTTTAAAAGAGGTGAGGGGTTTTTTTAACTTTGTAATTCAAAAACATAATTTTAAAAGAGTCACAAAGCCTTTTACAGAGGCACTGCTCATTCTATTCCCCACACACTCTTTTTTTATAAAAGGCTTTTTAACACTCATATGAAAAATTAATATTTACACTCTGAACCATACTTTCCTGCTTGTATATATATTTAAAATGTCCCTCAGTCTCTTATTTTCCCAATCCCTCATTCAGCAAGACTGTGTGTTTCTGATGATTTAACATAGGATATGTGGAACTAATTACAGAACACAAGACATCAAAAACTGTGGTTTTCTAAACTTTAATTAATTGTGGTTTTACAGGCTGCTATTCACTGCAGTCTAGGAAGTGGTTAGATGTGGGGTTTGTTATCAGTTTAAACAAAAAGCTAAAGTGTGAGGCATTAGTTGCACCTGAATTTTCCAGCCCATAGGAAATATGACTTTCTGTGAACTGCAGACATTGTGTAACGTGGGGTTCAACAGCAAGAAAACAAAGCGATTTGCTGCTTTGGCTTACTAGGGATACTGGCTAACCATAAGTTCGTCCTTTGACCAAGAGAAAAAGTGTACTTCACAGCCATATCATTGACAATACCTATTTGAATGCTTCACAAAGCACCATCTCAGAAATAAGCCAAATAAGAAGATAAATTAAGATGTATTAAAAAGACACTACAAGCACTGATCACTGAATATATATCTCGGTATGGTTTTTCCTGGGCATGATGGACAAACACTGCAAACTGCTGCAGAAGAGAGGAAAAAAAAAGAGAGGGGGCACGGGGGAGTAAGGAGGGAAGAAACTTTGCAAGGAAACACTGGTCAAGAAGAGTCACTGAAGAGGTCTCCATGGCTAATTCTGGTGACATTTCTTCCACCTGCCCTACACAGTGAAGGCCCATGAGATGATCTGTTTGTTTGAATAAGAATAGAAACACATTCTTCAAGGTTCTCAACGCCAAAAAATGAAACGTAATTGAGATGTTCTGCATGAATTACACTTAGGAAGCAATGTTAAACAAGTTGGGTAAAGTGACTGTGATGACTGCCATGCTTTGCTGAAGGAAGAGTCAGTCTTTTATTTGGAGAAAATATTTTCTGGTTTTGTAAACACTGATACATTTGAGATACCTAATTGCCAAGAAGATAGTGTTATCATGTTCTTAGCCTTTTTTCATTATTTGCTATTTAATTTGAAGCTAGTTTGCATCTTTCAGATTATCTGTGTAGTCTCAGTAGATAAACAAGAGGATTTGAATGAACAAATTAGAATGTGTGAGCACAAACTTCTTGGGGAACGGGAGGGAAGACTAATTGTCATTTCAAGTACATCACCATAAACTTAATGCAAAATGACTGAATTTAGATGATTAAAAATTTCCCTTGTAAGGTTATATTTCAGTTAAGAAATCAGAAGAGGACATTTTGCTATTTACCTATTTACTAAAGTTGTATTCTCTTCTCAAAAAATATACTAGTAGTAGATATGGCTTACCTTAGCAACTATTATGTTGTAAAAGAGAACTCTGAGAAATGAGAATGTTTTAGTAAGCAACTAAAACATTGGCAACCCTTCTGGTTTTTTCTCCTACAATTCAACTTCTCCCGCATAAAATTAAACTTTTTTTTTTGGATAAACACTGATTGTGATTGCAGAATAACAGCATAAACACTGTTTTTAACCTGATTAGCATCAAAGTTTAATTCTTTCAAGCAATCTTTACTTCATTACTGAATCTGGTGTATAATTCACTTAATTAGGAGATTAGAGGAATAGGTAGCAACTGAGAAGAACATTAATCTCAGTGTAATAAATACATATAGGTAAACAATTATTTGCCAATTAATTTATTAACAAGTTTATTAAAAATTTAAAAACTCACCAAAATCTATTTAAGGTTGAATAATGTGACGATTATTTTGATGATGTGGTCATTGTTTTTCAGACTCACAATACCTAATATTTCCTGTTGAAGGCAATGGGAACTGCTTGTTTAAAAATCTGTCGCTGGTCACACTGTACATGACAAAAGAACTAGAATCAAAACTTTCAAAGATTTCAAGCCTATAAATTAGAAAGTATATCATCATTATTGCAATTTCAGTAGTGTGGTATATTAATAGAAATAATGAACATTAAAATTGCATGCAATAATGAATCCTAGTTGGTGCATTGTTAAAATAACTTTAAAATTATTACAATTATTCACCTGACAAAGCCCACATGAACACCATTTGTAAACAAAATTATCTAACCATGACAATTTGGCACTATAACAATTGCCAGCTATCACTCCTTGGGCTACTTGACTATTATTTTCTCTTTCTCCTCTGAACCTCAATACTTGGCAGAAAACAGAAAAGAGCTGACATCCTTTTCCTGCAGAAAAAAAAGGTAGTGGAAATTGCCGCACTGCAAGAAGCCATGGCCTATGGCAGACTGTAACTGGGCACAGAACACTGTATTTGAGAGTCAGAGCAGGGTATGAAAAATCTAAACTGAAAAGTTCACGTGCCATGCCCCATGCCAGATGTGTTGCTTCGTAGCTCTCTTTGGGGATTCTCTAATTGCTTGATTACTAATTCTCTAAATGCTTGAGTAGAAGTTACGTTTGAGAGTTACGTTTTGTAACTATTTAACTAAGGAGAGGACATTGGAGAAGTCTTTCAAAAGCAATTATATTCTCATAATTTATTAGGGAAACAGATTTAGAGAAAAATTTTTAAAAAGTGATGGTGGTGTTAAAATCACTTTTCTCTGGTTTCAGACATTTATGGTGACTACATCATAATATTTTGCTATTCTTCCAAATATTAACCATAAAACTTAGGCCAGCTCCATCTATAAATTATCCATTGGCATTTTTGTACAGCACTAGTTTTGTAAATTGTGCCTTTGTATGGCTTGTTTAATGATGCTCCTTAGGCAGGCCTAAGAGTTTTAAAATTATCATTAACTATTTTTTAAACAGCCTACAGAAAAAGTTGGTCCTGTTCACACTTTGGTAGCTTTTAATGTATTGATTTTCCAAATTTCCCTGTAATTTGTAAACAGTTTCAGATAATGCAATACCAAATTTACAATAGAAGTTTTAAGATTTTTTTTTTTCCTTTTTGACAGCATGGCAAGTCTTTTTCCAATTTAAAGAATGCCGTTCTTAAAACCAATGTAGTTCTTAAAATATTAGATTCACTAGTAAGCATGACAGTTCATAGAAAAGGAGGCAATAAATGACAATATAGAAAGGGTGCCTACTTTAAGAAATGGACAGCAACCAGAGTCTCAGAAAATAATCACAGACAATAATCCCTCTAAGTGTACCTATTGCCTAAATGAAAATCTATAAAATCCTCTATTTACTATAATTGTTACACATAAATATTAGGCAGCAATTTCTCTCTTTCTGTTTAGTCTTAATTCTGAGAAAATGTATAAATAAATCCTTAACTACACAGAGATACCTGTTAGTAGCTCGCAAAAATAACAGCTGATTTTACTTTGCTTTTCTCCTATCATGACATCACCTCAAAGGTGTTCTTGGACTTTTAATGGGAATATAGCCCTGCTCTGCTGTCTGTAACCAGGACATGGTTTAGCATGGCAGAGCAGAGTGTTGCTTTGGGGTTACACTTGCACAAAGACCTACACTTGGGCTTCACCTCCGTGAAGTGGCCTTTGCACAAGGTTCAGGTTCACCTGTCTCTCACATTTGCAAAATATTGGGCATTCATTCCAATCACCCTTATCACATCAAACATGTGCAGGTTTGTTCCTTAAGTTCTAACATTTTTAGATATGTTTCATTAGCAAAGTAGTAAATTACTTCCAAAATTTATATTGTCTTTCATCCATGTAAATACCTAGCTGTTAAAGAAACTCAATTTTTTATTTTTAATGACAGTTGGGAACACAATTGAAAAACTCCCTAAAAAATTTCAGCCTTTTGACTCAACCATTTATCTTTGATTTTTGGTGAAAATCTGGGCTATACTCTGAAGTGTTTGGCACCAGCAAACGGTTTCAAAACACTCTTATGAACCTTAATTCTACATTTATGTTGCCTCAAAAGATATATTGTTATTTTAGGCACCAAATTGCAAAAGTCTTTTTCCTACATGAAAGGTGCCTATGACTTTTTTAAGCAGAAAGGCAATTAAATAAAGTAAATATAGTATTTAAAGTTATATATATTGACAGAGCGCAAACAAAAAGAGATCAATGACAGAATTTACTTTAACTAAATGGCAAGAATTCCAAGCCAAAAAGGCATTACACAGATGACTTAAGAACAGGAAGTATTTTATTATTAACTTTTGATTACCCGGAACACCTCACATTGAAAAGCCCAAAGACAAATATGCACACACAAATCAGAAGAGTTCAGTACATCGGAATGATTTTCAGAAGATAAGCAAGGGCAACCCTATTAACAGCTTACATATTAAAAGTCTACATGTATATGGCTAACTGTCCTTTCAGTTAGAAAGTTAAAAATTATTTGGCATTTGATCCTTTCCCCTCAAGAAATATAGATGATGACTGAGTGGGTTTGATAATTTGGCTGAACTCAGTTATCTTACTCTCCTTGGCTACCTAGCCATTTTGGTTGTGTTGGTCAGCAGGGAAATTCAGAGTTGGTTGCACAGAGTTAGCAAAAATTTGTTTACAAATCAATTTTAAATTTTAGGGGTTTTCAGATTCCAAAAAACAGTAGCCTTTTTAACATTTACATGCAAGCACAGTAAGAAAAATAGTGAAAATTCAGAAGTTGCGTTTACTAAGCCAACCATTCACTAAACTATGAAGATACTGAATTCTGGCAAAATTACCTTAGCACAGTATCTGTCTTTTTAAAGATGGCCACATTTGTTTAAAGGGTGCTTGTCACACGGTTAGAAGAATATTTAGAATAAGAGATGTCTACCAAGAAACTTTGAAGTGAACTAAGCGCTACCAGAAGACACCAGAGTTAGATACTGAACAATAAATCACAGATTGGTTTCACTATCTACACCACTACACTGAAAATCCCCTATCCTCCTAACAGACTCACTCAGAAGAGACCCCAGAACTGCTGTCAGTGATGTCAGGGTAGAGTTATTATAGAGTTCCCCCACTGAACCCTTTCACAGCTGAAAGGGAGGGGCTATCAGTATCCACCAACCTCCACAATGCCTGTAGGATTATATATAAATTTCTTGGAAAGGTTGTGTCATCTGCTTTTACACCTCCACCTTTCAAGTGCCTTTAAACCTGGTCTTTCATGCATTAAACCACTCCCTTCAATATGAAGCCCAGCATTTTATTTCCCCTCATAAATGATCTTTACTATTTTTCTTTCTGTGATTTATTGCTTAGTTCAAAAGCAGAGTGAAATGAATAGTCAAGCCTCTGGAAACGTCTTTTGCCAAACAAACTGCCCTTCATTTCCACGTGCAAGGTTTTTTAAATTTCATTTTGTTTTTAAACAATTACAGTTCTTCAACAACATTAGCCAGCTAGGAGCAAACATGGAAGCAGCCTTCCTGAATTCCTTGTCTACTACCCTAGCCTGAGATAATTGCAAGAACAGATGTGACAGCTTTGTGATAATCTAGACTTTCCCATGAAAACAAAACTGAAAGCTTTTCAACAACAATCCTGGCTTCTTCAGCCAAACCTTTCATCATCATCATTAAAAAGGTTTTGAGCACTTATATAAGCTAACAAATGACAGCTCATAATCCCCATCTGTAACACCAGAGGCCAGGTACTGCAAAGACAAGACAGGTGCAAATTTTGGTATTCCCATAGTGCTTATTATCTATCCCTTTTTAGAAACAAAAGGATTTGTCTTAACACCACCACCAATATCCCACATTAATCTTCCCACAAGCAAACTTTTACCCTGAAGCTACTATACAGTGTTATTACTCTGTCAAGAATTTTTCTTCTGAATTTAAAGAGGTGCTTCTACCAACCTGTGGAGCTAGATTGTGCAGTAAGTCATCTACAGAAGCTGCTCCACAGCTGAGTTCATATCAAATGTCTAGAGCTGCCCCCATCAGAGCTCTACCATATGTAAAATAAATAAAAAAACAAATTAAGAAGTTGCGCTCTTCTGTCCCACTTTCTTTCATTTCATTCTGGCTTTTGCCTTTTCCTACCAGGATTATAGTACGAAAATTTAGCACAGTACACACCACTCTAATTAGCTACTCCCTGTTTTCCTGGGGTGAGGCAACGGACAGGATTGTGGCCTGACTCAGACACAACACGAATGCACCTGAATAGCATAACTGAAAACTATGGTGGTGCCTGAAACCTAATATCAAACGTACTTTTGCTTACCTGTCTTTCCACTAGCAACCGTGTCAGACACAACAGCTCAGTATTTAAAAGCAAAAAAAAAAAAATCTAAGACTGTGCCTGTTACACAGGGGATTACTTTGAGAATGGGACAGAATCCCTTTGCTTTGGAATTTGTAGAGAAGCCATCAGCATGCTTTCTCAAAAATGTCGATTCTGAAAATCAGAAAAGGGATAAACAACTAGATGATGCTGTAGCGCTTAAAGCATAAAAAATAAAGGTTGCTAAATAAACTTTGGAGAAGATGAAAGTGTTGTCTGGAGCCCTTTGGTTTGTTTGTTTGTTTGTTTGGGGTTTTTTGTGAGATTTTTTGTGTGTGGACTTTTTGTTGCCTTTTTTTTGTTTGGTTGCTTGGTGGTTTTGTTTTTTTTTTTTCTTTGGGGTGGTATGCGTTTTTTTAAATCAAATATATCAAGTGAAAAGTAGCTTATAAAATATATAGTAAAGGATTAAACTGAGACACTGCATTCTTTAGAATAGATATGATCAATTAGATTGAACAAATAAATTTGAACCATGACTACAGAATAATTCTGAAAGACTAAAGGAGTATTTGAATATCACTGTGGAATCTTTGAACATCACTGTGAATATTTCTGTGAAGTACCATCCAAAGCTCCAATTGCATGACATTAGTGAGTTTACAGTTGAAGAGTGACATGTACTTATATACATACAAATCCCCCTAAAGTCACAGACTTGCTCGAAGTTTATTTTTTTGTTTGAGGTGCCTCATAGAAAACCTTTACATTTTTGAAAAAAGCAGAGCACACAACATTAAAATTTACATTAGAAAACTACAATCAAGTAAATTATAGACCATGTAAAAGTAACACTCATTTTCAAGTTAAATATGCATATATGTAAACTTCTATGCTGAAATGCTATGAGACAAACTAATAAAGTTTCCAAATACTGAAAAAGAGTCCCTGACAATATAAATATTCATTACTAAATGGAAATCTAATAAAAGCCTTTCAGTAATTTAGAGAAACTGAAGAAAAGAGATTGACTCATGTATTTGAAATACTTTTCCAATACTTTTTCTAAACTTTTTCACTTTTTAGAGCATTTAAAGTGGTTAAAACTTGTTTCCACTGAACCATCCTATGGGCTGCTTTCATGTGGGAGGAGAGAGCTAGTACGTGTTCAAAGACATAATTTGGGACAAGCAGCAATAAAGGTTGCCTGCTTTTTCTTGGCAGTTGCAGTACTCCATCTCTTGGTTATGGCAATAATTTTTGCTTGAAGCAAGCTGATCTAGAGTGATCTAACTTGGACATAATGCTATGGACAACTAAAGGAGAGCAGTTTTCACAAGCTCTTGTCTGCGTCATTTGTTGTGATTCACCCGTCAATACTTTCTTTCAAAAAACCCCCAAAAACCCAAACATAAAACAATTTTAAGACTTATATAGATTTCCATAACCAAAACCACTTTGATACTTGTTGAACACATCCTGAATTTTTTGGGAAGAGAAGTTGTACAGAGCTTGTTGAATAGAAAAAAACACCAAAGCATGACCTTTGAGGTAATGTAATTTAATTTGATTTTGAAATTACCATTAATTATTTAGAAATAAGAAAATGAGCTGATTTTTTTATCTCTTGCCTTGGTGATACTGGATGAGATATTCAATAAACTTTCAAAATCAATGAATTTAAATCTTAGTCAAATATATAATAAATTTGTAAAAGAGTTGCATCCATGGAAACAAAATTACTTTGTTCCACAAATGGTCAATGAAACAATTTGTGATTATTTGGAGCCTAAGCCACTGTGAGACTAACATCAAAGAAAAATACAAAAGAAATTATTTATACTACATATCCTGCATGAGGAACTGCATCCAGATTTTGGCCAAAGGGGAAGGAACCTTGTCCTTCAGAGTACCAAACTTGCTATCAGATAAGTATATTCATTCTTTTTAAGAACTAAATGACAATCGAAATGATTCAAAATGTCACTCTTCCTTTTAGAGTCTCAGAAAATCCACACTGACGTCTCAGGTTGTGGAGGTTAAGGATACACTTCCATGGACTTCTGTGCAGGACATGAATTTTGCCAAATTCATGTCTAACCTTGTCTGTCTGCAAGTCGTCTTCACCCACACAGATCTTTAAACTTTTTATGACTAGAAAGTATACTTCAGAGGTTCTTTCTATTCAAAGGGGTTCTTTTCCCCACCATTCTTTTTAGTCTCAAGGACAACAGTCACCCTCAGTTTCTACTTTTCACATTTTTTTAAATTAACTGAAGCATTTCACATTTATTTGTCTATGTATTTTGGGCCAATATTTGTTGTCTCATCTAAGACATTATCTCATCTAGGACCTTAGGCACAAATTTAATGCAAAATGAAATCTCCAAGGAAAGAATTACTTCAAAAACATCTTTGATTTACAATGAATTTTTGCCACATGAAAGAAACGAATTATTGAATTGGCACACTGGAGCATCTTTAGTAGCCTGGTCAACTATCTAGACTTAGGTTTCACTGTACCTAATCAGTGGAAACTCTGAAGTTTTAGAGTCCTTCCCATCATATGAGGGTTTTCACAGTTCTTTTTCACTTCATGCAGCATTGCAAAGTGCTACATAACACTCATACACTCTCCTGATTCTTCACACTGCCTTGGCTTAAACAACCCTGAAATCGCTTTATTTCTAAAACTTTTTGATCACTTCTTAAGAGAGTGTAGAAAAACCTTTGTTTAGGCGATCACTAATCAGAAATTTTATGATGTTTCTGGATGGATTTCCAGTTATTACAGCTGTAGTTAAACGTCTCTTGGGCTTCAGTACAATGATGTGAGAAACACACCTGATAGCTGTGAAATCTGTGGACTCATGAAAGGAAGGGAAAGCATAGTATGAGCTTTCCTCTCTCTGTTCTAGTTCTATTAGTATTTAAATTTTATTTGCCTGTTTCAATCAACAATCTCAGTTAAAAAGGTTCCACAAAAGAAAGTAACATGCTCAGTCCTCAAAGAGCAAAGCTTAGCCAATTTGGATGAAATACAGGAAGAATTATTAGATAGTACTAAACAGGATATCTATTTAACTTTCATTACTGTTAAAAGCGAGAGCAATAGTAACAACATCTCTGCATCAAAAGGGGAAAAAGAAAAACCAAACCAAAACGCTCTCTTGGATTGAAATCCAGGTAGCCAAACAGGTACACCAAAACCCCAAAATTCCCCAAATCCCGAACCACCTGCTAAGTCACTTTTAAGCCAGGTCAGTCTTTAAGCAGCTTCTTGGATTTTCATCTTTGCTTGCATAAAAGAGGGTTAAGTCTTTTCTTTGCAAAGATCTTTGGCATGATCTTTGATGACAAATGACATGCTACCATATGCCAAAAAAGAAGGGGAATACAGTCACCCCCAGCTTCAACTTTAACTGGAGCTGCTTTGTTCTGAGTGCCCTGAATAATTAATAACTACTTTGGCAATCAGTCATGCATTCCTTAATGGCACCTCAGGCATCAAGTATCCCATTCACCCACTCCCCAACTAACAATGGACTTTATTACATCAAGTTTTCTCTGCCAAACTTGTAACTGACATAGTTTAAACTAAACAAGTCACTAGCAAGACTGAAGCCCAAATGTATATTATAAGACTTGATAAGATTTTCCTCAATTTCATGTGGCTACTATATGGGGCAAGTGAGAAGAAAGGGGAAAGAAACGAAATATGGATTGTTTTTGCAATAAAGTTCTAGGAGGGTTTAGGTGGCATAGTGCTGCCAAAATCAAGACTTTTAATAAATGAATAGCTGGTCAAAATTGAGAACCATCTCTAGGCAGCCCTTACTGAATAAAGCAGCTCACCAGTAAGTAGAGACTAAGTGACAGGGCAGAGCATGAAAGAGTGACTGAGAATAACAGCTGTGCTGAAAGGAGCATAATAATTTTGGAATAACACAAACTACGTTCAGTTAATAAGAATAAGCTTTTTCAACCCTTGCTTCCACTTCATGGTATTGCAGACAAAATTAACCTGCAACTATAAGATAGAGGAAAGTGGGAGTAAGACCAGAAGTATAGAAAGTTCCAGCTGCAGACAGGGTACTCAACTTAAAATGGAAGAAATTCAAATTGTAAACTCTAACTAGTTAGAATGTGATGAAAAGCTCCATGTTTTTCTCGGGGAGCATTCTGCTTGTATACAATATGTGCACTGCTTTTATGCAGTGCCTCACAATCCCACAGTAAACCTTCCTCCAGCATGATGTTGCATCTACTGACATCGGAACGGCTGCAAGTCCTTTAGAGTGACTAGAGCCTGGAAGTAATCAGATCAATAGCCATTCTCCTACTTCTTATCATGTGAAAAGCTGGGTGAAATATAATATGCAAAGTAAAAAAAAAAAAAGTAAAAAAAGAAATTATATATATATATGATAAATTACAGCAGATCTAAACAAAGCCATTTCTCTTGCTCTTTAAAAGACCTGAAAATGTGTCCGGTGCCCCTCTCTGTGTGTGGCCTCCAAATACAGAAACAAGCTTGCACTGTTTTATTTCAGTTTTGCTTCATTTCTCCCCAAACAATCTCTCACTGCTAGTCTACCAGGCATCTCCCCCTCCCCACTACTTGTCAAAAAAAAAATGAGGAAAAAAAAATTAACTGTTTAGGACCAATTCACTGAAGTGAATCTCTCAGTGATTCAGTTATGATTTT